>QRFJ01000461.1:889769-1115274 GCA_006176705.1 Cocos nucifera
ATCCTGGACACACATAGACTGACCCGGATCTAATTATAAAGATTGGCTCAGAAACTATAAAATTATTTTGGGTTTCGAGAAGTTAACCCATGTATTGGACCAGGACCCTCCCACCTTACCAGCCCGTCCATCCGCTGAACAGAGAGCATCTCTAGAAAAATGGATAGACGAAGATAATAAGGTCAGATATTACATATTGGGCTCGATGTCTGATGAGCTCCAGCACCAACATGAAGATATCAGAACTGCTCGCCAAATGTTAGTTCACCTGCAAGAGATGTTTGGTGAATAGAGTCACGCAGCCAAGTATCAAGTCATGAAATGACTTTTTAAGACTAAGATGCATGATGGGCAGTCAGTCCAAGATCACTGTCTGATGATGATCAAGAACTTGGAAGAGCTTGAGAAGTTCAGTGTGAAGTTAGACTTGGATCTGCAGAATGATATTATTCTGCAATCCTTGACTGATGCATATGAGCAATTCATCATGAATTACCACATACATAAACTTCAAAATTTTTTGGTCGAATTAATGAACATGCTGATCACCGTTGAGCTTTCTATGAAAGGTTCTAAAAGCTCAATTCTTGCTATGAAACAGACTTCTTCCAAAAGAAAGTCTTCTGAAAAGAAAAAAAGTCTACAAAAAAGCAGAGGTTTAGCAAAAGAAATACTTCTACATATTAGATTTCCTATTTTTAGTTACTTCTTCGTATTAGATTTTCTATTTATTTGAATTAAACATCCAATTTGACAATTCCAATAATATCTAGGGCCTGTTCTTTTGTGAGTAAATATCATGAAAAAATTAGTCAATTTTTCTATTGACCAACTTACTCATGTTCTCATATTTTTCGAGATTGATAAATTATTTTTCATGGATAGTATTTACCCATAAGATGGGAGAAAATCTTACCCTTCTAGGGTGTGGCTAAATCATTTTTCCATCAATCGGTAAAGTAGGTATTTAATTTCATGCCTAAAATATCTCATCCTCATTTTCAATACTTTCATTATTCAATGCTCAATAACCCAGTTATTCATTTTCTCCAAATCTAAAAAACATAAGAGGTATTATAAGAAATATGAATAAATTTTAATAACTTACTGAGAAAAAAAATAATGTAAAAGAACATGAATAACAAATTTTGAAACTAATTTCATATGCATAGAAAAATATGAATAAATTAGTTTTTATCTAAATATTATTTAAAAAATATTTATTTAGTAAAATATAGATTTTTAGATAAATTTTTTTACCTATGAAAAAATAAACTCCTAAGTTAACGGCTTTCTATCCGCATTCACAAAAGTAGCGGATAGTCAATATATGGCAAGAAGCCATAGAATTGGGACCTAGCAACTCATTAAGCTGATAAACTATGGATTGGTATCTAAATTTGGCACTTTTCTTTAGAGACTGCTGCGATTCATCAAAAAATAAAATTTTTAAGAAAATCATCAATCATAATCTTTGGATAGTTTAAGTACAAAAGTTTTCATGCATGCCTACTGTCTATATGAAACCATCCATCCCATAGTATGTATTAGCAGTTTTTTTTTTTCCTTAAATGATTGTCAAATGTCCTAAACTCATGAAAATTGTGAACTTCCAAGTTCCACAGCAACATCTTTTTTAGATAAATAAATAAGTAGATAGATAAATTTATAAATAAATAATTAAATTATTAATAAGTAAATAAATTTCATCTTTTTGTTGAGAAAAATTTAGGAGAATGAAAACTTGGAAGAATTATAACAGTTAATAGTCTCAGATGCAAATGCACATGCCAACATCTAGTTCGTCTAAAACGCAAAAGGAAAAAATAACAATTCTATCCACATAGCATGATAGTACTGTCAATCCAGGGCCACGCCTCCAAGTATTTTTCTTATTATTTTCCGATTCTATCATCGACCTTTCCCCTATTTTGCATCTAGCTTCCTGCTCATATCTATATAGCTTACCTCCTGAATCCAATAATAGTTATATATATATAGACAAAAAGGCTGGAACAAGAAAGGTAGTGAACCTTGCATGGTAAAGGCAATGCCTCTTATTTATTTATTTATTTATTTATTTGATGAACTACGATTTTTTTGTCGCCCACAAAACTTGGACAAAATTTTGTAGCATATTTGATTTGAGTTCAATATTTAACGGTGGTGGCCAGAGCTGGAACATGTTAGAAACCATATGGAACTCGGAATTGTCAAGAGTCAACAAACACACCATTCCATTATTAAGGAAGATAGCTTAAATGAATTTCTGGTACACAAATCAGCATAGAATGTTAGGACTCTAATAGCACGTAATTTGCTTCTTTGAAAAGATTGTCTTCTCAAGGGGTGTTTGGTTAGAGAAAATTAGGATATGGAATGAGAATGAGTGACTCTCATTCCAACCTTTTGATTAGCGACAATCATATTTTGATTTCGATTTTGAGATGAAATGGGAATAGTCTAATTCTCCTAAAATTTAATTCCAACTCTTTCTTAAGAATTTAAATCCTCATTCCGATTTCGATTCCAATCGCAAAATAAGTATTTAGGAAGATATGACCATTTCGATTCCGATTGCAAACCAAACACTCTATATACATACATACATACCTACGTACGTACGTACGTACAAACACACACATATATATACCAGATCTCCGATTGTTGGATTAGCACATATCTCCAAATCATCCCTAAAAGTAAATGGAGGACTTCTCATGCTCGTTAGCTTATTTGGAATATATTAAATGGCTTACAGGATGGATGTACGAAACATCCTGAAAGCATCTTCATAAAGCATGAAGGCACCTGTTGGTGCAGAATATGATTGACATCGGATCGAGCTGGAGTCGAGGAAGAAAAGGTCGCCGCCACTGACCTACAAAACAAAGTTTCATTCAGAGTCGATGGTGATGGCTCCGGCAGGACCCTCCGATAATCAAGTCAGCTCTTCTGATCAATAGAAATGGAGTGCTCAAAAAAGAGCTCGGCAGAGTTTTGAGAAGGAGAAGAGAACTTATAGAAAACGTATCTGGAGGATCTTTTTTTATAGACGGAGCCTGTAGCAGATTGATAGTGACAGTCGTATCCACCTGGTAGCGGTCCGCTCGGAGCTGTGGGGTCTGTCATGGAGGGAGATGCCATCTGTAGCAGACTGATAGTGATAGCTGTAGCCATTTGATAGTGGGCCGCTCAGAGCCGTGTGGAGTCTATCATGAAGGAAGGTATCGTCTGTAGCATCGCCTATAGCAAACTGATAATGACAGCCGTAACTGTTCGGTAATGGGCCACTTGAAGCCACGTAGAGTTTATTATGGAGAGAGATATCCGTTGTCGTGATGTGGCCATTCATTGACATATATCAGTTTTAGAAGAGTTCGGACTCCTAAAGAGAATACAGCTGGAGGGGATCATCTGGAAGGAATGCTAGCTGAAATTTGGAAGTAATTCACTGGAAGAATTCGACTGAAGGAGAAGTCTGGAAGGAGTTTGGCTCTTAGAGGAATTCGATTGAAGAAGAAATCCGAAAGAAGTTCGGCTCCTGGAGGAATTCGATTGAAGGAGAAATCCAAAAGGAGTTCAACTCCTGGAGGAATCCGACTGAAGAAAAAGTCCGAAAGGAACTCGGTTCTTGTAGAAATTTGATTGAAGAAGAAATTCGAAAGGAGTTCGGTTCCTGAAAGAACTTGACTGAAAGAAAAATCTGGAAGGAGTTTGGCTCCTAGAAGAATTTAACTGAAGAAAAAGTTTGGATGGAGCCTGATTGATGGAGGAGTCCACTTGAAGGAGAAGTCTGAAAGAAATTCGGCCGCTGGAGGAGTTCAGGAGAGGTTCGACCATTGGAGGAGTTTGACTGGGGTTCGACCATCGAAGGAGTTCGGTTGAAGGTTCGACTGCTGGAGGAGTTCGGCTGGGGTTTGGCCACTGGAGGAAGAATTTTCGATCGAAGCTGGGTTCGACTGCTGGAGGGAGAATTTTTTATCGAAGCTCTTCCATGATTACCAGTTGCATTAGGCTAAGCATCAGACTAGACTTTGGCGGGAGCATGATTTATCTCCAATAATAGTTCCTCCACTCTCGAGTTCAAAATTCGAATGAAGGAAGTACAGAAAAGACGACTACCAAAATTTTTTTTCGGGCTCTATATCCGTTGAGGTTGAAGCTCAAAGAAGATCTTATCTCTTACCGAGGTTGAAGGAGATCTTATCTCCTGTTGATGTTAAAGTTGGAGCTCAGGGGAGATCTTATCTCGAGTTGAGGTTGAATGAGATCTTATCTCCTGTTGATGTTGCAATTGAAGCTCGGAGAAGATCTTATCTCCAGCCGAGGTTGAAGGAGAAGTTGAAGCTCGGGGGAGATCTTGTCTTCAGCCAAGATTGACATTGAAGTTGAAGCTCAGGAAAGATTTTATCTCCAGTTAAGGTTGAAAGAGAAGTTGAAGCTCGGGAAGAAATCTTGTCTCCAGTCGAGGTTGACGTTGAAGTTGAAGCTCGGGAAGATCTTATCTCCAGTCGAGATTGAAGAAGAAGTTGAAGCTCAAGGAATATCTTGTCTCTAGCCGAGGTTGACGTTGAAGTTGAAGCTCGGGGGAGATCTTATCTCCAACTGATGTTGACGTTGAAGTTGAAGCTCGGAGGAGATCTTATCGAAGCTCGGGGAAGATCTTATCTTCCAATCGAGATTGAAGGAGAAGTTGAAGCTCGAGGAAGATCTTGTCTCTAGCTGAGGTTGACGTTGAAGTTGAAGCTCGAGAGAGATCTTATCTCCAGTCGAGATTGGCGTTAAAGTTGAAGCTCGGAGGAGATTTTATCTCGAGTTCCTATGGTTGCTGCTTGTTGCGGACGTCGAGCTCGTTGTGGACGTCGGGCTTATCGTGGATGCCGAACTAGGATCTCTCTTGCAAACCAGGATAAGATTCTACCATTTGCATTTGATGTAGTCAGATTGTCGTGGGAAAGCACGTGTAAGGATTCTCCATCGAGCTTCTTCCTTCTCCACATCTTTGGTCTACGGGGTTCCGACCTTTGCTCATGCTAGGATAAGGTTCTTCTCCTATTTTTAACAGAGTGTAGGGGCATATTTAGGGTTGTTGTCGGAGCCTCTCTTCTCACCTCATCTAAAATGAATGAGGCCTTCAACTTTGTTTCCGTTAGGACAAGGTTCTCCTCCTATTCCTAGCGGATCATGGGGGCACATAAAGGTCGTTGTCAGGATCTCTCCTCCCATCTTGTCTAAAATGAACGAGATCTTCGATTTTGCTCACGTTAGGACGAGGTCTCGTCCTGTTCCTAATAGGCTGTGGGGGCACATAAGACTCGTTGTCATGGCCTCTCCCTCCATTTCATCTAAAATGAACGAGATCTTCAACTTTACTCACGTTAGGATGAGGTTCTCCTCCTATTTCTAATGGACTGTGGGGGCACACAGGATTATTGTCAGAGCCTCTCCTTCCATCTCGTCTAAAATGAACGAGGTCTTTTGACTTTGCTCATGTTAGGACGAGATTCTCCTCTTGTTCTTAATGGACTGTGGTGGCGCATAAGGACCATTGTCAGGGCCTCTCCCCTCATCTCGTTTAAAGGGAACGGGGTCTTCAATTTTGCTCACATTAGGATGAGGTTCTTCTCCTATTCCTAATGGACTGTAGGGGCACATAAGAGCCATTGTCAAGGCCTCTTCCCTCATCTCGTCTAAAATAAACGAGGCTTTCGACTTTGCTCACGTTAGAATGAGGTTCTCCTCTTGTTCCTAACATGGCCACTATTGATTACTTCTTCTCTATCATCACATAGTTTTTGCATCAAGAAACAATAATATTGAAGTTGAGGAGTTTTATTGAAGGTAAATTACTAGTAGTACATCCTCAGATTTTCTGAATTCTAAGGCCGTGGGAGTGTTGTCCCTCCGAGCTCCTTCAGGTGATAAGTTTCGAACCGGATGACCTTCTCTACTTCATATAGGCCTTCCCAATTCAGAAGAAGCTTCTCCTGGCTCTGAGGCTGAGAGATGGTAGCTCGTCGAAGTACTAAGTCTCCTACTCTGAATATTTTACCTCTAACTTTGGAGTTATAGTATCGAGCCACCCTTCGCCTGTAGGCCGCCATCCGAACCTGGGCTTTCTCTCTTTTTTCTTTCAGTAGGTCGAGATTGACTCTGAGGTCCTATGAGTTACATTGCTCATTGAAGGCCATGATCCACACTGATGGGAGCTTAAGCTCAATTGGCATGACTGCCTCCATTCCAAAAGCCAAGACGAACGGTGTTTTCTCAATCGGGATAGTCTTTGGATAGTTCGATACGCCCAAAGGACATGGTAGAGTTCATTCATCCAGGCCTCCTTTGCTCTGTTGAGCCTTATCTTGATGTCTTCCAGTAGGATTCGGTTGGTCACTTCAGCTTTTCTATTTGCCTGTGGGTGAGCTACCGATGTGAAGTAATGGGAGATGTTTAGATCTTCGCAGAACTCAGCGAACCTCGACCCTGCGAACTGTCACCCATTATCTGTTATGAGAGTGCGGGGCAGACTGAATCGGCAGATGATTGACTTTTAGACGAAGTTCTGTATCTTGGTCTCGATAATTTTTGCTAGTGGTTCAGGCTTCGACCCATTTGGTGAAGTAGTCGATCGCGACTAGGAGGAACTTCCGTTGTCCGAATGCTATTGGAAAAGGACCAAATATATCCATTTTCCACTGCACAAATGGCCAAGGTGTGCTTAGTGGAGTAAGCTTGGAGGCCAGCTATCTTTGTATGTTTGCATTTTTTCTAGCAGCAGTCACATTTTTTAACATACTTCATTGAATCATGGTACAAGGTCGGTCAATAATATCCTTGCTGAAGTAGTTTTTGTGACTGAGACCTGGCTCCTACATGACTTCCATAAATTTTTTCATGCACTTTTTATAATGCAAAGTCAGACTCTGAATGTCAGAGACATCTCAGCAACAGTAGCGAATACGACCTCTTACACAACTTGCCCTCATACAAAACATACCGGAAGGCTTGATTCATGAATTTTTGAGCTTCTTTTGAATCACGAGGAAGAACTCTCTCTTTGAGATAGGCAATCAACAGGTCAATCTAGCTCGGTTCGAGCTCCATCTGCATAACGAACTATGATTCCTCTGAGCTTGAGCATTTTAGAGTCTCAAAAAATACTTCTTTGGGCAGTTCGGCTGGGCTGAAGTGGCCAATTTAGAGAGAAGATCGGCTCTTGTATTTTCTATCCTCGAAATCTATCGAATGCCAAAACTGCTGAAGGTCGAAGTCAAATTTTTTACTTTCTTAAGGTATTTCATCATACTTTCCTTCAGTATTTCATAGTCGCCACTAACTTGACCGACTACTAATTGAAAATCACCGTGGACTTGAAGCCGATCTACTTTTAACTTTCTTGCTATTTTTAACTTGACGATCAATGCTTTATATTCGGTCCCATTATTAGTTACGAGAAATTTGAAGCATAATGCATACTCGATGATGACTCCTTCGGGGTTGACTAAGACTAACCCCGCATCCGCTCCCGTAGAGTTGGACGAACCATCCACATACAGGGCCCAAACATCTTCGAAAAGGTCGACACTCTCTTCGAGGAGGCTCGGTGGCGGCAACAGGATGTCGGTCGTGTTCCATTCAAGCTCGGCATCATCTGAAATGGTACATTCTACTATAAAATCTATCAATATCTAGGCTTTGATCGATGGCCGGGTCAATAATTGATGTCGAATTTCGTGAGCTCGATTGCCCATTTTGCGATTCTTTCGGAGGCATCCATTCGATAAAGGACTGCTTTTATTGGTTGATCCATGAGGACCGTTATGGTGTGCCTCTGAAAGTAAGGTCGGAATCTCCTGACAGTGATTAGAAGAGAGTAGGTCAATTTTTTCAGCTTAGAGTACCTGATCTCTGCATCCCTCAGGATCCGACTTACGTAGTAGATCGGTTGCTGCATCTTTGCTTCCTCTTTGATCAGGACTGCTGCCAAGACCGTCGGAGAGACTGCTAGGTACAAGAATAATTCTTCTTCAGGTTCGAGCTTTGCCAGTAGTGAGGGTGAGCTAAGGTAGTTTTTAAGCTCCTGAAATGCCCGTTGGCACTCCATCGTCTAGCAGAAGTTCTTTGGTTGCTTGAGAATTTGGAAGAAGGGCATGCATCACTCGATCAATCTCGAGATGAAGCGATTTAGGGACGCTATTTTTTCAGTCAGACACTGAACTTCTTTGATTATTTTTGGAGCAGACATCTTCTAAATAGCTCGAATTTTTTCTAGATTTGCTTCAATTCTGCGCTTTGACACCATAAACCCCAGAAACTTCTCTGAGGTCACACCAAAGGCACACTTGGTCGGATTCAGCTTCATCTTGTGCTTCCTGAGTGCACTGAAGATCTCTTCGAGGTTGGCGAGATGGTTTATAGAAGCTCGGCTTTTGACGAGCATGTCATCCGCATACACTTTTATGTTACGATCAATCTGCTCCTTGAAGATCTTGTTGATCAGACGCTGGTATGTTGCCCCTACATTCTTGAGCCTAAAGAGCATAATCCTATAACAGTAAAGACCACGGTCAGTAACAAAAGCAGTTTTTTTCTCATCCTTCGGCGCCATCCATATCTGGTTATAGTCGAAGAAGGCATCCATAAAAGTGAGGAGCTCGTGGCTCGAGGTTGCATCTATCAGTTAATCAATCTTGGAAAGAGGATAGCTATCCTTTGGACAGACTTTGTTCAGCATTTTGAAGTCTATACACATCCTCCACTTGTTATTTGTCTTTTTGATGAGGACCACGTTTGAGAGCCAGGTTGGATAGTTAACTTTTTGGATGAATCCAGCTTTGAGGAGTTTGCCTACTTTTTTTATGATTGCTTTCTACCTCTTCAGGGCGTGGTTGCGCATCTTCTCTTTTACCGGCTGACACCTAGGATCAATGGCCAGCCGATGTTCCATGACCTCGACATTAATTTTTGACATATTCGTTGGGGCCCAGGCGAAGACGTCCGTGTTCTTTCTGAGGAAGGTGAGGAGTTGCTCCCGAACCTGGTCCCCCAAGTTGGAGCAGATCTGTTCAATGTGCTCTACGTTCCCATCGTTTAAGGACATAGTTATGAGGTTCTTCATAGGCTCACCCCACTTCTCGGTGAGAACGTCATGGGTATCCAGCCCCTCGATAGGACAAAGATCGGGCTGGACATTTTTTTGTAGGACAATGAAGTAATAGTATCTTGCCAATGCCTGGTCTCCTCTGATCTCTTCAATTCTGCAGCTCGTTAAGAACTTCATCTTTAAATAATAAGTTGATACCATGGCTCGAAGCATGTTCAACCCAAATCGGTCGAGAATAGCATTGTAGGTATATGGAGCCTTTACGATTAGAAAATTGACCTATGCCTTAACCAACTTCGGACGTTGTCCTGCAGTCACAGTCAAAGTCGTTATACCCTCAACTGGCATGGCATTGTAAGTGAAGCCAACCAATGGGGAGTTCACAAGTCCCAAGTGGTTATTGAGTAAGAATATTTTTGAAAAAGCATCATAAAATAATACGTCGGCCAAGCTTCCATTATCTACCAAGATGCGGCATCATAGTCGGTAATGTTTAAAGAGATTACAACCACGTCATTGTGCGGGAACTAGACTCATCAAGCATCCTCGTCGGTGAAAGCGATGGGCTCTTTAGTTCTCTGCCTCTTCACTAGTTCCTCAAATCCACTGGCCTCTTCACGTCGAAGTCTCCTAGAGATAGTGTTGATGATGTTGAGAGGCGGTCGATCTTCTTATTGTTCCTTCCTCCTTGGTGGTTCAAGCTACGGCAGTGCCCTTGGCCGATCTTTTCATCCTTCAGGTCGATGCCGTAGGAATCGACCGAGTCTGCCTCGCCTGATAAGCTCCTTGATCTCATCTTGGAGCTGAATACATTCTTCAGTATTGTGATCGTGGTCACGATGGTAGAGGCAATATTTGCTAGGATTGTGCTTGCCAGGATGAGTGCGCATCCTTTCAGGCCTCGACAGTTGCTCCTTAATCTCCATCAACACTTGCATTTCTGGAGCATTGAAGGAGGCATAATTGTGGAACCTTCTGGGGGAAGAACTTCTTCACGTCTTTCTATCGGGGCTTCTTTGACGACGAGCTTGAGGAGGAGTTTGGACTCGCTTGCACTTGGAGGGAGTTCATGAGCGCGGTCGAACTTCATTCATTTCTTCATCAGCTGCAGGCTTATTAGACTCGCCCGTCCGCCACTCTCTTGTGGCTTTCTCATCCTTCAATTTGAAGGCCTCTTTCGCTCGGACATATCCTTCAGCCTGAGCTAGTAGATCAGCAAAGTTTCTGGGATACTTCTTTTCTAGGAAGAATAATAAATCATTCTTTTGAAGGCCGTTCTTGAGTGCGGCCATTGCAACAGACTGATTCAGGTTTTAGACCTCCAATGCAGCAGCATTAAACTGGGTGACATAGGCCTGGATAGATTACCCCTTCTTCTGCCTGATATTTATCAGAAAATCCAAACCTTGATGTGGATGTCGGCTGTTGACGAAGTGAGCCACAAACTGATGGCTCATTTGATTGAAAAAAAAGATGGTACCCGACTTAAGTGCTAAGTATCAGTTTCTGGTGGCTCCCTTGAGGCTAGACGAGATTGCCTGGCACAAAATGGTATTTGATGCGCCATGGAGCAGCATCATTGTTCGAAAGATCTTCAGGTGGTCGATCAGATCGATGGTTTCGTCACAACTCTCAAACTGCGGGAGCTTGAAGTTCGGTGGAATTGATTCCTACATAATCCTCTAAGAAAAAGGAGGATCAGTGCAAATATCATTGCCGTGTGAGGAGGGAGTATGATGGAGTTCTTCGATTCGTTGGCTCATTTTTAGAAGCCTTTGATCCAGAAGATCTTCACGATCGTTGATCTCTAGAATTTTCTGATGGAACGGGTGCAAGGCTCCCCCCTGGGTCGAGTCATGGTCTGAGCAAGGATTCTCCACCCTCTACTTTTCCTTTTCAGAGATCACTGACCGGCTAGCCCAAGTTGACCATCCCCAGATCGGATCATGAGACTTCGAAGAAGCCCGCTCCGATCGAATCGATGTCGGAGCCTATCGATGTATGGCCTGCATTGCCACCGTGAGATCGCGAACTTGCTGGACCAGCAGGTTGAACTACTCCACATTCACCATAGCTACAGGTGGAGCTTGAGTTGCCAAAGTTGAAGCAAGAGCGGATAAATCTGGATGAGATCTGGCTGTAGAGGCCGTTGATCATCGGATTTAAGCTTTCTTGGGAGGCTTTTTTTTCAGAAAAGAACTCTATAGAGAAAGAAGAGAGATCGCTGTTGAGCACTCCTTTAAGAACAAGGAAACTTCAGAAACAGAGGGGCTCTTCCTCTAGCGCCAATTCTATTGGTGTAGAATCTGGTTGACGTCGAATCGAGCTGGAGCTGAGGAAGAAGAGGTCGCCATCGATGACCTGCAAAATAAAGTTCTGTCCAGAGTCGATGGTGGTGGCTCTAGTAGGATCCTCCAACGATAAAGTTAGCTCTTCTGACCAACAGAAATGGAGTGCTCAAGAAAGAGTTTGGTAAAATTTTGAGAAGGAGAAGAGAGCTTAGAGAAAACGTATCTGGAGGATCTCTTTTTATAAATAGAGTCTATAGCAGATTGATAGTGACAGCCGTAGCCATCTAGTAGCGGAACGCTCGAAGCCGCATGGGGTCTGTCACGGAGGGAGGTGCCACCTATAATGCCGTCTGTAGCAGATTGATAGTGATAGCTATAGCCATCTGATAGTGGGCCGCTCGAGGCCATATGGAGTCTATCATGGAGGAAGGCGCCACCTATAGCAAATTGATAGTGACAGTCATAACTATCCGGTAGTGGGCCGCTCGAGGCCACGTGAAGTTTGTTATGGAGAGAGGTGCCCGTTGTCGTGATGTGGCCGTTCGTTGACATATATCAATTTCAAAGAAGTTCGGACTCCTAAAGGAAATACGGCTAGAGAGGATCATCCGGGAGGAATGCTAGCTAAAATTTGAAAATAATCTACTGAAAAAATTCGACTGAAGAAGAAGTCTGGAAGGAGTTTAGCTTCTGGAGAAATTCGACTAAAGGAGAAGTTCGGAAAGAGTTTGGCTCTTGGAGGAATTCGATTGAAGGAGAAGTTCGGAAGGAGTCTGGCTCTTGGAGGAATCCGATTGAAGAAGAAATCTGAAAGAATTTCGGCTCCTAGAGGAATCCGACTGAAGAAGAAGTCCAGAAGGAGCTCGATTTCTGGAGGAACTTGACTGAAAAAAAAATCTGAAAAAAGTTCGGCTCCTATAGAAATTCGGCTGAGGGAGAAATTCGGAAGGAGTTCGACTTCTATAGAAATCCGACTGAAGAAAAAATTCGAAAGGAGTTCGGCTCTTGGAGGAATTCGATTGAAGGAGAAGTCCGAAAGAAGCTCAATTCCTAGAGAAACTCGACTAAAGGAGAAATCTGGAAGGAGTTCGATTTTTGGAGAAATTCGACTGAAGAAGAAATTCGGAAGGAGTTCGGCTCCTGTAGAAATCCGACTGAAGGAGAAATCTAGAAGGAGTTCGGTTCCTGAAGGAACTTGACTAAAAAAGAAATCTAGAAGGAGTTCGGCTCATGGAGGAATTTGACTGAAGAAGAAGTTCGGATGGAGCCCGACTGATGGAGGAGTCTACTTGAAGGAAAAGTCCGAAAGGAGTTTGATCGCTGGAGAAGTCCAGGAGGGGTTCGACCGTTGGAGGAGTTCGACTGGGATTCGACCATCAGAGGAGTTCGGTTGAAGGTTCGATTGCTGGAAGAGATCGGGTGAGGTTCGGCCATTGGATGGAGAATTTTCAATCAAAACTCTTCCATGATTACCAGTTGCATTAGGCTAAGCATCAGACTGAACTTCGGCGGAAGCGAGGTTTATCCCCAACAGCGCCTTCAGGGAGTATGAAGGCACCTTCAGGCTTTGCAAAGGCATCTTCATGGAGGGTTCAAAGTGGCTTCAAGGAGGTTCATCAAGCCTTCAATCAATTTATGTTTATTCGAAGTTAGTTTGTGTTTATCATTTGGTATTTGTGTTTATCTTATGATGGTTTGTATTTATTTCAGTAGGAATTAGTATTTATCATTTTTAGTTAGTATTTATCGGACCTGAGATCAGCCAACTTATAGATCCGAGTTTATATTTATTCTGTGGAGTTTATATTTATTTCAGTAAAGTTTCTATTTATTATATGTTGTTTGTATTTATTCTACAAGATTTGTATTTATTTTGAAGTAGTTTATGTTTATTTGGCCTTGGATGGCATGAAGGCGCTTTCATTCTTCATGAATGCACTTTCATGGAGGGTTGAAGATGCCTTCATGAATCCCAATTTGTGTTTATTTAAAGTCAGATGGTGTTTATTATTTAGTGTTTATGTTTATCTTAGGATGATTTGTGTTTATTTTAGTAGGAGTTAGTGTTTATTATTTTCAATTTATGTTATTCTAGAAGAAAAGGGACTTTAGCTAGCGGGAGAGAGAAATTCAAAGAGATGGAGGGTGTCATGTCAATATGACGCACTTTCTCTCTATTGCATCTCTTTTTTTTTTCAACATATCAGGTCAGCTAACGGCGAGAAAAGTTCTCTGTTTGTCTTTAGGGGTCTCTTGGAAATGCTCATCGATTTAACGATCGAAAATTTGATTAGATATAGATTGGGATCCAAGTCGACCGGAGCCATATATATAGGTAGATTGGACTTCAATCGATCGGATTTCAATCCATATTTGATCGAATCTCTAGCCATTGGATCAACGTGCATCTCCATCACGCTTAAAAAGATGCATCTTGAGAGCTAAAAAATTAGGTACGTACCTGCTACGCCTGAAAAAAGGCATGATCTATCTTTTTAGCTTTTTTATATTTTTTATATTTTTTTAGGATTTTTTTGTTGGCCTGGAGCCATGTGAAGGCACCTCCAAGTCTTGAAAAAAAAAACTAAAAAAATAAAATAATTAAAAAAAAAAAAGGAAAAGTGCCTTCAAGCTTTTTTTTTTTTCTTGCTAGTAGGCACTTTTTTTTATAGATTTTTTTTCAGCGGGCTTGTAGGTCTTTTTTTTTTTTTGAATTTTTTTTTAAGCATAGATCGTACCTTTTTTTTTTCGACGCACTTTTTTCATACATCTTTTTCTTAAATGTGAAGATGCGTATTGATCTAATGATCAAAAATCCAATCAAATATAGACTAAATTTCGATCGATCAGAATCCAATCTACTTCTCTATATATATATATATATATATGCAAATATATACATACATACATGTATGTATGCATGTATATATATGCATTCATGCTGCATATATATCTGTCATGGTGCGCGTATATCTCTGTATACAACCCTACATGAATGAATTACAATCAAATGTCTATTTCTCGTTATAGAGTAATTTGTGGTTTTATCCTGCGCCCTCCATGGAAAAAACAACAAGTACACTTGATGGATATGGTTTTGGGTGGGTCCATGTTCAAGAAACAAATAACGCAAATAGTAGTGGATGTGCAAGTGCAAATCTGGGCGTCCTACTTGTTGGTCACGTAAAACGCATGCTTGAAGAAGGGAAAGTTCACACGTCCTTCTAAATAAATGGAAACAGAGTTGCAAGCTAGAGTCATGCACTCAAAGTCATGCAAGAAAGAGACAATGGGGAGTACAGAAGCGAGATCACAAACTCAAACCTCATGTATCACATGGTTTGGAGAAAGAAACCAATAGGAACTTGCAATGGCATCGTAATTAATTGCAATGGAATTTTGTCAAGTGTGGATGGAGTTAGGCCGACACCATTTTGATTTGAGGATATCAAAGGGAGAAGATGGTACTTGAGGTTGGTTCTTTTTTTAGAGCTTGGAAATGAAATTGGATATTTCGAGTACGCTGGTTAGAAGATAAAAATGATTCTTCTTGTTCTGCCTTTATTTGTTGTAATGGTCCTCTCATCTTATTTGGAGCATAAGTTTCCTTGCATTTGTTGGTATCCAGCAACAAGATAAGTGCCTTGTTGTATCTTGTGATGCTTTTATGGAGTAAACGCTGCGTAAATTGCAGGTTCACTTAAACAAGGGCCAAGGATGTTAATTAATCTTTCAGCAAATATAGGAAAAAAAAAAAACATCTTGAGTTTAAGACTATTTAAAAATAAAAAAATTAAGCTTAAGAAATGAAGGTTATTTATGAAAGACAAGCGACAATATGATATGTAAAGCAATAATAGAAAAGTGGTCATTTGTCTTTATGTCGATTTTACTCATCATCATATATATTTGTAAGAAAAATACTAAAGATTTGCTTCTCATAAAAGAAGTAGAAGAAGGGGAGGTTGGCTGTATCATTGCTCAATTCATTATATACACCTATCTATGTACTGCACCAATCCTTGACTGCCATATTGAATGGTGAATTGAGTGATAAATGGATGGATGACCGGTAGTACAGCAATCTTTTCTAATATATGAGAAAATTTAGTAACTATTTTCTTTAATTTTGGGAGTCATCAAAAATAGTATTACGATGTCATTGTGTGTCTTTATTCGACTCGAAGCTTATAATATACAGCCTAAAATCATCTACGGTGAGCATCTCAAAAAGAAATCTAGATTTATTTTTAGAATATAATAATAATTAATCATAACAAATAAAAGAGTATCCAAAAAATGTGGAGTTTTTACGTGACATTGGTGCAAAAGAGGTGAGTTATATACGTTAAAGCTAACTATGATTTTAACTACTTTTGATGCATGCTAGATGTTGCATCGAATAAGTTTGCTGGTATTGTTATCCAACAACGAATGGACATTGTGATAGAATAACACAACCAAGCGTAAGCCATTTTGGCTTTCAAGCATTAGCAAAGCATCCAACTATAACAAAACATTAAATTGGTTTATTATCGATTTATTTTACTGCACGCTTCCCTTTTTCCCTTATTTTTTTTATATATTTTCTTATCATGGTTATCTTTTCATCCTGGGGATGTGGTTTGGTATGTGGCACTCTTAAAAGTATCGCTAGATGGAGTCTTTATTGACGTACTCGGTGAAGCTCTTTGGTGCGGTCAAATGCAGGAGGAAAAGTAAACGTGCGCTCATCATTTGAACCCTGGATTCCACAAATCTTGCGATAGAATTTTTATGAGGTATAAGCTGGAAATATGCTGTATCCCTTTTTTTTTTTTTTTTTTTTTTTTTTTTTAAGATGATAAGGGATAACACAAGGATGGCTATATGGATATTTTACCCATCACTGAACCGAATAGCATGAAGACGGTTTCAGTAATAAATTTAAAAATAAAAAATCATCTAATTCAATTTTAATTATAGTCTTGATGATTCTTCGATTTGAAATCAAATACGAAATCGAACCTGACTTTAAACCCAAAATCTAATCTAGAACGAATATATCGATAATTAATATTCTTAATATATTTTATATTTAATATAAATTTAAATTATTAATTTTATGAAAATGGACATTAGATAATCTTTGCTCTTTATCTTAATCAATTTGGACCGTTCATAGCCATATTGCCGCAAATTGTAGTGTGAGGAGAGATGATTTTTTTTTGATGTTTCATTTCTTTTTAATTATTCTTCTTTGAGTTTTCATCCATAGTTTCATCTTTCAAAAAAATCACATCCTCATCTTTTACGATAATTAGGATCTTTCTTTATCCTCCATCCATCTCTCTAATTTATTGGTTATCTCGATTTAGAGTTGGTGCTATTTATTTTTTCGAGATCATCACCGTAATCACTATCTTTATCTTTTATTTTGTACCAAAAAAATCATGAGATCCACTTTCATCATCTTCCTCTTCTTTGGAGGCTTCTTTATCCCTCATTTAAAAAAATAAATAATTTTCAATTCTTTAGTTTTAATTTTGATTTTATGATTTTTTTATCACAATTATGATTCTTTATTTAAAAAATTATTTGGTTTTAATTTTAATTTTCGAGGATGATGGTGGATTTTGATTTTGGTTTAAGCTTTTCCCTAAACTATGCCGCCAGATTGGGGTAGACTGATCACCAAATGTCGGCTTCTTGTAACACGACAATCTCGATCCAAAACTGGAGGATTGGTTTACTGGAAATATAATTATTAATATATTTTATCTATATATATTTTAAGAACTAAATTATATAATCGTTCGTGTGCAACGCAGATAAATTACTTCACCAAATCTACGCGCAGTCAACTTTAGTTGAGAGAAGACGCCAAAATATATTCAACTAAAATATTTCTACTTCATTTCATACGCTTCTATCACCAGCCGTCCAATCTACAATCGACGGTTTCTATCTCTTCTCACCTATCCTTCCCTCCCCATCATCCACCAGCCCCACTTATTGCCGACTCGTCCGGTCAACCGTGCAAGGAGTCGGCGTCAAAGCCGCCCTCGTGCGGCCCGACACTCCGAAAATACTACCCTATTTTCCCGCTTCACCGTATTAACGCCGAACTTTAATCAGGGCCGTCCGTTTGCCGCGGTCTTGTGTCCAGCTTGATTTCACGCGCGCGGAGGTCGCTCTCTCCCGTACGCTGACACCGACCCCTAAAGCCGAACAGTAGCACATGTCCCGTCCCATCGCGGGCCCCACGATCCGACGACCCAGATCGATCCATCGATACCTGATCTCCGATTTCGGTGCCCATACTCTCTAATAAAATAATAAGAATAATAATAAAGAATTAAACGGTCCAGCTCCTGCGGCAAGGTGAAAAAGTGGGTAAGAGAACTCGGTTTTTACGGCTTTTGACGAAGACGCAAACCTATCTCGACCGTCCGTTTATTTCCCAGGCGTTGATGGACGGTGAAAGATGACTTATGTTACGAGGAACATGGTCCGCTAGATTACTTTTTACGGACCTGTTTTGGAAAGGGGCGATTCCTCGTACGACGAAAGGGGGAAAAAAATTGAAATACCTTAAATAACCGAATTGCCCCAGGCGTTACTACTGAAATGACTAATATACCCCTATTCCTCCCCCCGGGATCGTAGCATGGTTACCGAGGTCATTTTCGTCAGAAGAAACTGCAATTGCGGCCTTTCCCACGGACGGTGTTTTACGTAAATTTTATCAAACGTGAGCGTATATTTGTAATTTGGGAGTGGAAAAAAAAAAAGGATGGTCCCTCTCCGTCCTATCATCATCACGTATAAAAGGGTGACGAAGGGGAGAAAAGAACAGAAAAAGGAATGGAAAAAAATAATAATAATGGGCTTTTCTTTTCTTTTTTTAATTCCTACAGAGTGATTGGAGCTCGGAAGAGAGAAGGGTAGACGAAGCCACAGCAGCAGCCCCCCTCTCTCTCTCTCCCTCTCTCTCAGTTCTCTGGGTCGATAGGTTTCGATCTGGCGCTCGGGAAATCGTTCTTTATTGCTGAATTGCCGTCGAGACTGCTCGATCCGTTGCATTCGTGGCGTTGGAAATGGAGATCTGGGGCATCTAGGGTTTAAGATGAGGTCTCTGTTAGCGTGGAGCTCGGCCTGAGGTCTTCGGAGCTCGGGGTTTGGATTTTAGTAGAGGGAGATGGGTTTCGTGGTCAGAGGCTTTGTTTTGGAGCTCCTGGTGGAGGTTTGTAGAGGCTAAGTTTCGGAGTCCAGTGGCTTGCGGAGGGTGAAGCTCTTAGTAGTGTTTTTTTAGGGGTAAAGGTATCTTTTGAGCTGTTAGGGGAGTTTCTGAGATGAGATCTGGAGGGTTTGATGTTTTGTTGGTGCTTCTGGTTAAATGCATGGGTTTCCCTTGGAGCTTGGGTGGTGCAGACTGGGATTTTTTGAGGTTGTGAAGGGCTGAACTGGTTGAAAGCTTGATTTTGCTGAGGGATTGGAGCTCTGAAGAGAGATTTCTTCGCCGGTTTGGGTTTTTGTCGTGATTTGCTTGCTTGGATAACTTGGCTGAGGTATTTGTCTCTACTTCTTCAGTACGTTTTTCTTTGTTCCTCTTTTTTTTTTTTTTTTTTTGGAGATTTCGACTGAGTAATTCTGAGGTTATTTGATTGGAGGTTAGTGCGAAGGATTTGGTTGGAGTTTTTTGTTCGGAGGCTTTGGAAACCCCATCTGGTCTACAATATTGGGGCGAGTCCATCTGGTTCTGTTTCCAAGAGTAAGAAATTTTGGCATGAATCTTTGGGTTTGAGCTGGGATTATTAGGGTTTTATGTGCTGTAACTTCCTCGTAGTGAAGAAGACGGATTGGAAACTTTAGGGCTTCAAGGTTGAAGGCTTGGACCTGATGAGAGTGGAAGCGAGCGTTTCTTGCAGTGTGCCTGGCTTCGGATGAAGAGCTTGGCGAATTTCCAAGGGGTTTGTGTCATTAAATGGAGGTTTTGATGCCATCAATTGGGTTCTCTTATATTTTGTGTGGTCATTAGCTGGGTGGAAAGGCAAAAACGTCCCATAGGGAGTGAAGAAATTAAAGTTTTCAATATACTTGTCTTCTAAGGGGAAATTTTATGGAGTTATGACAGCGGCTAATCAAGCGAAAGCAAACAAATATGATTCATCACATGTGGTGTTTTCCCTTGAAGATTTCATTTGTTTGTTGAAGATAGGGGGTGGTCGTGGTGCTCTGGAGTGGTTTATTTTATGGTAAAACTATTCATAGTTTCAGGATGAGGCTCTCAACATCGGGACTTCCTCAGCAGACACAGGAAGGTGAGCTTTTAGCTTGCTTCTTTCTGGTTTATCTAGAACCTGGTATTTTAGCACTTAAACGATTTATAGTTTTAACATTTGGTTCGCTGTATGTGGATCAACAGAATTCAGCCTATATAAGTTTTTTTTTTTTTTTAATAATTAAAGAATTAGGTTATCACTGGCATGGTTTCCTTATGTGGTTTTGGCAAGAAAGTTCTTATTAATGCTTGAAGTTCATAATTAGGTTACTTTCTCTATCTGTGCTTGCTTACATAAAGATGCTTTTTTGTGAGTGTATGTTCGAGTTCTTATCAATGCTTGAAGTTCATATTTAGGCTGCTTTCACCAGCTGTACGTGGTTGCATAAAGATGCTTCATATTTAAGTTAACTTTTTGAGTATTCTAAAATTCAAGGATTACTTTTCTTGCTGTCTTAATTTCTCAATGTGTGTGTGTGTGTGTGTGTGTGAGAGAGAGAGAGAGAGAGAGAGAGAGAGAGAAAGAGAGAGAGAGATTTAAGTTTCCTTTTCTAGTTTTCTAAAATTCAAGGATTACTTTTCTTGCTGTCTTAATTTCTCAATGTTTGTGTGTGTGTCATATTCAAGTTACCTTTTTGAGTTTTCTAAAATTCAATGATTGCTTTTATTGCTGTCTTAATTTCTCAATGTTTGTGTGTGTGGATCATATTTAATTTGCCTTTTTGAGTTTTCTAAAATTCAAGGATTACTTTTCTTGCTGTCTTAATTTCTCAATGTTTGGGCGTGCATGTGCGCGCGTGCCTGTTCTTGTTCTTATCAATGCTGACATAAAGATGCTTCATATTTGAGTTAACTTTTTGAGGTTTCTGAAATTTAAGGATTACTTTTCTTGCTATCTTAGTTTCTCAATGTATGTGTGTGTGCATGTCATATTTAAGTCGCCTTTTTGAGTTTTCTACAATTAAAGGATTACTTTTTTTGCTGTCTTAATTTTTCAATGTTTTCTGTTATATCTTTTTTATTTTAATTAGGTTTGCTGATCAAGATAAAGCAATATTCACTGTTTTCTTTAAGTAGTTTTTTTCTTGCTTGATAACTCATCAGTATTTCTGGTTAGTTGGAAGGAAGGATTGCATTCTTCAATCTTGGAGGAACTTGTATCTGATAAACGCCCATGTTTTCATGGCTATGGACATGGCTGTTATAGGATTTAAAGTGAGATCACTTTTGGATAATAGACCCAAGCATACTCTGTTTGGTTATGCATCATAGAGGTTTATTTTGTGGATGATAGGTGCTTGCTTTTTCTGCTATCCTTCTTCTTCTTAAGTTTTCTCTCTCTTAAAATTTACAGGGGAGCAAAAGTGTCTGAATTCAGAACTATGGCATGCATGTGCTGGACCGCTTGTATCTTTACCTGCTGTTGGAAGTCGTGTAGTGTACTTTCCTCAGGGCCACAGTGAGCAGGTCAGTTTATACATGTACTGCTGTGGATGATTTATGTCTTGACAAAGTTCATACTATGTTTTGCACAACTTGTAGCATATGTTTTCAAGAAATGCTTTTGAGGGTGTCTTTTACTGCTTTAATTGCATAATTATAAATTTGAATAATTTAGTGAATGGTCATGCTTCAGTGCCATTATAAATTAAGTGGTGTTAGATATAGGTGAAGTGGATGAGCATATTGAATAATTATTATTGCATTCAACTTAGCCAGGCCATGCAAAATCTTATTTGATCAGGAGCTTATAGTGGTATCGCATAGTATATTTGGTTTTCCTCTTGTCCTTAGAGAACTCAAATAAATGATGCTTGATTTTTCCTTTGCAGGTGGCTGTATCTACCAACAAGGAAATTGATGCTCACATCCCAAATTATCCAAACTTACCTCCGCAGTTGATCTGTCAGCTTCACAATGTAACCATGCATGTAAGTTTCACTCAGACAAATATTGGTTGATGTAGCATGCCTATGTATAAGCTGTCTAATGAGTGAATTCCTGCTTAACAATTTGCATCTCAGGCGGATGCAGAGACAGATGAAGTTTATGCCCAAATGACATTGCAACCCTTGAGCCCGGTAATTGACAGCGATCTAAATTTGATTGTCCAGTGATTGATTTTCATAATCTGTATATGTTGACATATTACATTCCATAGGAAGAACAAAAAGATCTTTATCTTCCTGCTGAACTGGGTACCCTGAGCAAGCAGCCAACCAACTATTTCTGTAAGACACTGACTGCAAGTGACACCAGTACGCATGGTGGATTCTCTGTTCCTCGCCGGGCAGCTGAAAAAGTCTTCCCTCCATTGGTGGGAAAACATTACCTGATCAAATAAATTTTTTATTTTTTCCAGTTGAAACAAATTTGTATCTTACATTTAAGATTCGTGAGCTTATCTTTTGCTTTGTGCCTTCATCATTATTCCCCCAGGATTACTCCCAGCAGCCTCCTGTGCAGGAGTTGATTGCAAGGGACCTTCATGATAATGAGTGGAAATTTCGTCACATTTTTCGTGGTAAGTTTCTGTGGCTGCCGGTATGGTTAGAGCGGTTTTTTTATTTTTTTTGCGGGGTGTAAAATTATTTAACACGTGAACTGGAGGTCTACAAGTTGCACAAAACTAAAATGACTGATGTCTTTCATGACCATCTTGTTGTTAACACAGTTTCAGTATGGTTAGTGTTTTTTTTCTCTCTCTTTTTTTCGAGTAAAATTATTTAACACCTGAACTGAAGGTCTACAAGTTGCACAAAAACTCAAATGCCTGATGCCTTTCATGTTGTTCTTGCCTTAAATATAGTTTCAGCACAAGATATAGCAAAGTAGTCAAACAGTTATTGTGACATTTTTTTCGTTTGTGTCATATTTTTTATGAATAAGTGATTGCTAGTTGCAGAGTTAAATTACATTAATCCTAATGACACAGAAAAATAGGGGATCAAATGGCTGCATAACTAAGTGAAGTTGATAAAGTGGACATGCACTTTGAGTTATGTCATTGCCTACGTCTCTGCAAATAAGAATTATTAGAGATATTTTAATCTATTCTTGTATAAAATGGTGAAGAAAGTTTGTGTCGATATGATTAGATCGACAACCATGGATGTTCTGAGGTTGGCACTATATTTGAGAGATAGCAATAGAAATGGAGACAGGTGAAATTTAGAGTTGCACTAACAAACAAAACATAAATATGCTGGGATTGTTTACACCATTCGGGGTACTAGAAACTGGGAGGGGAAACATTAGTCTAAAAGAAACCTGGACTTAAGTTGTTGAAACTAATTTGAGAAATCTACAATGCTGAAGGGATTTATCTCTCATAAAAGTGAACAACTTGTCTGATCTTTAATTCTCTTGTGCCAAGCATTCATGCATTTACTAAGCATAGTTGAATGAAATTCTTTTTCTTTTGTAGAAGTTGATCCAGTGGCAACTATTTATTGGGCATATTATTTCTGTTGTATTTGTAAGGATCTTTGGGGTCCACATATCAGTTAGATCGTACTTGCAGGAATTACTATCAATATAAATTGATGATAATGAGTTCTGAAAGACACTGAATAAATTTCCCATTGACCTCTTCTTTATAGCTGGTTAGCTTAGTTTTATAATCTTGTGCTTACCATCCTCTTGCATAGCCTCTGAGGCATCAATTGTATGCCAGAGTGAGGGAATCATGCAAGTTTCTTTTAAAGCACACATGTTGATATTAGAGTATTAAAACAGTGCTTTCACCAAATATGGATAGCCAATGGATGTTTATTTCAATCTGCTTAGTCTTTTTTTCTCTAAGCACAATGAATTTGCCCCCAGCTAAAACATTTTTGTGCGAACACAGAAAAACGCTAGCTCTTAAGTGATTGATGATAAGTGATTTTCTTAGAACCTTTTTTTTCTGCAATTGCTTTTTAATTTTCTTTTTGTACCTGGTTAAAACTTTGAACTATTTATGCAGTTGATGGCTCCAGATTCACCATTACCTTTTTGATAAGCTACTTATTTTCACCCTGTTATGTTCATATGATCTTTCCAGTTATGAAATATCAATTACCCCTTTAACATTTATCTGGAATTCTAGATCAAGGTTTGATCATTCTTTGCTTTCAAACTAATTCTCATCTATGCGTGAAAATTTTTCTGTTTGATCTATTTACAAATGTGTCACTATTGAAGATTGGTTATGTGGTTTTCACCAGAAGTGGCATTTATGTAGTGGTCCCAGATAATGGACAGTAAGTCCTCTAACAATGCATCGTCACATCAATCATGAATTGTAAGTCCATGTTTGTGGTGCTAAGTTCAGAAGAAGTGCTGGCCTCTTTTTGTCGTTAAGTGAAATGTATAGCAGTCTTTTAGAATAGTTAGTTCAGAATTAGCTTGCCTTCCCATGTAGTCTAAATTGTAGAGATGTTTCATATATGTAGGGATATCTTCATCTTGTTTCCTGGTGTATGATCCATGAGATAGTTTTGGATACATAATAATTTTAGAAAACCTTAAATTTTGCTTTAAACATTTTAGAACCAGCTTGTAATTTGACATAAACTCTCTAAATAGTATCAAGTACTTATAGGGATTGGATGAACAGGGCGTGCCATGAAACTTAGAAGGCCAATTGGTGGATAAGGAAACACCTCCTCATAGTTACATGGCTTAAGAGGTTTAATGTAGATCACATCGTATGGGCTTTGGCTGTATGCGTGCCTTCATAATTCTAGCAAGATGATTCGATTATCCATATAATTAATTTTGATAAGGACCAGATATTATTTTTTATTGTTGGCCATTGATTGATGCACAAGCTAGTGTGTTCAACATGATATTGTTTTTTTATTAAACACATTCTTGATGCAGGTCAGCCAAAGAGGCATCTTCTGACAACAGGATGGAGTGTTTTTGTAAGTGCAAAACGATTGGTTGCAGGTGATTCAGTCATTTTTATCTGGTATGATAATGCCATACCTTATTTCTGTTGCATGCTATAATAAACTCCTCACTCTTATTGCTAATTTTGATTTTATTGCTTCTATCAGGAATGAAAATAATCAGTTGCTTCTGGGTATTCGACGTGCTAATCGGCCGCAAACAGTTATGCCTTCATCAGTATTATCATGTGATAGCATGCATATTGGACTTCTTGCTGCTGCAGCCCATGCCACTGCTACAAATAGCCGCTTTACCATATTTTATAATCCAAGGTAAACATAGCATATATGGCGGGAATTAATCACATCCACTGTTTCCAAGTTATGTTGACTTGAATCTTTTGCTTCCAGGGCAAGTCCTTCTGAATTTGTCATACCGTTAGCTAAGTATGTTAAAGCAGTTTACCACACCCGTGTTTCAGTGGGTATGCGTTTTAGAATGCTTTTTGAGACAGAAGAGTCTAGTGTTCGCCGGTAGGTTCAAACTAAATCTTTTTTTCTCTGAAAATTTCATTTCCCAAGCATTTCCGTTCCTAAACTCTAAAACTTTTTATTGAGTATGTCCATGTATGTGTGTAGATAAACACAAATACCATTCAATTTGGTATTTTTTAGTTTATGTAGCTACTAATATGCTTCTGTTTTTTCACTTAACATTACCTTTTCATGTTTCATACTTGTTTTCGTATCATCTTATAAATGTTGCCTGTATTATATTCAGTTACATGGGCACGATCACGGGGATTAGTGATCTGGATCCTGTGCGCTGGCCAAACTCACATTGGCGTTCTGTAAAGGTATTTATAATGCAAAACCTTTTGTCTTCTATTCTTTACCAGAAGCCTTGCTATATTTACATTGAGTTTTCAATTTTGACATGATACACTTCATTTTGGGGAATGCTGTTATTTGGAATTTGTTTGCCAACAATTTCCTAACTTATCAGAGATGAATGTCACAAATTCTGGTTTTGGTGGTTTAGGTTGGCTGGGATGAATCAACTGCTGGGGAAAGGCAGCCAAGGGTTTCCCTTTGGGAGATCGAGCCTCTGACGACATTTCCAATGTATCCATCTGCCTTTCCTCTTAGACTTAAACGTCCATGGCCATCAGGACTGCCCTCTTTGCATGGTATGCTTTATGTTTGCATTTTGAAATTTAATACTTGGTTAATAGTCTCTACCATAGAGTGAGAACCACTTTACTTCCATGTCTCCCTCTATACCCTCACCTTACCCCCAAAAATCATTTGAATTGTATGTGTCTGTTTCTAGTATGTATAATTCAGATCTACCATGCATCTGCAGGTGGCAAGGATGATGAAATTAGTCTAAATCCTCCACCTGTGTGGCTTCGGGATGGAGACCATGGGTTTCCATCTTTGAGTTTTCAGGGACTTGGAGTGACACCTTGGATGCAGCCTAGACTTAATGCTTCAATGCTTGGTCTCCAGCCTGATTTGTACCAAGCAATGGCTGCAGCAGCACAGCAGGAGATGAGGACTGTGGATCCTCCAAAACAGGCAACATCAACAATTCTACAATTCCAACAACCTCAAAGTTTAACTAGCAGATCTACTCTATTAGCAAGTCAGATTCTACAACAAATGCAACCTAACTCTCAGCAAGCCCTCCTTCAGACCATTCAAGAAAACCAGGGTCAAAACCAAACTCAGTGTCAGTTTTCTCAACATCAGTTGCAGCATTGCAACTCATTTGGCGATCAGCAGCAGCAGCAGCAGCTGCTGCAGCCACCACTGCTTCAACAACAGCAGCCGCATCAAAGGTTACAGCAGCAGTCACAGCAACAGCAAATACATCATCAGCAGGAGCATCAACAGTCACAACGGCACCAGCAAATCCAGCAGACACACTTGTGTAATCTTCAGCAAATCCCTAATGCTGTCTCAAGCCTCTCACAGCTTGCCTCTACCTCTCAGTCCCCATCTTCGTCATTGCAAACAATATCTTCATTTTGCCAACAACAAACCTTTCCAGGCACCACCATGAACCCAGCTTCCATCTCTGGTGTATCCCCCTTGCATAGTATTTTGCGGTCATTCTCTCCTGAAGAAACATCGAACATTCTTAATTTGCCACGAACCAGCTCATTAAGCACTTCAGGCACATGGTCATCCAAGCGATTAGCAGTTGAATCCATGCTTTCTTCTGGAACTCAGTGTGTGCAGCCCCAGGTTGAACAGTTAGACCAACAGTCAAACATCTCTCAGCACTCTGTCACTTTACCACCATTTCCAGGGAAAGATTGCTTGCTCGACCAGGAATGCAACACAGATCCTCAAAATCATGTGCTTTTTGGTGTCCATATAGATTCGTCGTCTCTTTTGATGCAGAATGGCATAAGAAACCTCAGGAGTGTTGGTAGTGAGACTGATTCAACAGCCATGCCCTTTCTGACTGCTGCAGGAACAGATTTCCCATTGAATCAGGCATTAACGAGCTCAAATTGTACAGAAGAACCGGGATTGTTGCAGTCTCCTGAAAATGGGGGTCATGTGAACCCACAAAATGGAACCTTTGTTAAGGTGAAAAATTTTCTCCTCCCATCTGTGGTCATCGATTTGATTTATTTATTTTCTTTTATCATTATCATATTTAACTTTATGTTTGGTTTATGAAGCTACTAGGGATAATTTTTTTTCTGAATGCTACTGCAAAACTTTGTAATGCTGTAAAGAAATACTGAATTATGGAAGCATGAGTCGAACTTATCTTCCAGATTGTTATGTGCACCTCTGGTTCCTCATTATCTGGGTAGTGTAGGTCAATGTGGTATATTACATTTTGTCACTGTTCTTATTTGATGGTAATTATGCTGCTGTTACATGGGCATTATTTGTTATATTTATGATGTTGGGTTATGGTTTGAGAGATACTTGTTGCTTTAAAGGATTTCCTGTAGTTTTTTGTGCTTGCAAGATATGTAGTTAATATGCAAGATTGGCAGAACTGGTTCTGGGACACGTACTGATTGCCTTACCCTATGGTATGGTACGGTTCCATGCTGAGCTAACTCATGGCATACCGACAAAGGCGTGGGGAGGGAAGGGGAGAGGGGGAAGGAAAGAGAGGAAGAGAGAGAGGGATGGAGAGAGGGAGAGGGAGGGGGGAGAGAGGCGGATAGAGTGAGAGGGAGAGGGCTTTCGAGCCCCCTCTCCTCTGGCCACAGTGTAATGAAAGAGAGAAAGAGGGAGGGAGGGAGAGGGAGAGGGCTTTTAAGCCCCCTCTCCTTCCGTGCGGCATAAGAGGGTGGAGCTTCTGTTCCGAAACAAAACAGAGGCTCCATCCCCTTTATTTTATTTTTGATTTTTTTTTTTTAAAGTCAGCAGTGGCCTCTCTCTCTCTCCACCTTCTTCCTCTCTCCCCCCCCTCTTGCCTCTCCATCTTCCTCCCTCCCTCTCTCTCCTCCTCCCCCTCCCTCACCGGTGTCTTGAACTGAGGAACGGAACCAGGCCAGTCTGCCCTGGTACAGCTTGGTATTCCCGAACCAAGTAGTTCGTGACAGTAGAGTGAACCATGGTTAATAGTATTAGGATTATCTTATACTTGAATTAAAGCTTGCAGAGGCCAACATAACTGGTACAAATGACTGTGTAGGCAAGCCAAGCACATTGATTTCATTGTTTGTACTGCATTGACCTTTTCACTGATGGGCTACACCTGTATTGGTAGGTTTACAAATCAGGGTCCTTCGGAAGGTCACTGGATATTACCAGATTTAACAGCTACCCAGAGCTGCGAAGTGAGCTTGGGCGTCTGTTTGGCCTTGAAGGCCAATTGGAGGACCCTATGAGATCAGGCTGGCAGCTTGTATTCGTCGACCGGGAAAATGATGTTCTTCTCCTGGGTGATGATCCCTGGCAGTAAGTCGTTCATGCACTTGCCTTCAGATACATACATGCTTTCTTGAGTGTTCCTTACATGAACATGGAGCTGTTGCTTCGCAGAATCATAGGGCTCATTGAAAACAGATGCATGTTATCATGTGAAACTTGTTACAAGGCTTGCTAGCAAGTTTTCTATATTTTTTTTTAGATATCTGCTTATATTAAACTTATTAACTGATGTCTAACCCACTTACAGAAAGTTCTACATGCAAGCCAATATGCCTGCAACCCTACCTATTAGATCGTCATGGCTTGGTTGGTGATTGCTTTTGCCTGTTTTCTTGCAATTCTCCGTGTAAGGTTCGACCTTAGCTGAGTTAATGGTATACAACACTTTTGACCATACCAAAAAGTTTGGAAGTTGTTTTGGTAAGCATAAGAAAAAGAGGGTATGAAAAGAAGAGGCAAGTTAAAGTAAATTGTGGGGAAAAAAATTAAAGTAAATTCTGTGAGAAAAAAAAATAATCTTTTGGGCAATTAATGATTTACAAATGTAACTTGACTTGTACTTGCACCATTGGATCCTGCTATCATGACTTTAAGTGAATCTTTTCTATCATGACTTTAAGTGAATCTTTTCACAGCAAAGCATGTATGCATAACTAATTATAGCAAATGAGAGGCAGAGTCATAAACTTGACATGAGAATGGATGCTTGTATGATCAAGCATGCATGCTTGATCAAATACTTAAATTGAGATGTAGCCTCCCAAAAATACCTTTTTTTATTTTTGGCAATAAATCATTTTTTAATGTGGAAACTATATTATTTGCAAAAAATTAAAGAGTTCAAGTTAACGAAATCATTTTATGTGCATTCCATTCAACACATTGCATCCAAGTGACTCAAGTAAAAAGCCTTTAAATTACATTAGTTTCTTTTTGAAAAAAAGCAATATGACTTCAACATTTGTGAATCATTTACGTCAAACAAGAAGCGCAATTTACAGCTTACCAGAAGAATGTACGGTGTTAGAAATAGTTTCTGTTACCGTATTTTTGTCTCATTATAATTGTCAGGTCTGTAGAGGGATGAGAAACCGATAAAAGGAAGCTCCTTTCAAAAACTGGTCTGAACTGACCCAGGCTATATGAATTAGCCCGTATAAGGTTGCAGCAACCGTTGTTGGTTCATGCTAACAGGCATTTTCTTAGATTAGCATAAATTGGCTCACAGGTGAAAGTCTTAGAGGTGACAGCCAAATGCTTGGCCTTGTGAATATTCTAGTTTGTTAGTTTCTATGCTTTAACCTGGTCTAGCTGTTCTTTCCTTCTTGAGTTTCATTTTTTTTTTTTTTTCATTTCTTAATTAAAGTCTTTGATATCCTTTTGGCTGAAGGACCGAATTTTTTATGTTCTTTCAACCTCAAGCTTTTTATAACACAATGGTGTTGAACCTTAGCTCCCCAGAGGCATATATTTTGTAGCAAACCTTAAGTAGTGTCACCGTGCACGGTAGTTAGGTCTTAATGTGATTGTAAAACACAATTTGAAATATGGGCATGCATCCATGTTGATCACAAGCCTGTTTTGCTTTTCTGGTAGCAGTTATGTGCATAAGCCTGTTCAGGGGCAAAGCTCAAATCCCAGAGTATCATATTCATGCGTGACAGTTTTAAAGTGATTGTAGCATGTTACACATTGCCAGAATGCTAGCACACGCTGACACGTAAGAGACACAAGCCTTTGGTTGTGCACTTCATGATTATGTGGTTAAACCATATGTTGTTCCATGTCCATTTATAGCATTTAGTGATACAGAAGCCTGCCTACAAATAGTCTTTAAGATATGCAAAAGCTTGATCAGATGGATTATTTTATGATTTGAACTATTTGGGTTCAGTTCATAGGTACAAGCAGGTTATGATCTCCTCAACACCATGTCCGTGTTTCACTTTCATATGTGGATCGATCACTGCAGTCCTCTCAAATTTAGATTTATATTTATGAAAATACATGCTACAGAATGCTGTGCAGGGTGCAAAACTCAACGAACGCCAGCTTTTTTTAACACATTTTTGATTATTTTGTTTGGGTGATGACGGCGATATCGATATATCTCATATAAAAGCAACTTTTGTCATAGCTTCTGTTAGCACATGAAAATGCAGACTGATGTGAAGTCTTACTAGCTTGATTAGTTTGATGTGCAATGTAAGCACAAGTCTAAAACATGTGAATCAAGGTTAAATTTATGACATTGCTTTTAATCGTGCTAGGATATACCAGGAGTGTAATGCAAACATAGTGTTTGATGAAATAATGTTGTTGTTGACCATTTGGAAATTGTGCCTTGTCCAGAGAGTTTGTGAATAATGTCTGGTGCATAAAGATACTCTCACCCCAGGAAGTGCAGCAGATGAGCAAAGAAGGCGGTGAACTTCTAAGCACAGCCCCAAGCAAGAGGCTCCCAGGCGGCGGCTGTGATGGATATTCGAGCAGGCAAGACTCAAGAAACATGAGCAATGGGATTGCTTCTGTGATGCCTCTGGACTACTGAAAAGAAATAGGAGAATAGAGAAACGTGGGATCCCATGAGTTTTGAAGCCCGGGAGAACTATTGTCATCTTGTTGTCTTGGCCTTCACACTGGACTGGTTCCTCGAGTAAGTAGCTTGGTTTATGTATGTCTAGTAACTGTATTATATGATAATGGCACGTGACTTTTATATACTTCTTATCATAATATGATTTTGTGAAGTTAGGCATTTTTATTATCTTTTACTCTGTTCTTGCAATGCTTTATTTCAAACTTTGTTCAAACCAATCCCTTACCACCCTTACCATTGTATTTTGTGGTGAATGATTCTTTCATCAGGCTTCACATCCAGGCATTGTATTTTGCTGCAACAATGTCTCCAGGTCCATACACCCTCTCCTCACCAACTTCCTCTTAGCTGCACTATTATCATCTCTAGATGTTGGATACATCAAATTCCTATAAAATTAGGACATATGACAACCCTGTTGCTGTATGGGAGATTGCCATCAGCCGGCTGCATCATTTTTCCTTGTTTTGTAACAATGCTTTGAGTATCTGATCTGGTGGCCCATCTGTCTCGGCAAATGAGGCCTCTTCTACAAATTATTATTATTATTATTATTATTATTATTATTATTTTTGGAAAGCAAAAGAAAGTTGTTTCTTTTTTTGTATGAATTTAGAATCCTTTACCACCTACTTAGATTCAAGCTTTTTATAGCTGGGAAACATGGTCCGAGAGTGCTTCGTGCACAATCTCATCTATATGTAAATTTAGCGTTTTTAAACCGGGGAATTGCTCGTGGTTGGTGGCCTTCGCGAGATGAAAATGTCTTTTTCCCTGCTATCTCTATCCAGTGTTTTGCTTCATCGATCCATGTTTATCTGCCCTTTTCCAAGCAGAAATTGCAGCCGAAAAGCTGCACTTCTTTAGTGGCGAGGTATTGTCATCCTCAATCCGCCCTTTCGTGCCGAGCCCACCATCTGCCGATTTTGTTGACCACGGCAACTGAGGTGTGCGGTCGCCAACCGAATGGTACCCTTCTCCTCCCTTGCTGTCGGATTTGGCGGCATCTTAGCCCATCATCTTTTAGAGATTTGCCATCGCTATCGAATCTTCGGCCGGGGTCCCTTGGCCTCTAGATCTGGTCTCTTTCCTCTGTTGGCACGCCGCCTCTGATGTTCTTCTCCGAGATCGAATCGGAGATGGGATTGGATTTGGAATTGATGCTCTTCCCCCGTCGCTTTTCCAGACCTAATCATCTATCAGTTTATGGTGTCTGGCCACCCAACTAGGGAGCTATAACTATGGCTATAAAGGTGAACGATGAGGGGGTCCATGGTCTAGGTTGTAGGGGTAAAGGTGAACAGTGTTTTTATCGGTGGAATCACAGGTGAAATTGATCTGAAAGGGAAACGGTATCCATCGTTCGGAGGGTCATTTGTTGCAAGTTTTCCGCTGTTTGAAGGATGCTGTCATTTGACAGTGTGGCTGCAACAATAGCAGTATCGAATGCTTAGCAGAGGGAAGGACAGGCTTCGCGTCGTTTGCCTTGTCTTCTTTTTTGCCACATCAGGTAGATGCAGGCATCCGTAGTTCATACATGCATGTATATATATTTTTTGAAGGCTTGCTCTTCCTCAAAGTATCTTTAAACCTTCCAAATCCCGTTGATGAGAACTTCTTGGGATTTTTAATATATATATATATATATTGTGGTGCAGTATTACAGTGTTGCAAGCGATTTTTGTTGTGCTACGTGGAATCAATTATCTCAGTTGATACACTATAGAGTATTTTAGTGTTATCTCCACGTGAACCCAACTATTTCGGTCCCCGTGTTTCATAGGCAATGACGTCGCTACCATCGTTGCCGGTGGAGACGGCGAATTTCGATGAGGTGGAAGATAAGGTTTGTGGGCAGCAAGAGGTGGAGTCGAGCGATCATGGTGGTGGATGGGAGGAGGAATGGAGAAAAATGGTGGTAGGTTGAGGGAGTCCGGTGGGGATCCCGTATTCCGTAGGCAATGACGTCGCTACCACGACCATCGTCTTCTCCCGTCATTGCTGGTGGAGATGGCGGATTCCGATAAGGTGGGAGGTAAGGTTTGTAAGCAGCAAGAGGTGAAGCCGAGCAGTCATGGTGGTGGGTGGGAGGAGGAACGGAGGGAGATAGTGGCAGGTTTGGGGGCGATCTTGAGGGAGGCAGCGTGGGGCTGGAGGCAGCGTAGGGTTGGATGCAGCACCAATCCATGAGAGCGATGGATGCCGGCGTCCGTGGAAGAAGGATGCCAGCGAGGGCCGCAGGTTGGTGAGGCTGGCAAGGCAGAGGAACAAGGCTCATCGAGCGGCGGAGGCAGAGGAGACCGGTGAGGGCGAGGAGGAGGTAGAAGATCCGGTCACCGATGATGGAGAATATCCCCTCTTCGCTCGGAGATCTAGCTAGACGTAGCGATGTCGGAAGAAAACTCCTTGGAAGAGAAGAGGAGAGGAGGGGCTCGGCGGCGCCGATGGTGGCCGCCTTTGACTCGACGAAAATAGGCGAAGTGGCCCAACAGAGGAAATTTGGGGCTGTGGTTCGGCGGATCCGGAATATTTTAGCATATCCTGGATATATTTCATAGATATCCAGGAGAAAGATGGAATAGCGAGAATAAATGATAGATTGGTGTATATATATATATATATATATATATATATATATATATATATATATATATATATATATATATATATATATATATATATGGATTGGGTTCTGGTCCAATTAGATCTCCAACCGTCGGATCAGCGTGCATCTACATGCATGCATGATGCATCGGTTCAAAAAAAAAAAAAAAAAAAAGATGTACGTGCATCTGAAAAAAAAAAAGAAAAAAAATACGTTGTCGCCTAAAAAAATCTTTAAAAAAATTAAAAATATAAAAAAAAACATGAAAATATTAATATTTAACACCTTTAGATGCTTTTTTTTAATTTTTTAATTTAAAAAAAATCTTATATTAAAAAAAAAGAAAAAAAATGCTTGAAGGCGTCTACATCAAATTGTAGGCGCCGCACCTTTGGGGCTCTTTTTTTTTTTCTTTTTGAATTTATTTTAAAGATTTTTTTTAAGGTTTTTTTTTTGAATTTTTTTTCAGTTTTCTTTTTAGATTTTTTTTCTAAAATTTTTTTTTAAGGTAGCTTTTTTTTTGATTTTTTTTTAGGTGCATGTGCGCCTATTTTTTCAATCGACACATCTTTTCAAGCTCATGCGCATAGATGCGTGCTGATCCGATGGTTTGAAATTCAATCAGATATGGAGTGGGATCTGATCGATCGAAGTCTAATCCATCTCTTTATATGTATAATATAATATTCTATGAAAAAGTATTATAATATTGTCAATTCAGCTTCTCAAATAATTTTTATTATACCATTTAAAAAATATATTTATTATTAATATTTATTATTAATAATATTTTTTAAATTTTATTTTTTCTTGGCTCTCTCCTTCGTTTCAATTCTATAATCTATTCTATTTCGAAGACCACCACTGATGCTAAACAAGCCATCCCACCACCCTATCATCATTTATGGCCGTCGATGTACTCTCCATCTTCCTCCGCCGCCGCCCTGGCTCTTAACTATCGGAAGAAAAACTAGATCCTCCACAAGACCCTCATTCTAATGACCACCAAGTGCCTTGACAACAAGTGCTATGCTGGTGGTGACGATTCCTTATCCGGCGATACCACTCTCAGCTCTGCAAAGCAATGCTAGAAGTGAATCAAGGACTATTGCTGGAACAACACCTATCTCTGGAATCAAAACCAGTGCAATGACAAGTAGGACAACCTCCTTCATGATTACAAGAAGGCCCGCTACTATAAGGCTCATGCTATAGCTTTCACCGTCAGCAGCACCACTAGAGACCGGCTCTCCTGGTAGGCCATCGAGTAGCACGAGCAGAATTCAAAATGCAAAAGCACGCGAAGGAGGTCGGGCGAAGAGGGGATGGCTTGGATGGAAGATGTTGGCGAGGCCCGGGCAAGAGGTAAAGGAGGAGAAATAAGGGAGAGTGGTGGCACCGGAGGCGGTTGGCGGGGCGTTGGAAGGTGTAATTAGGATAAACATTTGTCGAGAAAGAAGGACGGTGATGGTGGAATGATAGAGGGCGTGGGTCAGTACTGACAGATGCAGAGAAAGTATGAGAAGAAAAGAAGGAACGAGATGCGATTAGAATCGACATTTATCAAAATTTATTTTATAAAATAATAAAAAATATAATATATAATAAATAAAAAAAATAAAATATTAAAAAATAAAAAAAATATTTATTATAAATATCTATTATTAAAAAAATAATAATTATAGGTCATGATTATCAATCCCACGTAACGTGACTAGTTTAAATATATTTAAAACAAGCTCCAGAGGTGAGTGTAGCAGCAGGATTGGTTTATATGCGACGCGTCTGGATCCGTATGGAAAATGAATTTACAATATGCATGGTTTAAGAGAATGGTCATGCATAGATGCAGCGCGGCGCACCCCGCACCAGTTGTATGGCCACCACGGGATGGTGTTATATAATATTATAAAGCTCGATTATAAAAGCGAGAGGAAAGCAAAAAAAATAAGAATAAAAATTAAAAAAAGGGAGGGGTGGGGGCGGGAGAAAGAAAAGATTCCACCGCATATTTTTAAGGAATTTTTTCTAGTATGAACAGTTACTACATGCATCTAGTAGTAGTTTTTGTTCTTATATTTTTCTAAAAGAATAAAAAAAATTTTAAAAGAAAATTACCATTTCGCCCCTCCACTTCCTGCGAACCAAGTGAGCCCTTCGCAACTGAAAGTGGTAGAACTTGTATATTAATGATTTTGCAAGCCTTCAGTGACATCGTAAATAAATAGTGGTTGTAGGAATTTAAATCTATGACCATAATAATCATGTGTTGTTTTATATTAACTCTGTGAATCCTCATTTGGCGAGCCTTCTCATTTCAAACCTACAACCATAATCAATAACCGAAGTTTCAAATGTCTCAGCTCTATCAAAAACTTGATATACTTGGTGCTTGGGAGCCAAAATTAGTAAGGAGTGCAAAGATCTAATGAAGACTTTTGTCGTTACTTCACTGAAACTACACGGTAAGCTCGCTCTCCTTATGTGGATCAATGCACCATTCTTCCAACAAAAAAAGAAGGAAAAAATAAAAATAAAAATCTGATCTCGCATTTTATCCATATCTTTAGGTCAACGGCATGCTGATTTCTGTTCAAGGGGAACAACCGTACCGTTCTACAATGCAAGATAGGCGTGGGATGCCACATTTGTTTAATATGAATTCTAATCCTTACCGGATCATCTCCCCTCCCTTCATGCCAGCATTCTGTTCTCACGCACCTTTTTGTTCGGAATCCCTTCACGAGTTCTCTATTTGAACTGGAAGGAGTTCGACCAATCTTTACTCCAGCTTTGAGTTGCCTCCTCAAACACGTCATTTTCTTTACATAAATCCTGATGGTCAACAGGTTTGTGTCTGGACTCCAGACACAGCACGTGCAAAAATTTGATCAGCCTCAAGCCATTGCGTCGAAGTTTAATAAGCTTTCCTAAGATTATTCGGGTAATTAAAATAGAAGCCGGTTGATGACCGACACCCTCAACATCGAACGTGAGAGCTTAATTGGAAGAGTTGATTTGGACACCCTGTCTAAACAAAGCTGAGAGGGTCCTTGTACCTCACATGTTCTCATATTAAAAGAAGCGATGCACTCGTAGTTTTCTTTCTTTTCTTCTCTCTCTTCATGAGGAACGTGTATTCTGTTCCTTCTTAATATATATATATATATATATATATATATATATATATAAATGTATTCAATGATAATAAAACAACAATGTGAGGGCATCCAACTTTGGCCACTTCCCATTGCAGGACCTCCCCTCATTGCTCCCTTGGTAATTCACGGTTGAACAAATGGATGCCTGGCAAACAAAGCCCTTTGTAGCAGATTTTTCATTGAAGCATGGAGGGAAGCAGGGGGGATGCGCCAAGTGCGAGCTCATTATGTTATGTATGTATTTTGTGTCAGCATGTGTTATGGTGTGTTCGAGGTGGAGAATTCACATCTTGGGTGTTTGATGTTCTGTGTAACTCCATCTAAGGTTTTGTCTAGATTAGATCCTCTCAGAAAATTTAATACATGGTAGTCTTAGAGTGTCAAATGCTTTGAAAGCATCATCATCTTTGCAACACCTGGTCTTTTAGGAAGTACATGGGGAATGTCAAAACTAGCACTGGTTGGCCTCATCTACGGTCCATGGAGTCACAGTGGAAAAGTGATTACTTTGGATGATAACTTGTTTGGCCTCATCTACGGTCCATGGAGTCACAGTGGAAAAGTGATTACTTTGGATGATAACTTGTGCTGAAACTGTAGTAGCTCGCTTGTCCGGAAGGTGAACGTTGTAAAATGCAGTTATGAAAGTTTAAATACAGCAATATCGTTTCCGTTAGTTATTTTTTTATATTTATACAGCAAATTATATTAATATTAATAAAAAAAATATATCACATTTTATTTGTTAATAACGAATAGAAATAATCTCTATTACCATGTCTAATCAAATGAGATCATTAATATTATTTGCCGTGACTCAATAAATAATGATATGCTAATAATAATATTTTGATTATTTAACAAACTATTATATATGTTACTTAATATCATTTATTACAAAATAAAATATTATTTTATCATTAATTATTTACTTAATAGTTAGTTAATATCATTTTTATATTATTATCGATATGAATATTATTTTCTACCCGAAAAATATTTAAATAATATATAATAATCTTATTAGTAATAACTAAGTAAAAAAATCATGCTGTTAATTAGCAAACCTTGTAATTCTTCCTCACAAGGAGTAGGATGATTAGCTTCAAATGTTAACATTATTTATTACAACTAATATTAAGTTATTAATATTATTCATTAAGATTGAATAAAATAATATTACGAAAACATGTATTTTAATATGTCAATAACATTACTTTTATATTATTTATTGTTAATAATAAATAATAAAATTGATAATATTGTTTATTATTAAAAATATGATCGAGTCGGGTTCGAGAAAAAGGTGGTTTTGTTCTCGCTCTCCCCACCACTTTCTAATTATTTTGAAAAAAATAATCCACCTAACCCAGAAAATAAACTGTTTCTGGACCTCAGCAAACCACAGAGATTGGAGCCTTGCTGCTGCTCGCTCAGAACAGCTATTTGCCGAGTCACACTAGCTTGGGAGACCAAAAGCAGACCAAGTTCCAATAGCTCACCCACCATCACATCTTGAGCGAAGGGAATTTGCTTTCTAAGTAATTCAAAAGGATGGAAGAGAAGCCTTGCATGTAGTTGTTAGAAGAGATGCATGCTTCCCATAGTCCAGAATCTGATCACATTTTCCCAGTTAACCAGACTGTCAGAAAAAAATTTTCATATAAACACAAACACTAAATGCTTTTTGTAAGAAGATCCTACCCAGTAGCTGAATTAATATTTAGATTGTTTACCACCCAAGCTTAAAGAATTGTTTTAGAAATAACCTTCAAATATCACGATGATGATGATAATTTACATTCATATCTCGCTGTCACACAAGGTATCAGACAACATGAAGAGTGCCATGGTAGAAAGATTGCATGAAAGGACCTATTAATTTTTCATTTACATGGTAAACACCGAATATTTGGAATCCCTCACCATGTTCACAATGGGGGGTGACGCTACTGAAGCAAACCAAGTCTGAAAAGTATGGCAGCAAATTTAGCAGTGTATGGTTTAAAGCTCTATATAAGCCAACTACAGCACCGGAAACCAGAAGGTATGTGACCAGTTTGGCGAATCTGCTCCACTTGTCGAGCTGTTCTAGCTGCGTCTCGGTTTCTTCTGGCCTCGGCAGTGGCTTGTTTCTCTTCTACCAGTTGGCGTGTTTCTGCCAGCTTTCCCTGCATCTTCTCTTGTGCTCGGGCTTTCATCCGTTCAACTCGCGCCTTAAAGTTATTTGTTATGAACAATGGGGAGATGTGAACTTTAATGAAGAGGATTGTGCCATGAAGCAGTGAAGGTTTATAAGAACATAACTTCTTGAAATAAAATATGATAATCTTGATTTCATAAGTTCATCAATTTTTTTGAAGAAAGTCTCCTCAAATAGGATTCAAAAGTAAGTTCTTTTTAACAAAGCATCAATATATTTCTAAGATAAATCTTCTTTAGGAGTTGGACTTTTTGTTTTTGATATTTCATTACTAAAGAATGTAACTGAAAATAAATTGCAATACTTCTTTATAATATTTATCACTAATGAGATTTGAACTTCCACAAGAATTTAGGCAGGGGATTGATACCTCAACTTTCCTCATTTTAGCTTCAATTTTTGCTTTCTGGTAACTCTCCCATTCTTGTATCTTGACATCTTTATGCCCATATCTGAAGGATGGAACTAGTTAGGACTAAAATAATCCATTGACATCATCTATCTGGCAGATCATAATATCAAGTATCTCATTTTTATTCAGGCAAAGCATGCTAACAATAACTTGCAGCGCCGAATAGTGGGTTCAATTTCAAACTGTAAAAGTTAGTTACCGGCCTATCTTGCCGTTAAAATTCAATAAGCATTTACAAGAAGGAAAGATGAGATAATGAGACCATAGAGAGGAAATTGTCAGAGAAATGAAGATCTTGGAATGGCTCCACTCTAATCTCACACAACACTCCTGGCTGACTTCAGATGCCCCATGGTGTAAACAAGCATAAGCTTACATTGTCCTCATACAAAATTTACATTCATGCATAATGAAAATTTATAACTGTAACTTGACATATTCTGCACTGGTTGATGATCAAGTTATTTATTTTCCCTTCTTGTGACTTTAATAGGTGAAAACAATGTATTCATCCAGAAAGAAAATCAAACAGGCGGCAAAAGAGAGCTGTTACATATATGAATAATTTGTCCAAGAATGAGTATTGCAAATACGAAGCTTTCGGTTGTTACTGCATCTTTATGACCTGTGCTACGAGAGGAGGCTAACCGCGTCATCTAAGACACACAAAGGTACAACCTTCCCTCCTCTAACTGTAGGTCGAATTGTAAAATTGTTAGAGCAATTTTTTTCTCACATTCCTAAAGGTGAATCAAGCACCATTTTCTTTTTGTGGATCATGCAAAATACATTGGAAACTCTTATTTCTAAGCGGCTAAAACTTTTGAATTGAGAAATGACATATCAAAATCTGCTTCTCACAATAATAAGCAAACAATTACATCAGAGAACAAATAAAAAAAGCACAAGCAACCAGCTAGTTCCAGGTTATAAGTTCTAAATTTCACCTCATTCTCTCTAGTCACTACTTTAAGAATGATAGGTCGCATTCAACGGGTTAATGTGAAAACCAATGTACCTTGCCATATGTTTAGATTTTTGAGATTCCTCCCACGCCGCTGCACGGGTTTCATACTCCATCTTGACAAGCTGGTCTACATCAAGAGTCTTGAGAGAAGGAGAGGCTTGTTCTGGATCGTCTTTACTGGCCCAGGAAGCAATGTTCATCTTACCTAGTTGTATGCCTAGGGCAGCAATTTCTCTTCTTGTTTTCAATTTCAATTCTCTCTCAGATATTTCCTTTTTGCCAACTTTCTTTTGGTTATATTCATCCACAGTGGTCTCTGAAGGAGACGATGTTGGTGCTCCTCTTTTAGGAGTCGATGGGATCGAAGATAGGGGGCTGCAAGTGGGTGTTGTGGCTCCAATAGGAGTTCCTGTCCTTGATGGCTCCTGACTTGGAATGGGAGTCATTTCTGTTCCCACATCTCTCATAGAAACCGATTCTACAGTTGGAATAACTGCGAATAATAAACACTAGGATTAATTGAAGTGAGATGGTGATTTCTGGCGGAAAGCAATAGTAATCAATGGTTTTAAGGATGAATATTAAGCAATTCGGCAGGAATTTTCTGAATATGTTTTCAAACTAACCACCACGAATTTTCTAGAACTAAATCAAATTCTCACAAGTATAATACTTTTAAAACTCCTGTTTCCGCCAAACCATAGAACTATGGGGGTGATTGGTTGGGGGGAATTGAGGTCCGGAATGGGAATGGTAATGGATGACTCCTATTCCAACCGCTTGGTTGGGGAGAGTTCCATTCTGATTCTAATTCCAGGATGGAATGGGAATAACCCATTCTATCTAAAACTCAATCCCCACTCTCTCCTAAGGATTCAAATTTTTATTCCAATTTCAATCATGAACCAAATGCTTAAGGGGATTTGGTCATTCCAATTCCCATTCCAATCCATTCCGATTCCAGCTCCGGTCAGAAACCAAGCATCCCCTTAAGGGGGTGCTTAGTTTGCGATCGAAATCGGAATCAGAATGGATTGAAATCGAAATCGGGTTCGTGACCGGAATCAGAATGAAAATTTAAATCCATAGGAGAGAGTGGAGATTGAGTTTTAAGTAGATTGGGTCATTCCCGTTCCACCCTGAAATCGAAATCGGAATGAAACTCCCCCCAACCAAGCGGTTGGAATGGAAGTCATCCATTCCCATTCCGATTCCGGATCCCTACTCCTCCCAACCAAGCACCCCCTAAGTTTCTATGCCTTCTATTGGCTACCGATTTCAAATGTGACAATCTTGGTAAGTTTTGTTCCTTCGATTAACTATAAAAATGCAAATAGCAATTTTTTTCTATGGGATTCACTTCAGTAGACAATTCAACAGTGATCTATATGAATAAACAACAATACCTGATGTGCCGGCGACAGAACTTTCAGGGACATATAATTTCCTGTGATCAAGTTCCCTCTGAAGTCCATAATCATCAGTGTTTGCAGTGTCCAAACTGGATTGCAGGCAATTAGGAGCAAAAGAGAACTTCTCCACCACATTTTGTGCAGCAGGATTTATGCAACTAATCCTTTGGGTATCCACTGCCTGGATGACAGAATGCTTGTGGTCAGCTGCTGTCGACTCCGGAGCAACCCTCACCGAACCGGAGATCACTTGACGACTTCCCTGATTCTGCATGACCGACCTCTTCAGCAAATTTGGACTCGGCATCATCTGTCGATTCAGTATCCATTTCTCTGCATCATTCCATTTCGATGGGATATGCCTGAAAAAGGGACCGACCGCCGGATGTTGTGGTGCTCTTTCTCCTCGATGAAACTCGAAGCTAGAGGTGCTGCCATTGTCATGCCCACTGTCATAACCATTACCATCTTCTTCTAGAGGTCTCACAGGGTGAACGGTGCTTAGGTTGCTGCTGTGCTGATGTTGGCAAAAGCCACCCTTAGGAATATTCTGAATTCTACCATGGGCTTTCTCTTTCGGGCAGGGTTGAGATAGGCTGCCTTCCGAATTTGCAATCACAGCAAGAGAAGAAGCATCTTTGGAGTCTTTGGAGTTTACTATAAGCAACACAAGACTATCACAGTAAATATTAAGTGATAATCCTAGAAGAACATATGTAGCAAAATATATGTGACTTCAGATGTTCAAAACTAATTGTAATCAATGATCAATTTTAAAGCTCACCATCACCGACCTTCCTCATCAAATTCTCCGGCCAGTAAGCTATTCTTTGCATGCTCCATGTCATCATGCTTGGAAGGGGATGCTCTGGCTGAATTGCTCCCCCCTTCCTTCCTTCTACCACCATGAGATCCTAATAGCTTCACCCTCAGTTTACTAGGAGAAATCACACCCATCTAGATGCACAGGAAAAAATTACAGCCAAATAAGACTTCGTTTGTAGTTTTGTTTCATTTATATTTACAGCATAAATGGTTTATTATGTTAGATGAACAAGTAAAATTAGTCGACAACAACATTCTCATATCTGACCACTTTTATAGACAGTGTATTAGTAGTCCCACTAGATCCTTCAGTGATTCAAACATAAGAAAATGGGGAAGAGGGGAGATTAAAATCAGAGTCATCTAAAAACTATTGATAGGTGGCATTCATATCAACTTCCACGTACCAAATGGACAAGGCTGACCAAACTCACACATATATTAGATGGAATCCATGGATTAAAGAATGGAAAAATCTTTTCTACTACTAGTTTAAACAAAGCTCACAGTACATTACTAGTAAAAAATTAAAAGCTTGAAAAGGATCGATCCAATAATATTGCGCTTTTAAACAATGTTCCATGAACAAGTAGTTAGGGGGATGTGCAGCGAGTTAAACTTCTTATACCAGATGATCTTTCCTCAGGAATTATAGATTTCTTTTCAGCTGAGAAAGAAAATAAACTGACAACAGCATTTAGAGATAATCCAGAGAACCTGAAAATAGACTATATTAAATTTGAATAACACCACTACCAATCCAAAACAACAAAAACAGAATTCATCAAGATATTAATGAAAAATTATTAACTAGTAGTATTCATTCAGACTCCGATTCACCAAGGGGATATGTGGAGTAGGCCATATCCCACATATCATAGATTGGACCAATATCTCTTATAAGAGTTGAGATTAAAATCAAACTATCCTACTAAATGGATCGACCGAATCATTTTGGACCTTCAAAAAATAAGAGTTCAGATTAAAATCAAACAACATCTCTAATATGCCACCCAGGTGAAGGATTATCCAACCAACTAAAATCTTTTAAAATATTTACACATATATACATATATCATATTGGGTAAAAGATATTAAATCCAATAAGTACATTCATATCAAAGACCTCCCATCCCGATCAGTTAAAAATCCAGAAAAATAGATAATAAAAATAAAAATAAAAAAAACATAACACATAAAGGTGAACTCATTGATTGAAATATTGAATGCAAAAATAAACAAGATTACAAAGTGCATAAGAATGAAGAACCAGCAAACAGAGGAAAGTTTCAATGTTCCAAGCAAAAATATTTATAAAAAAATCCAGAAATAAATGACTCAAGGCATTAAGGATTCAGAAATAGCATCTCCTCTTCAGACTTGCAGTAAATTTAAACCAATACCTGAACTTTATGAATCCTCTCATACTCCATTGTAGAGAAAGAGGGAGAGAGAGAGAGAGAGCGGGGGGGGGGGGATCAAAGCCTTGAGCCTCTCCAGTCTCTGGCTCTGAGGTTTTTTGTAGAGCCTGAAAGCGAGCGAGGGGGAGTACGGGGTTGGCGATCCTTTTTAAATCCTCTGGAGCTTTTCCAACGCCTCGGCGATTATTTTTCAGTCAGATCCCCACGTCCACCGTGGTCTTTCCCGTCCTCTTTTGGCCGTCCGAACTGGAATCCACTGCACCGGTGATGCCTACAAAATCCGAGTCCAGCGAACCAAAACATCCCATTTAAGCGTTAGCGGTGTAGTTCCTTCACTATTCTATACGTTTCATCATTATAAAGGCCGGTTTTGCTGTTTCATACAACGAATTCCGCAGACCTAAAACCGCTCGAGTCCGGAGCATCAGGTCACGTGAGGGCTAGGGAGTAGATTGGGTAAAAAGGCCGCTGGACTGATGCGGAATCTGATGCTGGTCCAAAATTTTTGGACCGTTGACGGTTTGAGTGGGCCGGTTCAGGTTGCAACATTGAACACTGACTCTGTGAAGAAATATCAGGAAATACTGAAATTAGAAATTATATATTTACCTATGTATCAACAAGTTGCAGGTGAAAGTACTGGACATAAAAAAAAAAAAAAAAAAAAAAAAACTGAAAATACTGAGGTTTATATCTCAAATCATTTTATTTAGAAACAAGAGTAGTTCTTGATCAAATTGGATTTCTGAATGTTCATATAGTTTATGTTCAAGTTAAATTTCCAAAGAATGATTTAAAAGCTACATATAAACAGAAAAATCTGTCATTTTTAAATAGGATACTGCCAATTTTATTACGAGGACAAGAGAAAGAATTCAATCCCAATGAATTCTTTATTTTCATTTTGTCGGATCAATCAATATTGAAAAGTGAATTGGATTAATCAAACCCATGTTTGGTTGATTTGGATTATTATCTAATTATCAAAAAATTAAAAATTAATAAAACTTGGTTGTGATAAGAGTTGCACTTCGACTTTGTAATCAATTAAGCATCATCTTCTCAAAAAATTAATCAATTGAGCATGAAAAGAATGACTATTATTGCTAATTACCTTCAAACATTAGGTTGGGAATGGCCATGAGCCTTCAATTATTTTTCGTTCGGCTGCCATGCGGATGTATGTGAAAATAACAATGGGACAACTATTATTCATTTTGAAGGTAATGGAATTGTTACTTATATCAAGGACCTCATATATATCTCTCAAGGTTTATATCTTTTCATGGAACGAGTAATAAAAATTAAATCAGAGCAATGTTTGCTGACATAACTTAATCTTATTATTTTTTTTGAAGAACTTTTCACACAGATATATCTATATTGGATGGAACCTCTATTTTATATATTAAAGATACAATCATTGGTCGACAATTTTCCACTCAAAAATTGTAATATTCTTCGATCATCATGTCAAATCAAGAATTATATAAATCAATAATATCAACATAGATGAAATCAAATTAAAACAATTCTAGGCCTTGTAGACTAAATAATTTTTATTCATTCATTCACTTATTTATTTATTATTTATTTTTGAAGGAGGTAAGAACATTTTTAAACAAATGCGACCCAAACCATTAGATTTAGGCCCATGCCCATTTTTTCAGACGTACCTTGGGGCGGATCACGGGTTGAGCCATCCGGACCCGTACCCGGTTAGGCGTAGGAAAGAGATGTGAATTTTTTTCGAATCCAAGAATAATTCCCGAAGCGAACCAACCCGGCAAATCCTCGGCGAGCTTTTACCGATTTTGAAAGCGTGGTCCGGGCTTGCAAATTTATTCCCCTCGGGCCGGTCAAACGTACTTCCCGAGACCAAAAAAACCACCCTCGTACGCACACACCCCATTCTCAAAGGTGTCAGACCCATCAGGCCTCTTTATGGCGTAGGGTGTAGGGTGATCCCACTCGTGCACTACATGTACCCTACCCTATACTTGCAGACATAATAGACTCTACGACCTATATTCATATAAGAATATAACATAGATTAACGTGGAGGAGGCAAGGCCAAGAGAAAACCCTAATTAGGACAAAAACAAACCCTAACTACCCATTCAAACGAGGAGGACGGCCCTAAAAGAAAACCCTACCGTCCAATAAACATACTTATTTCTAGGGTTTTTCCAACCATCATCTTTAAAAAAAAAATTATATTCTACATAATGCAAATCACATGATTGTTCGTTCGTTCCATTCGTCAAGCGCGCAATAATCCATTATGAGTATATTATGTAGGATATAAATTTTTTATGCTAACATGAGTATATTATGCTGTTAAATTTAAATATATATATATGTATCACAAAGCCCTAGGTCTGGAGTATGTAACAATGTATTAAATAAGGAAATAATTTTTAATTCGGGGAAAGAGATTGGACGGCGATGGATCGAAGGAAGGGTATAAAATTGTTTGTGGTGAGCATTTTCTTATACGGATCAAAAGTTTGGGAGGGGATTTTGAAATCTGAAACGACAAACATATTTAAAAAAAAAGAAAGTTTGAAACGACATGATAGCATTTTAGGTGTGCTCTTCTGCTGCGGTTTGAAACGGCCATCATTGTGTACGGCTGGCCTGAGATGGTCAAGTATCTGGTTTTCTTACTGTTAATAGATAAAAGATGTGCAAAATCTAGTACGGGTGTAAACCACCGGGAAAAGTAAAACATTGACCACTATTAGGGTAAAATGTGAGACATCCAACTCGCCACCTACTTCCATCATCAAAAATTGCTTCTTTTCCTTTTTAATTTCTTTGTTTTTGGTGGTGGGGATGGTAGGATATTGACACCAACTACCTGATGTGAAGGGAAAGAAGGGATGCGGCCCATCCACGTGCATGAAGGGTGGTCAAGGTTTCAGCAGAGTTATAATTTGTGATGCAGGTAAGTGACCTCACAAAAATTATTATCAACCGTTACCATATTATAACAAATCATCACCAAACTATGATTTTAAAAATTTAAATTTTTATATGATTTTCTTATTGTGTTGAAGAGAATAGCATCTAATAGAAAAAAAAATTATAATTTTTGATATTTTATATTAAAAATATATTTATATAAAGATAGAAAATAGGTTACTGATTGTAGTATTGAAAAGAATATATTAACTGTGGTGAGAACAAATAATACATGTTATGAGCATATGTATACGTATCTAACAACCATAGAAATAAAGGTACCCACCAGTCTCATTTTGTATGAAAGAATAATAATTAATCTTTCTAAAGACACCGGGATATCCGCTGTTCAAATTTAAGATAATCGCCATCGACAGATTCAATTATATTGTTCGTTCTTCTAGATATTCATGCAATGCATGCATCGAGAACTTTCGTCTTCATTATTTTGCCGCCCTTTGTATTCAATTTAACCAATGTACCATAGATCAATCAACTACTCTTTTTTTTTTTTGTTATTATTATTAATATTATTTTATCGAAACCTAACAACGATAGATGAATAAGAGCTCATAGGTATTGAATCAAAATTCAATCAAGCGTGGAGCGTAGCAAGATAAAAAAAAATGTCGCCACCTTAACCTCTTAAGACATGGCATGCTGATGAACAACATCAACATGCTACATTGGGGGACAACGACATAGCCCGGACAACTCGCAATCACCACGAAGTCCTTCAGACCGTCAATGCCGGTGTCACACTCTTATGGGCAGCAAAGAAATAAAGGTGGGCAATTAAGCACTGGGTGGGGTTGGGGTCGAGCCATGTTCTCGCCGTGATTTGGTCCTTTAAACACTTCATCCTTGACTTACGAAGCAAGGGAGGGGCCAATCAGGGGAGCATCTTTTCTGAGTTCTTCCAATCTTGGATAGTTTAATCCTTCTATTTGCTTTCGGATGATCGTTTCCAGCAGTAGGTCTGTGGATTTAAATGGCAGAAGAGATGCATTGGTCAAGAAAGGCTAACAACCATGTGAAATAAGTCAAGCATGAGAGCCCTCCCAGAAGGGCAATTTCAACTTAAAGCTGTCCTAGCGCGTGATAAATGAGCGAGTCCATGTGGTTCTTCCAAGTCTTAAATGGCTGCCTTCAAAAAAGATGGTCCCACGTAGGATTATCACATTCAATTTAAGAATGAATTGCCCAATTCTTCTTCTTCTTTTTTTTTTTATTTTTTAACTAGGAATGCGCTTGCAACTCTACCATGGATGCATCCAAAGAAATCAGAAAATATAGTCTTCCAAAAAGATCGAAGAATATCTACCATATCAATCCATACAGTATATTCCACCACATAGGAGGCAACCCAATAAGCAGCATTATTGATCTCACGATAGGTGCGATGCATCTCAATGGATGTACGAGTCCTCATCACACATCAAATATCGTGCTGTAATGGATATCCCTTGAAGCCAAGCAATCATAGTTGCCGGCCGAATTATCTTCGATCATTAGCCTATCAATCCGAAGTCTCACTTTGGCAAAAATAATATCAGCTCAGGCCCTATGCAGTGAATTTGGACTGTGAATTACAAAGACTGCACCTTCTCTGCTATCTCAAATACTGCCATCAAAATTAACTTTGAAGAATGCTCAAGTCTTTCAACATAGGTGAAAGTCTGTAGTTTCGGCCACCATTGTGGGTGATTTAGTGATGAGTCTAGAAGTCGGTTTTGGAAGGTGAAAAACTTTGTAACAATTTTCCAAGCTTATATAGCTTGGCTTATTTACGTAAGAACACAAATTTAATAAGTTGGTGAACCTTTATGTCTCCTACGTCCTTTAGCTTCTTCCTTTGAGTTGGTGAACACAATTATAGGGGTATCCCAACCTCCATTGCGGCCACAGTCGGAAACGGAGGAAATAAAAATCTAACTGGTGTAAATTGAATTGCCATGCCAGCCAGATGACTTTGATATGTTGGATTTTTGTCGCTTCGTAACAAACCATTCGCTCCCAAGAAGGAAGGAAGAATGGATTGCAGGGATATCATCCGAAAGAATTTACTTTTAGTTTTGGATTTATAGGATCGATTTATATTAGTATCAGAGCCGCCAGATTGATTAAAATCTTAATTTAAATTTTATAATTTAAATTTTTATATTTTAAATTTTATAATTTATTTTGCATGACCACTGGATCAAATATCCAGTACCAATATTTTACTTCTTCATCTAATACCAATATATATCCTAATATAGCAATCATTGAAAAGTTTGATGATATTAAAAATTTTATGAAAATTATGAGTAAAAAAATGATAGTACTGAAAAAAGCTAGATAAAGACAACCTAAATTCAAGTCTTTCCGACTACATAGAGGATTGAGAGGTAGGAATCTAAATCTAGGTCGACCTGCCCATACCATACTAGGATTGCATGTTAACTTGGGATAACTTATGATTCCATTGATTCAACCCTTCCATACGGAATAGTTTAGTATGGGAATAAATTAACTTATTTGCACTGGGTTATCCCATAATCAAATACAATCTAGCGTTTGCTAACTTAAAGTGGAATAAATGGATTAAACAGACAATCTTGCATCAACCTTGAATCAAACATACGACATAATTTTTTTTTCTCTTTCTACGCAGGACTCGAAGAGAAGTATTTTTGCTAGCTATGAGCTCTAATTACTTTCGATGGTTATATATTGGAGAGTTCAATAATTTTGAATGATCATTCATTCAAAAGGAATTAGGTAATCCATGGCTAAAAAAAGAGGAAAGTTACGTAATGAAGGGGTACAAAACCTGTGGCAAAAGGTGATGTTTGCATACCATCAAGTACTAGCTCGGTTGTATGGGAGTTCGGGTTCAATGAGCTCTGACCCATCCGCCCAGTGGGATATATATATATATATATAATTTTATATAAAGAATAATTATGATTTAATTAAATTAATAAATAAAATTTAAATATAGGTACATATTAAATCAAATCAATTTTAAAATTGGAGACGTGCAGCACAATGTCCTAAGATGATGTTCGTACCTCACGTAGGCTTTAAATCGGGAATTCATCCTAAAATACAATCGGCAACTTCTCCTACGGGCACGATCACGAAGAAAATGATAGAGCTTCTACTTAGCAGCAAAAAAAAAATTAAAATTAAGATTAAAAAAAAGAAAAGAAAGTAGATGGCTGTCCTTTTTTTCTTTCTGCTTTGCAACATCTCTGCTACAATCATTTTATAGGCCCATGAATAAATTTATAAACAATCCAGATAAGCTGAAACATCTTAACAAAATTTGGTTAGATAAAATTAACTGAATAAATCAAATGTTTATCAATGAAAAATTGTTTACAAAATTAATAGATGCAGACATGGCATGATTACGCACGTGCAAGCCAAGCCAGGTCGGGCCGCATGTGTATGTTTATAGATCCGAGTCTTTTATATAAACTCTTTTCCCATTTCATCTTTTTCTAACATAGGACTAAACATCATAAAAGTTAGAGAAAAGGTTGGAGGGAAAAGTTGGAAGAAATTTAAGAGAAAATTTTAAGTTTTATCTTTCCTCCAAAACCAACAAACCCCCTTAAAACTTAAATTTTTTAAAAAATTAATTAATATAAAATAATTAATCGATGAAGTATCATTCAAAACTTAACTTCACTTAGTGTTAATAGTGTCAACCTGAAGAAAATGGAGTAAATCAAATATTGAACTACATTCCTTTGACTCATATCTCTACTATTACACATATAATACTAAAGCTCATGTCATGACTTTGCACATTAATAGCCATGTGCAGGTATCTTGATTATTTTATGAAAGTTTCTAAAGATTATCTCTCTCTAATCATGGCCATATACGGATACTTTCACATAGGTGAGCCCTTCTAGGGAAGAGTATAGTATCACATCTCGAGGAATACCTCTTGGATTTCATTCAGAGATAAACTCTTCCTAATCACTACATAGAAGTACTAATCATCATATAGATGGGCTGGAGTTTATAACTCTTCTATCATATATCACATGCGCTCCCTAACCAACCAATTAGCTTGTTATTGAACCTCTATCAAAGGGTCTCCTATCACAGAGGTTGGATTTTTACTGCTGGAAGATTTTTTATAGGCTAAGCCCCATCTCTCTTGATGACTCTAGGACCTTAGTCCTATTTAAGTATTTTATAAGATACTCAGTAATATTAAAATCAGTTACAACATGATTTAAAGAAATAACTTAAAATTTTTCTTTTTATCTTGCAGACTTTTATCTTAATGTAATATGTCTATTTATTTTAGTATTCATAATTTTTTTTTGCAAAAATCTATTAAAGTTCTTGAATCACAATATATAAATATGGAAGGAATGAAAGAAGATACTAAAAGGATTTCAGATAAAAGTTCTTTTAGTCATTCAGCTTCAAAACAGATGGAATCAAGGGTAACTAGTTTACCTTCCATAGTACTTCTAGCTAAAATTATTTATTTAGAAGATTGCCAAGCAATAGCACTTCCTTCTAGAAGAAATACATAGCTAGAAATAGATTTAATATCTAATGTGTCAGAAATCTAATTTGAATAACTATAGCCTTGATATCCTACAAAATGTAAGGAATAACCTGTAGTACCTTTAAAATATTGGAATATTCTCCATAAAGCATACCAATAAACTAGATTGGGATTACTGGTATATTTACTAAGTCTAGAGATAGCATAAGCAATATCAGGTCTAGTTCGATTAGAAAGATACATTAATAAACTAATAATTTGAGTATATTTTTTTTGGTTCACAGATTTTTCTGAGTTCTTCAAGAGGTGGATTGAATCAGAATATCCAAGTTTATTAATAATCATTTGAGTATAGTGAGATTGAGATAGGTAGATTAAATTAGAAGTACGAATAATTTTTATACCAAGAATTATATCAGCTTTACCTAGATCCTTCGTATCAAAATGATATGATAGAAAGTTCTTGATATTATTGATTAAATCAATATCAATAGCAAAAATTAAAATATCATCTACATAGAGATAAAGAAGAATGAACTGATCATCAAATTATTTATAATAAAGATAATTATTCGATTCATTGATTTAAAATTTGTAGGAAAATATTATTTGATCAAATTTTTCATGCCATTTCTTAGGAGCTTATTTTAGTCCATAGAGGGATCAAACAAGTCTACAGACTTTATGCTCCTGGCTTGTTATAGAAAAACCTTTAGACTGATGCATATAAATCTCTTCTTCAATATCTTTATATAAGAAGGCAGTCTTAACATCCATTTGATGAACAATAAGTTTATGGATGGATGACAAAATCAACACCGGCTTTTTATCCAAATCCTTGAGCAATAAGTCTTGCCTTATATTTTTTAATTATACCATCAGTCTTCAATTTTTTTTTAAATATCCACTTACATCCTAAAGATTTGTTTCCAAGAGATAAATCTCCAAGTGTTATTACTAATAATAGATTTAATTTCACTATTAGTAGCCTCCTTCCAGAAAGAAGCATCGGTAGAGTTTATGGCTTCTTGAAAAGAGGTAGGGATATCTTCTATCAAAAAGTAAAGAAGCCATCATCAAAATATTATTCAACCCTAGTTCTCTTGCTTTTTCTTAGTTCAGGTTCTGAAGTTAATTCTACTAGAGTAGGATTAGATGATGATAATGATTGTTCTAAATTTGAAGATAATAGTTGATCGAAGATTAATTTAGAAATTCAAGTTTTAAAAGAAAAGATATTTTCAAAAAAAGTTGCATATCTAGATTCAATGATGATATTATTTGATATTGAAGGTATATATTTCAAAGTTAACAACAAAAAACCTATAGATATTACTATTTAAAAAATAGCCAACAAAAATAGCATTAATAGTTTTAGGTCCTATCTCAACTCTCTTCGGTCCAGAAATTTCAACTTTAGCCAAGCACCCCCAAACTCGGAAATAACTAAGCTTAGGAGGATGTCCTTTCCAAAGTTCAAAGAATGTCTTTTCTCTATCTTTAGGAGGAACCCTATTTAGGATATAGCAAGCTGATAGAATAGCCGCTCTCCATAAGTCCTAAGAAATACCAAAACTTATAATCATGGCATTAACCATGTCAAGTAGGGTTCAATTCTTTCGCTCAACCATGCCATTCGATTGAGAAGAATATGGAGCAGTTACTTCATAAATTATTCTATTTTCTTCACATAATAGGTTCAATTCGTTTGAAGTATATTCACCTCCTCTATTAGATCTTAAGATTTTAATTTCTTTTTCAAGTTGATTTTTCATTTATGCTTTATAAACCTTAAACTTGTTAAATATTTTATCCTTAGTTTTTAAAAGATAAGTATAGTAAAATTTAGAGAATTCATCAATAAAAGTTACAAAATAATGACCACCTCCATGGGTTGGTCCTCTATTAGAATCACAGATATCACTATGAATAAGTTCGAGAATTTGAGTATCTCTAAAGGCTATATGCTTGAAAGGTTTTCTAGGTTGTTTAGCTTGAACATCAATTTTATATTTTAAATTTTGATCAATGTTGAATTTTAGAATCAGGTTAAGATAAGACATGCTTTTAATTAATCTAAAATTGACATGTCCTAATCTCTCATGTCATATTTTACGAGATTCAAAATTTAACATAAAAGATGAAGACAAACTAACTAAATTTTTATTATTTTTTTAAGAAGAAAGTATATTTAACCTAAATAATCCTTCGAATATAAAATCCTTACCAATATATACATCTTCTTTTGAAATCACAACTTTATTAGACTCCAAAAGAACTTTAAAACCTAATTAAATAAGTAGAGAACCACTTAAAACATTTCTTCTGATAGCAGGAATATGGTGCACATTTCAAAGAATCAAAATTTTTTCGGAAGTAAACTTTAGATTAACAGTTTTACTTAAAAAAACTTTGATAACTATTTCATCATACAGGATTACACTTCCTTCACTTGATCCTTGATATGATGAAAAATAAGATATATCATAACATATATGGATGTTAGCTCCAGTATCTAACCACCACTCTGAATCTAGGTATATTAAATCGACAGATGGAGAGTAAGAAACTAACTACAAGAAGATGGTTCTTCTTCTATCATGTTGACCTAAGGTTTAGGCTGATTTTGATTCTTCATATTCTTCTTTTTATAGATAATCTTTTTCTTTTTTCAGTAAAAATATTTGGAAGCAAGATGGTTGTCCGGACCACAAACAAAGCAAAATCTATCATTATCTTGTTCCTTGGGTTTTGGGTTTTGATTATTAGACTTAGAATTTTGAAACCTAGCTTTATCCCTTCCTTTAAAATTCTATTCTTTAGCTTTAAAATTTTGATTTTGACCTTTACAAGTTTGACCTATAGGACCTGGATTTGGATTTTGAGATTCAGTTAGATTAACCTTAGTTTGAAGTTGATTTTCTTGATTTTTCTGAATCTCTCTAATTCTAAATTGATCTTTTACCCTAATAGATTGAAGAATAGTCCTAAGATTGAGGGAAGAATGTGATCTTCTAAGATCACAAGCAAATTGAGACCAAGAGGATGAAAGCTTGTCAATCAAGAAAGCTACCTGATAGTTTTGATCTAGCTTAGATCCTCCTCTATGAATTTCTTGGATAAGATTCTAGAATTGATAAATTTGATCATTAATAGGTATATCGTCTACTATTTTAAAATTGTGAAAATCAGAAATGGTAAACCTTATATCCTCCTCATTATCTTGGATGTAGATTTCTTCTAAAACTTCCCAAAGATCTTTAGATGTCTTATATTTTCTATAAGTTTTATATAGTTCATCAGATAAGCAACTTAGAATTTTAAACCTATAGTGATAATCAATCTCTTCGAAGGATTTAGAATTTGAGTGAGAAGCAAATGATTTAAAAGGAAGCATTTTTTCTAGGGCACATAATAAACCTCGAGATATTAATCAGGCTTCTAGTTGTTCTTGCCATCTAAGAAAGTTTTTTCCATTAAATCGGTTGGGTTTAAAGCTAGATGAATCTTTAGAGCCCATAGGAATTGATCTTAAGGGACAAGATTATATGAGATAAGAGCTGCAAAAAGAAAGGATTGAAATCTTTTAGTGATTTCATTTTTTTTAATAGACTGATGTATAAAAAATTTAAAGATTAAATAGCGAATATTAATATGTAGAAAAAAATTAGGATTTAAATAGAAAATAAATTTATATAGAATAATCTATCAGAAAATCTGCAGGCATATAATAATTAAATAGAAAGATAATTTCTATAAACTAATTTGCTAAAATTCAGAAATTAAAGGTTATCATAATTATAGTTTTTAGAATTAATTGTATAAGAATTAAAGATAATATATTTTTTAATTAAACTATGATAGATGCTATTAATAATTAAATTATAATCAGTATGGTTCTCGCCTTAGATTATTGGGATATATATATTTGTTGACGTAGAATATGGTCGTCACCAACATCCGCTGAAGTGGAGGCCGATGAGGTCACCGTCGGAGACCTGCAAAATAAAATCTCGTTCGAAGTTGGTGGGGGGGTGGCTTCGATAGGACCCTCCGAAAATCAAGTCAGCTCTGGCCAACAAGAATGGAGTGCTTGGAAATGAGTTCCGAAGCTTAGAGAAGAAGGAGAGAGCTTAGAGATCAGAGATTCGAGAGATTAGCGTATTTGAAGGATCATTTATAGGCGGAGCTTAATTGATGGTAACGGCCATACCATCTGGTAGCGAGCTGTTGGAGCCGCATGGAGTTCGGTACGGAGAAGAAGGCATCGTCAGGTGGATAGTGACAGCCATACTGGCAGGTCATGGGCCATATGAGACTGATTACGGAGAAAGTGGTGTCACCAGTTATGGCGGCCATGTCGTTCGGTCTCATCGTCTGTAGCAGACTAATGGCGATAGTTCATCCAAAGGAGCTTGGACTTATGGAGGAGTTCGGCCGAAGGAAAAGCTCGGGAGAAGTTCGGCTTCCGCAGGCACCTGGCTGGAACGATGCGGAGAGAGTTTGGCTCTCACGGGGGTCCGATTGAAGCTCGATGGTTGAGGAGTTTGGCTAAAGCCCAACCACTGAGAGTCCGAAGGAGCTCAATCGCTAAGCAGTTCGATCGGCTGCTAGGAGTCCGAAGGAGCTCGGTCGCTAAGCAGTTCGGCCGGCTGAAGCTCTTCTGTGGCTACTGGCCGCATCAGGCTGGGCATCGAACTTGACTTCGACAGGAGCGGGATTTATCCCCAACAATAGCCCTCCCACTCCCGAGTTCGAAACTAGAAGGAAGGGAGTGCAGAAAAGATAACTGCCGAAGTTCTCTTCTGATCTCTATGCTGGTTCAGGTCGAAGCTCGGGAGAGATCTCATTTTCTGCTAAAGTTGATGTCGAAGTTAAAGCCCTCCAGCTGAGGTTGACACGGCTGCTCGGGAGAGATCCTATCTCTAGTCGAGGTCGAAGTTGAAGCTCTCCAACCGAGGTTGACACGGTCGCTCGGGAGAGATCCTATCTCTAGTCGAGGTCGAAGTTGAAGCTCTCCAGCCGAGGTTGACACGGTCGCTTGGGAGAGATCTTATCTCTAGCCGAGATTGTTGCTCGTGTTAGGATGAGGTTCTCCTCCTATTTCTAACGGGCTGTGGGGGCACATAAGAGCCACTGTCAGGACCTCTCCTCCCATCTCATCCTTTATGAACGAGGCCTTCGCTCGGAAGAGATCTTATCTCTAGTCGAGGTTGTTGCTCGGTCGCTTAGGAAGAGATTCTCCTCCTATCTCTAGCCGAACTGTGGGGGCACAGTCTAAGGATCATTGCTCAGGGCCTCTCGGATGAGGTTCTCCTCCTATTCCTAATGAGCTATGAGGGCACATTAAGGGCCGCTTGTCAAGGGCCTCTTCCTCCAATTCTCGTCCTTTGTAAACGAGGCCTTCGCTCGAGAGAGATCTTATCTCTAGCCGAAGTTGTTGCTCGCATTAGGACGAGATTCTCCTCCTTTGTTCCTAACGGACTATGTGGACGAGGTTCTTCGATAAGGGCCGCTGTCAGAGGCCTTATCCCCCCATCTCGTCCTTTGAGATTGAATGAGGCCTTCGCTCGAAAGAGATCTTATCTCTAGTCGAGATTGTCACGGTCGCTCGAAAGAGATCATATCTTTAGTTGAGGTTGACGGTCTTTGACCTGCTCGCGTTAGGATGAGGTTCTTCTCCTGTTCCTAATGGGCTATGGGGGCACATAAGGGCCATTATCAGGGCCTCTCCCTCCATCTCCATCCTTTGTGAACGAAGCTTTGACTTTATTCGACGTTAGGATGAGGTTCTCCTCCTATTCATAAGGGCTATGGACAAGGTTCTTCGAAGCTCAAAGAGATCTTATCACTGACCGAGGTTGTCACGGTTGCTCGGGAGAGATCTTATCTTCATCCGAGGTTGTCATGGTGCTCGGGAAGATCTTATCTCGAGGCCGAGGTTGACTCGGTCGCTCGAGAGAGATCTTATCTCTAGCCGAGGTTGTTGCTTGCGTTAGGACGAGATTCTCCTTCCGTTCCTAATGGACTGCGGGGGCATATAAGGGCCGTTGTCAGGGCCTCTCCCTCCATCTCATCCTTGTGAACGAGGCTAACGGACTGTGGAGGTACATAAGGGCCGCTGTCAAGACCTCTCCCCCCATCTCGTCCTTTATGAACGAGGTTTTCGTTCGGAAGAGATCTTATCTCTAGTCAAGATTATTGCTCGCGTTAGGATGAGGTTCTCCTCCTATTCCTAACGGACTATTGGGGTACATAAGAGCTGCTGTCAAGATCTCTCCCACCATCTCGTCCTTTGTGAACGAGGCCAATGGACTGTGGGGGTACATAAGGACCGCTGTCAGGGCCTCTCCCTCCATCTCGTCCTTTGTGAATGAGGCCTTCGCTTGGAAGAGATCTTATCTCTAGCTAAGATTGTTGCTCGCGTTAGGACGAGGTTCTCCTCCTGTTCCTAACGGACTATGGGGGCACATAAGGGCCACTGTCATGGCCTCTCCCTCCATCTCGTCCTTTGTGAACGAGGCCTTCGCTCGAAAGAGATCTTATCTCTAGTCGAGGTTATTGTTCGTGTTAGGATGAGGTTCTCCTCCTATTTCTAACAGACTGTGGGGGCACATAAGGACCATTATCAGGACCTCTTCCCCCATCTCGTTCTTTATAAATGAGGCTAACGGACTGTGGAGGCACATAAGGGCCACTGTCAGGGCCTCTCTCTCCATCTCGTCCTTTATGAACGAGGCCTTCGCTCGAGAGAGATCTTATCTCTAGCCGAGGTTGTTGCTCGCGTTAGGACGAGGTTCTCCTCCTATTTCTAATGGACTGTGGGGGCACATAAGGCCGCTGCCAGGGCTTCTCCTCCCATCTCATCCTTTGTGAATGAGGCCTTCGCTCGGAAGAGATCTTATCTCTGGCCGAGGTTGTCAACGGTCGCTCAGAAAAGATCTTATCTCTAGCCGAGGTTGACTCAATCGCTCGGGAGAGATCTTATCTCTGGCCGAGGTTATCAACGGTCGCTCAGGAGAGATCTTATCTCTAGCTGAGGTGACTCGGTCGCTCGGAAGAGATCTTATCTCTGGTCGAGAAGTTATCCACGGTCGCTCAAGAGAGATCTTATCTCTAGCCGAGGTTATAAGATCATCTCCTGATAGACTTCGAAGCTCGGAAGAGATCTTATCTCTAGCCGAGGTTGAAGGAGATCTCTCCTATTGATGTCGCTCGGAGAGATCTTTATCTCTAACCGAGGTTGTCAACGGTCAAGCTCGGGAGAGATCTTATCTCTGACCGAGGTTGACTCGGTCGCTCGAAAGTCGCTCGGGAGAGATCTTATCTCTGATCGAGGTTGTCAACGGTTGCTCAGAAGAGATCTTATCTTTGGCCGAGGTTGTCCATGATCGCTCGAGAGAGATCTTATCTCTAGTCGAGGTTGTCAACGGTCGCTCGAAAGAGATCTTATCTCTGATCGAGGTTGTCAACGATCGCTCGAGAGAGATCTTATCTCTAACCGAGATTGTTGCTCGCGTTAGGACGAGGTTCTCCTCCTGTTCCTAATGGGCTGTGGGGGCACGTAAGGGCCATTATCAAGGTCTCTCCCCCATCTCGTCCTTTATGAACGAGGCCTTCGTTCGAAAGAGATCTTATCTCTAGCCGAGATTGTTGCTCGCGTTAGGATGAGGTTCTCCTCCTGTTCCTAATGCGGCAATTATTGACTGCTTCTTTTCTGTCATCGCATAGTTTTTGCATTCAGAAATAATATTATTGAAAGAAAAGAATTTTATTAAAAAGAAGTTACTGACAACGCATCCCCAAATTCTATGTTTCAGGATCGTGGTAGCGTTGTTCCTCCACATTTCTTTGGCAGTAAGTCCCGTGCCGGATGACCTCTTCTATCTCATGCTGGCCTTCTCAATTTGGAGCAAGCTCTTGTCGCTGGGAGACGACGAATCGTCGATGTACCAAGCTCCTCCTAGGGATAATGTGGATGACACCATGAGGTGGCCGACCTCCTTGCCGTCTCTGGCTATGGCAGCGCCGAGCTCCTTGCCGTCTCTGGCTATGGCAACGCCCTTGGTCGATCTTTTCCTGCTTCAGCCTGGTGCCGGAGGAATTTACCCAGCCGCCCCTTTCTGACGAGCTCCTTAATTTCATCTCGGAGCTAGATACATTCCTCGGTGTCATGGCCGTGGTCGCGATGGGAGAGGCAGTACTTGCTTCGATCGTACTTATTTGGGGGAGACTGTAATCCTTCTGATCTTGGCAGCTGGTTCTTAACTTCAGTGAGAATCTGAGTTCGAGGAGCATTGAGGGGGGCGTAGTTGCAGAATCTTTCGAGAGAAGGGCTTCTTTGCGCCCCTCTGTCGGGGCTTCCTCGGTGGCGAGCTCGAGGAGTTCGGGCCCGCCTACTTTCGGAGGGAGCCCATGAGCGCGGCTAGACTTCGTCCAGCTCTCCATCGTCTGTCAGCCGCTCTCTTAAGGCTTCTTCATCCTTCAACTTGAAGGCTTCTTCTGCACGGGCATATCTCTCGGTCCGAGCCAGTAGATCGACGAAGTCCCTGGGATACTTTTTTTTCCAGGAAGAACAGCAAGTCATTTTTCTGAAGGCCGCTCTTGAGTGCAGCCATCGCAACAGACTGATCCAAATCCCGGACCTCTAATGCCATGGCGTTAAACCGAATGACGTAAGCCCGAATGGATTTCCCCTACTTCTGCTTGACATTCATTAGAAAATCTGAATCTCAGTGTGAACGTCGGCTGCTGATGAAATAAGTCACGAACTGACTGCTCATCTGGTCAAAAGAGAAAATCGTACTCGACTTCAGTGCCGAGTACCAATTTCTAGCTACTTTCTTTAAGGTAGATGGGAAAGCTCGGCACAGTATGGCATCTGAAGCACTGTGGAGTAGCATCATGGCACGAAAGGCCTCCAGATGATCAACCGGATCAGAAGTTCCATCGTAGCTTTCAAGTTGAAGGAGCTCGAAGTTCGATGGAATGGGTTCTTGCATAATTCAAAGGGAGAAAGAAGGTTCGGCGTGGACGTCGGCATGATGAGCCGGGGCAACGTGGCCGAGCTCTTCAATCCGTCGGTCCATCTTCCGCAGTCTGTGATCGAGGGCGTCGTCTTGGTTGCAGATCTTGAGGGGCTTCCAGCTATAAATGGAAAAGATCTCCCCCAGAAGAGAACTATGATCCGAACACGGACCCTCGGCTCTCTGTTTCTTCTTTTCAGGGGCGATGGGTACGTTGGCCCTGGTACTCTTCCTTAGGATCGATTTTCGATATTTCGATGGTGGGTTTCTTGGTGGAGTCACCATCGGGGGCTGCTTTATGGCCTGCACTGCCTCCGTGAGGCCACGGACCTATCGGACAAATAGGTCAAACTGCTTCACATCCACTGCGGGTATAGGTGAAACTTGAGCTGCGGAGGCTGAAGCAGGAACAGACAGATCTGGACGGGATCGGACCGCGGTGGCCATCGAGCGCCGAGTCGAAGCTCTCCTAGAAGGCATTTTCTCTTCGAAAAAGAACTCTAGTGAGGAAGAAGAGAGATCTCTGGAGAGAGAGAGATCATCGTCGAGCACTCCTCTAAGAATAAGAGAACCTCAGAGGTTTGGGGTTGCCCTTCCTCTAGCACCAATCTATTGACACAGAATCTGATCGTCGCCAAAATCCTCTAGAGTGGAGGCCGATGAGGTCGCCGCCGGGGATCTGCAAAACAAAGTCCCGTTCGAAGTCGGTGGGGGGTGACTCCGGCAGGACCCTCCGATGATCAAGTCAGCTCTGGCCAATAGGAATGGAGTGCTTGGGAATGAGTTTTGGAGCTTGGAGAAGAAGAGGAGAGCTTAGAGATCAGAGATTCGAGAGATTAGCGTATTTGGAGGGTCCTTTATAGGCGGAGCTTAATTGATGGTGACGGCCATACCGTCTGGTAGCGAGCTGTTGGGGCCGCATGGATTTCGGTACGGAGAGGAAGGCGTCGTCAGGTGGATAGTGACAGCCATACTGGCAGGTCATGGGCCGCATGGGGCTGGTTACGAAGAGAGTGGTGTCGCCAATTGTGGTGGCCATGTCGTCCGATCTCGTCGCCTGTCGCAGACTGATGGCGACAGTTCGTCCAGAGGAGCTTGGACTTGTGGAGGAGTTCGGCCAAAGGGGAAGCTCGGGAGAAGTTTGGCTCCCGCAGGCGCCTGGTTGGAACGACGTGGAGAGAGTTCGGCTCTCGCGGAGGTCCGACTAAAGCTCGGCGGTTGAGGAGTTCGGTTAAAGTCCGACCACTGGAAGTCCGAAGGAGCTCGGCCGCCAAGCAGTTCGATCAGCTGCTAGGAGTCCGAAGGAGCTCGATCGCTAAGCAGTTCGGCCGGCTGAAGCTCTTCCGTGGCTACTGGCCGCATCAGGCTGGGCACCGAACTTGACTTCGATAGAAGCGAGGTTTATCCCCAATAATATTAAAAAAATATTTTCATACAAAGGTCGATTGTGATTTAATTGAACTAACAAATAAAACTTAATAACAAGTAGATACTAAACCAAATTAATTTTAAAACTAGAAGCATATAGCATACTGTCCTAAAATGATTTCCATCAATCGAGAACTCCATCTCAAGATACAACCGGCAATTCCTCCTACGAGCACGATCGTGAAAAAGACGACAGAGCTTCTACTCAACAACAAAAATAAAATCAGAATCAGGAGGAGAGAAAGTAGACGGTTGTCTTTTTTCTGCTATGAAACCTCTCCACCACATGGTCATTTTATAGGCCCATGGATAAACTTGTAAACAATCCAGATATGCCGAAATACCTTAACAAAATTTGGCCGGATAAAATTAACCAAACGAGGAGAGATAAAATATAGGTCCCATCATGCCACAGATGCGGGCACGGTCCGATCGCACACATGCAAGCAGAGCCAAGTCATGCCGCACATGCGTGTTTATAGGCTCAAGGAAGGGGTCTTTTAAATAAACTCTGTTCTCATTTTATCTTTTCTCAATGTGAACTAAACATCATAAAAGTCGGTGAAGAGGCTGGAGAGGATCGGAGAAAAACAGTAGAAGAAAATTGTAAGTTTTATCTTTTCTCCAAACCAACACTACTAGGTTCCGGATTGGGTGGGCTAAGAGAGCCGTGAGGTTCTCCTGCAACTAGATTAGGATCATCATATATATTGTGACATCATGGCTCGAATTTGTTTTGGTGGAAAAAGCTCAAATTAGTAAAACAGCTACTAAATAATACACTGCAAACAATTAATTTTTGTAATACTATGGTGGTGGACGAGAAGTGACACGTCTGCCTGGTTGCAGTTGCAAAGGAGGCAAGCACGGCGGGGCTGTTGCTGTTGGCTCTCGAGAGGGGAGAAATATTTTATGAAAATATACTCGGTGCGCTCCTTTTTCACAGCAACAATGAGCATGCTATGACGCTGGAACCAGATTAGGTAGTGCAGCTCGGCCCAATCTCAATTCTTTTTTTTAAAAAAAAAAGATTTCAAATTGGGTGGAGGCTGAAATTTTTTCAAAATTCCGGCCGAGGCTAATCAAAACCCAAACCCAGGCTTGAAACGCGATTGGATAGGCCTAGATGTAGGCTTGAGCTTCTCTTCAGTGCATAATAAGAGAGGGAGGAAGAGAGAGAGAGATTGGGAGTGTAAAGGATAGGATATTTAGGATGAATGGCCCTTTTAATCATGCATGACGGGATCTTGGAATACATTGATATTTAAAATATATTTTTTATAACAGATAGATAATATGGCTATACAAGATGTATATTCATAGCTCGCATGCAACAAAAGAATCTTATAAGATAACATCCTTGTCTAACCCTTAACCTTATCTAGTCCAGCAGCGATAGAGAGAGGAGACATGAGGAAGATAGACAAAGGAGAGAGATAGAAAGATCAGGAGAGACTAGAGAAAGAGGAGACATGAGAAAGACAGATAGAGGAGAGAGAGAGAGCAGAGAGGATGGAGAGAGAGAGAGAGAGAGAGAGAGAGAGCTAGAATAGGTGTGACAAGGTAGGCCTACTTTTGATCTCTAACTCGGGCTCAAATTTTGAATAGGGCCTACAAAAAAGCTAGACTCAAGCCAGGCCCAAGGTTGATTCGAGGCCTTCCCAACCGAGAACATTTCCAATCCTAAATGAGGTACGCTATCGTAACACACCAAGCGGCAAATGAGATGTGTGAGAGGTACATGCATCAAGTGGTAGAGAGTGCTCACATGATGTTTGCTCGGCCTTGCGTCTCATTAGAGGCTATGACTTCACGTTTTGTCAAAGCTTTAATGGAAAAGGGTGAAGAAATCAAATCATGGCCAAGACGACCGTAACCATCATGAATTTCCAAGTTATTAAGGAATTCGATGGATAAGAAAGTTCTTTATATGCGAACATGTAAATGAAATGATTAAGAAAAGGTTACGTGCAAAAACCCAAATTTGTGTGATCAAGTAGCGAGCCGTAAGGAAAAGAAGCTTATCATGCTTGCCCATCCACAAGCAGGGTTGTCACGGAGCAGCTTGTGCTTGGCACAAGACAAGCTTGAATCAAGCTGGGTTTGCAGTTAAATGATCGAGCCCCAAGGGCTCCAAATCAATTTCAAGCCAAGTCAAAAATTGGCTGCCTCCATCAAGCTCAACTTGATAAGATGAATTAAATATGATAGACCATCCGATTAAGGATCTAATTAATGTATCTTTTTTTTTTTTTTATTTCTTGAATCAATTAAATATAATTTAAGCTTGAAGCAAGTATGAAACTAAATTCAACTTCAGAGCTGATTTCAATTCTTTTTAAGGATCATCAACCTGATTACCTAAACCCACGTTTAGCTCAATTTGAATTTAAACATAAATTTAACTCGAAATAATGTTAAATAAATTAAGCTTGATCTTAATGTTCGGCTCAAAATTAATTTCGAACCAAGCTTGATTAGACTCAAGCTCAGCACAATTACTCCCCCAACCATAAGGATCCAAGCTCTAACTATCTAAAAATAAAAATGACTCTAATTCCAATGGACTTGTTGAATATTTCTATTTGACCATGAGAGTGGTACCAAATGGAGGCAAACTCTGAATGCTAAATATGGCTTCAAAATAATATAGAAGTTAAAGTTGGTCCATTGAACCATGGGGGATGAGCTTTATCATAGAGAGTGAAACAATTCGGATCACCAAGAACTATAAATAACTACTTGGTGATGAAAAAGATCGGGTAAGAAAAAAAGCTAGAAGGTTTACCTAGAAGCATCCATCCTTGAAAGAGTGTATAATGGCTTGTTGGCCGAGTGCTCTTATATTGAAGATGAATGGACTAAATAATCTACTGACCTGTAACATAAAAATGCATTGACAAGTGAGAAAGCGCACGTTTGTACTTGTTAAAAATGATTTGAAATTTAAAAATAATTTTTTCAAAGTTTAGTTATAACCTAAAAATAATTTTGAATTATGTCAAAAAAATTTTAAAACATGATTTATGTGAAGCTAACCTCCAATTGCTTTCCATTGACGCAATCTCACAAACCAAATATCATGTTTGTAAAAAATTATTTTTTTATGAAAATAATGTGCTATCCTTCGATACCCTCCGCACGTCTATTACTTTTCAACTCTCTCTTCTGCCTGGACTCCCAAACTTCTTGAGATTAATTTTTTATATTTATTTTTTAAAAAAGAAAATCATGTGAAAAAATTTAACTCATCGCTATCCTACCTTCTTCTGCTCTTATGAAATCCAAATTTAACTCATCGCGATCCTCACTTTTTTTTCTTCCAAAGCCTCTCTTCGTTCCGTCCCTCTTATTTTCATCGGAATTTTCTGAGCAACATGCGGCTTTTCGCTTCTCTTCTTTTCCTATTTCAAATCGGATGTCGCACAGCCGTACCATGCCGACCAAGTGGATCCCATAACAAATAAGTCAAGTCATCCAACCCCTACTTCCATCTTCTTGGAGAGACGAGTTGACATTATTCTGGCGGATCGAGTCCAAGTTCATCCTAATGATGCATAGGAGATTCAGTACTTGGTGTGGTGAAGTGAAAGGGACTTTCCAAGTCAGAAGCAAGCTGAAAATCAGATGACTCATTACGACATGAGAAGGGTCAGGTCGAGGCGTACAAGAAAAGCACATCGACGAGGACGTCGGAGAGTCTGTCAGGGCCATGTTGCCTAGCATTTTGCCCGGCAATGGCCGCATCCCTCCCCTTTTCATGCAACCATACCAGTAAATTGTACGGTAAGTTTTCTTCCATATCTCACTTCTCCGGTTTTGCCGCCAATACTCTGGCATAGCTCTAGAGATATGGATGTGGGAAAGTACCATAGTTTTATAATATATTCTACTTTAATTGAATAGTTTCATCTCGTTTTCCAACCAGCGTATGTAAAATTGATGGAAATTTCTCATCCTCACACAAACTTAGAAAAATATATTGATCACATGTTGTCGTATTGATGACGAATTGTCACATCCCAAAATCCTTCAATTTTAAAATAAATAAATTTATTATTAAAGTGCCTGGTTGAGTTTTGAGCACCATTTTACAACCGGTCGTTATGTATTATTAAATTAAACAAGTGACCAGGCATATGGCCTTTCATATTTTCTTCTTAATATTTTTTATTAAATTTATTTTTATGATGATACTTATTTATACTATATCTAAAAAATTTTAAATTTATTTTAAATATTTATTTATTTTTTTTTTGATCATTTCATCGTTCAAAATCAATTTTTATGTTTGTCAATCAAATACACGAAAAACCAATTCTACTATTTCAGAACAGCTTTTAAATCTCCGTACCAAATAATTTACGACTGCTTTATCTCAAAATAATTTTTAATCTCAAAATATAATTTTTATCTCCAAACAGATCCAAAGCACTCATGCAAGCAAAAGAGAGAATGTTTGACTTGAATAGTGCAAACAAAAGAGAGAATGTTTGACTTGAATAGTGCAAATACTAACGATAATATAATGCTCCAAAGCATAAAAATTCTTCAACAAGATTCACTCATCAAGACCCAAGGAAAAATGAATGGGACTAAACAATCTATTTAAACCGTAACATAAAAATGCAGGTGAGCATTCCATCTTAAAGGAGAGCACTCGTGCACACAGGTGTGGATGAAGCAAAAACAAGAATGTTGAGACACTGATGAGAGTACAATGCACGCAAAACATAAGAATTTCTTAACAAAATTCGTCCATCCATGGAAGACCTAAAGGCATGCTCATGGACAAACGAATATTTCTATGAAATCCTTTGTTGGTCTTGAGGGATGATGGTTATTAGTTTAAAGAGCAAGATAAGAAAAGGTAGAGAAAATATCTCAAGCCAATGCCATGCTGTCAAATAAGAGGAAGTTCTAGAAGAAAACTAAAAAACATCTTGTCGGTACCGTTCTGCTTTACAACAAGAGAAGCCAGAAATTGATTTTTCTAGCTTCTGATGGAAGCATTTCTTTGGACTCGTTCTTCTTATAAAATACACTTTTTCCCCTGAAAGTACGTTTTTTTTTATTTTTTTTTAAAAAAAAAAAAAACCTTCAAAACCCAAAAGGCCTTTTTTTTAAGCAATACCAGACACCCCCAAAAGGACCAAACGATCGACCAAGAAAGATTTCACCACACAAGGACTTCTCTGCTCGTTCTAGAAGTGCGGAGTTTTACATTGTTATCATTGCTAAGTTCGTTCCTTGCTGGCCTAAACATGACCGCCCGTCGAAGATACCGAGTCCTACGTGCAGCATAACAAAGAAACCATGAAAAGAATCACCAAACGGGGCACAAAGGATTGAATCAACATGCAGGTTCACAGGAACGAGGCTTCATGAAAATGCAAAGGACAGGAGAAGAAATCTAAAAATTCTAATGAGAAGTCAGAAATTAAAATAACTAAAGAACAAAACCGAAGGTCCGCATAACACTCTAAGCAACATACGAGCCACAAGATTGAAAAAGAAAACCTAAAAGACAACGAATGCCAAAACATTGACGATATCCTACTTAAGGTTGATTCAAAGAGATAACCCTTGAACAATCTTATTCCAAGCACATGAATGAAGGCCAGTATGCATATAGGCTGGTGAAGTAGAATCGATCACATCCAATGTGGTCTTCCATAAGAACCACCCAAGTTTTAGTTATTCGGAGAGCATGGATATCATACAGCCATTACACTGGCATACAATGGGATCAAAAGAAAATTCAGCAACCAATTGATCAAATGCGGATCGCCACGTACAACTAGTGGCGAGACTTTTACCATTTGAGGTCAAAATTTTGGGAAATATTGATAAGAAAAATATTAAATATTCCACGGCAGGCACGACAATATCAAAATTATGAGGACTCATTTTCGCGATAGCGTGCGAGGATGTTCCATGGTTCTCAGCACATCCAATCAAGCACAGCTTGACAAATGACAGATGCAAACGGAAGTTTGGGACCTGATTACTTTACAGGCATCACTTCATTCCTCGTCTGAATAATTGAATTTTATAGAATGTGACTGCAGATCGATCTGTCCTCCCTTGTAAGTTCCGCGCTTCTTCTTGGTCTTTTCATGCCTGAAGTCCCTGCAATGTCGAAATAAAATGATAACCGAGCATTTGTACGTTACCAGGTATAATCTATTCTCCCAAATAGGGCACTAGCTTAAATGATCCATGACAGGAAATACTATCACATTTATGCACATCATATGGAACAAATCATTCCACGGTTACAAATATTTTTCCAGTACTTCCTCATAAAAACCAAGAACCATGTCAGAAGTTATGAAATAATGACCATGGGTCAAGCTTTAAGATTCAAATTAACCATATGACCAAACCTAAAGAGTCTGATTTGTCAATTTACATATTGAACTTCTTGATGATAGAAATTTAGACAGATATATATTATTGTCTTAAGGTTCAAAATAAAACTAGTCTTCAACTTTGAATTTAAAATCATAAATGAGTATGAAATGCTCTAACTGCCCAAAGTGGAAAACTGCCGTCCAAAATGTGAAAGGATCACACAAGAACACAACACTAAAGCCAATGCACCTAATGCAGTCCGATCATACGTCAACTTCAAGGACAATTAAATCACAGTTAATAACAAGGTTGGATAACCCACGAGTTGGACTTGACTTCTCCTCTACTGATCTTTTTTGGGGATGAGTCACATCAGTGACTCCAGCAAGTCATGTATTTCACACATGCGCCCATGCACAAGTGCACACATGCATTCTTCTATAAACAATTCCATGACCCGAGTATGTTTCCAACAATCCAGGGTCTTAGAAGGAGCAAACTAGGGACATACACGCTTCTATAAATCACTAAAAATATTTGGTTGATCTAAATATCTACACTTTGAATTCAACATGCTCGAATCTTCGAAGAATAATGAAGAATATATACATGTTATAGACTCAATGATGGCAACCATATGCAAAACCAAATGGCAGACTAACATGACCAAAATGGCCATCCAAAATTCCAATCTGTCAAAATCAATCACGTCCAAGCCATTTTGTGTAAAAAATATGCAAATTCTAAATTAAAGTAAAAAAGAGACGCCAAAATTTTCCTGATATTCTTGCTTGTGATTAACTAGTCCTTCACATAAACATAAAAAGATCATAGCCACTCTAGTTGTTGTTGGCAGGGTAATAGGATCTCGCTTCCACATCACTTTCTTGACCCTCAACTCCCACGAACTCAGGGATTACTCATTATAACTGAGCAACAACCTGGTTTAACTCGGCAACAGCTCACCCTACCTTGGCCAAGTTAGGTTCTTAAATAAACCCCCAAAAAAAAAAAAAGACCTGGCTAATTTTGCTGATCCAACGTACGCATGAAAGACTCATCAACACTCGGCCAAGTCTTGCTCATATTCAACTCATCTTGGCTTTTGAAGTTGCAGTTAGTTCTCTAGTCCTATTCGAATTCCAGCTAAGGATAGTCCTCTGGCCTCAGTCTTAGTTAAAACCAAATAGGGGTAGTCCTTTGACCCTTCTCAAATCCAAGGATTACAACTCGACCTATCTTAATACAAGCTAGGGTTAGCCCTGTCCTTTGTGACGTCCAAATCATGATTGGTCCTATGACCCTAGTAAAATCCAAACTAGAGTTAGCCATCTGACTCTAGTTACATCAAATTTGGTTAGTCCTCTGACTCGTTCTAAACCAAATTTGGACTTAGTCCTCTTAAGTCCATCGTGCATGATGTGGGTTCAGTCCTCTCGGCTCAAATCCATGGAAGGGTTGCTAAATCAACCCCTCGAACCCCAGTTGGTGACCCTCTTCCTGATATAACTAGGGTTAGCCCTCAGACCCTAGTCAAATTATGACTAGAGTTAGTCCTCTGATTCTGTTCAAATTCAAGCTCAGACTAGTCCTCTGAACTTGGCTAAATTCAAACTAGAGTTAGTCTTCTGATGCTGGTCAAATTCAAGCTAGGGTTTGTCCTCTGACCTTGGTAAAATTTAAACTAGAGTTGGTCTTTTGACTTTGATTAAATTACCAAAGCTTAAATTCAAATTAGATGATCTGACTTTAGCCAAATTTAAGTTTGATCTCCACATTATCAAACTGGGCAAACTCAAATCAGGTCAACCTTTACATCATTAAACTGGATAAATCCAAATCTCAGCTCCACCCCCAAGTTTTTTTTTTTTTTTTTTTTAAAAAAAAAAAAAAAGGCTCTCACTTGTGCATCCCTTTATATCTTCAAAGGAGCACTCCTCTAGAAGAGCAAATTTGGGATTCCACATAGGCATTTAAGTGGAAGAAGGAATAAGAGCATCCATGGCTCAACTAAGGAGAATAAAACTCAAATTTCACCCACTTACTCCAAATAAATCCAAAGGAGGCATATACATGAACCCTAACTATCTTGTAACCAAATAATCTGAGTCTCGAAAGTAAGGAAAAGATAACCCTCTAATATGACCAGCCCCTACGGATCACAAGCAAGGAAAAGGCTGTGGATAGGACACGTGTATGCCCAAGGGAGATGGGGTGTCCATCCATCTCTCCTTTCCTCTCTAGTTTTCTATTGGTCAACCCTGCTAGGGGTGCCATAACTCACTCCAAAGTTGCATGTTCAATTGGTCATTAATTTAAGTTGTGGCATAATATATATATATATCTTGAAAATGAGATTACAATAATCTCCCCCATACAACTAAAAGCACCAATTCCAGAAATCTAAGGGTTCAAAACTCAGTCACATTAATTATCGATCATGGCAGCTGGAAGAGTACCATTTTTTATCATTCCAGACATAATAGATGCCATTTGCCTAGGCAGCCCTTGACTAGACTCTGATAAAATAGTAATTATAACAGAAAATAATCCGTAATGATAATAAATAACTGTTTAATTTTTAAAAAGATTCTTGACAGAATATAACATCATTTTCACCATCAATATTTCGGTGTATCTACAAAAATGATTATATCAAAACAACATTTTAGTCTGTAAATGTTGAAAATAACAAAAGATGCTCATTATAACAGGATGTAGCTACATGATGGCTGTTATGTAGATGCTCATATTATATACGTAATAAATAACTACAGGCCTTAAATCATTATAACAGCTACTATAATATTATCACAGCATATATGTTAGACAATGACTGACTCACTTGTGTCATAAAAAAAAATGGGTATTACAGGAATATAACAGAATAAGAAATAAAAATTGGCCTAAAAACCACCATAATATATATTTATGCAGAGTATCTTATTTTACGGGGAACTGATAGGCCCCTTTAAGAACTCATTTTCAAGCAATATTCAGCCAAACAGATTACCCACTAACTAATTGAATGCTGTAAATTATGATACCAAGAAATCTTAAAATTATGCTAGCAACAATTCAGGCATCGTAGTGCACAAAGCTCCCACCAAGGTTTGCCGTCTTGATACTAAACCTCATACAGGTGTAATCCTGCTATAGTGTCAATACACGATATGGTACGGTTCATCTATATCGGTACAAGATGGTTCGGCATGCTGGTATGTATGCCCCAAACCGCCCTGTATGAGAATAGTACAGCGAACCATGGTTCCCACCCTTGTGGGGTTTGGGAAGCAATCTATGATTCAGGATCTACTGAAAAATTAACCAATTATTTTTATGGATGAAAGCTCATTCATCATGAAGAAGTTAGATAATTTGTTCTAATGACTGACCAGCAATGTGAATCAAGCCTCCAAATGTGAAAATAGATTTTCCATCGATTTGAATGTATTAATGGTGGCTTCAATGAAATTTGAAGACCAGAACGATATGCTTGGCATAAAATAATTTCTATCTTCTAATGGGCTAAAGAACTGATGTCTTGGATTACGTGGATGGCACCTTGGCAAAAGAAACAATTCCAAAAATCCAAAATGGGATTTCAAGGAAGAACCTAAACACATACCTTCCTCTGACTTGACTGAGAATTTCTTGTGCCTTTGCACCATATCCATTGTCTGCACCATCCTGCCGAATGATGTCAGCCAGGGAAATTAGCAGATAGACCTACTAGATACTGGTCGAATTTTGATTAAACAAAAATATGAAAGAAGATAAACAAAGCTATACCTTAGCCCAATAAGAATTATCTTGAAGTCTCTTATCGGCAAATTGAACATCATCCACCTTGACCCTTCGAAATGAATTGACCGTTCGTGGCTGCAACAATAGCAACAGCTTAAATAACCTGAATAGTATCTTCAACTAGAAGTATCACGCTTTGAGAATTTACTGATTACAAGTTTCAGATATCAACTTTTTGTACTGTAAAACTGGCAAAGAAAGAACATAAGTGGCATTTTATCACCAGATGGTGAGTAGGCGACTTCAGCCATTTAGTCCGGTATGAGTGGAGGGATTTAATATTTTGACCAAGTCAGAGAAATGATCTTGGGCTTGGCATTGATGTTGCTACTATTTAGCCAGTTTAGAAGATTGTTGTCGTAAGCACAAAAAAAAGGATTAGACCTGTCAGAAGCCTTTTTAGATTGGTTTGCTTAATGGTCATTGATGGCAATAACCACTCAGCTCCCCAAATGTAAATAAGGTAGATGTAAAAATGCAAGCCATGAAAAACAGACATAGGAATCAAGCCATCAAGGTTTTATTTTTCTCTTAAAAGGTAATAACCGTGCACCTTGCTCAAAAGCTTTACTTATGCCCAATCTACGACCAAAGCTGCATGCCATCTCAACATGCCCATATTAATTTTCAAGAGCACTAAATTGATATTAGATCACATTAAAAGCACGGAGAGCAGTAAGATGTCCTATCAGAATGCATAGATAGTATAATTATTTCTCTTTTTTTTTTCAAGAAAAAAAGGTTTTTGGTGGGGGGTATTTACATTAGTTCCTGATAAAGCTGCATAGCGAAGTCCTTGCTTTTACAACAAATGCAGAGAAATAACTTATACAAAGCAATAAGAACAACAAATTATGTACGCACCTCCGCCGAATCCTTTTCTTTCTTTATTGCTTTTGATGAGCTGCCTCCTTCCGTTTCCTTCTGTTCACTGTTCCCATTTGCCATTTGATGTCCTACTACTTCCTTCAGGGAATCACATGTGCTAAGATTACCATCAAATTGTTCGCAAGGAGGTTTGGTATTCTCATTGTTTTCTTCTGTTTTCCTCTTTTTAACAGAAACAGGGTGCTCATACTCTGTCAAAGACTTGCTAGATTTTTTAAGGTTCCCTGTTTCCTTGTTGTCCTCAGCAACTGCAGGTTTGATTTTGGATGCCTTGCCTGCAATATCATTGTCTGCCAGTGCCTCATTTTCTTCAGAGGCTAATCTTTTCCTTTTCTTAGAATTTTTCTTTTCACTTTTATTGACATTATCTACAGATACAGGGACATTTTCCTTCTTGACATCTGATTTTCTTAAATCCTCACGGGATGTTCCTCCATCCACCTGATCAGAGCTGATAGAACTTTCAGAAGTTGATTTGCCTTTCCTTTTCTTCTTCTCCTTATATTCAGAATCCTTGTTATCCAATGATTCCTTGACAGAGGGATGCTTGGTCACAGAATACGGTAGTTCAGAAACAGTGTTATTCTCATAGACTGTAGATTTTGAACCCTTAGATTTCTTTTTAATCACAGTCTGAGATGCTTCCAGTTCTGATTGCTCAATGTTCTCAGCAAGAGAATCAGAAATTTCTTTGGCTTTCTTTTCCTTTTCATCTATATGTTTGGCTGTTGACTCAGAGGAATTCTTGGTCAAAGACTTCAATTCCTCTATTTTATCTCTAACCACCTCCTTAAGTTTCCCATGGTCACTAGGCTCAGATTTCTCATTACAAGAATCAGAGACCACCTTGTGCTTCTTCTTCCTCTTTTCTTTTTCATTTTCATGAGGTTTGAGCAACTGATTTTCATGAACAGCATTCTCAACTGTCCCACGACTGACTTCCAACTGATTCTTTTCAGCATTTTCACCAAGAGAGTCAGACGCCAATTTCTTTTTCCTTTTCTTATCTTTAGTTTCAACATGTAAGCCCTCAACTGATTTCAACTTTTCTAAGTCAGTTTTATTATCCACACTCATCAACTCTTTCCGGGTCTTCTCTTGAGAAACTTCAATATTTTCAACAGAGCAATCTTCAGAAGCTGACCTTTTTGTTTTCTTCTTAGATTTTACCTGCAACTCATCCGCTTGTTTGTTTGATATCTTTTCCACGGTACTAACAACTCCATCAGAGCCATTTGGCTGTCCAGGTTCAGATACCTCAGTATTTGTTTGGTTATCAATGTCATCACTTTTCTTTTTCTTTTTCTTGTGTATGTGTTCAGAGACATCATTATAAATATCCTTGCTCTGTGCTTCTGTAGAAATACCAACTTTTTCTGAATCTGCAAGTTTCATACGTCAGATATCAGAATGACAGCCAAGAAATGGAAAGAGAAAACAAGCACATAGAAGAGCAAATCTCACCAGGTGCTTAGTTTGGCATCATTGTAACATCAAAGAATATGTATAATTTGTTGGAATGCATAATAAAAAATAAAAAGACTACAAATAAAGGAACCATGAACCAGAATAAAGGAAAGTACCTTGCTCTTTCAGCCAATCAATGCTAGCTTCTGCATGGTCTTTACTGCATATTGTGGAATATTCCAAAGATAATGAGAACACAAAGCATCCATAAAAGAACTCTGGAGTAAATCAAGCAAGATTTTTTCTTTTTTTTAAAGGTAAGAGTGCCAGGTAAGCATCTCACAGCATGATAAATAAAACAATCTAGAAGACAAGATGGCTGGTTCAAATCTTTCCTTTCAGCAAAAGAAATTAATTGCTTCAGTTAATTTAAATGCCAAAGGGGACCTGTATTCTTAATCTAACCAGGATTTATTGCTGGTTCAAATTGCATGTTGCAAGAGAGAAGGAATTCAACTATTCTTAACTATATGAGCATGGGCATTCAAAATAAAACTCATGCTTCAAAAAATGTTTGTCTCTAGAGTTGACCATACTCCTAATCCAGGCAAGGGTTATTGTTCATGCCATGTAATATCCTAGATAGAATGCATGGGTAAACTTGGAAAGTACAAAGTTTGTCCCCCTGGATTTGAATTTTGTTCAAATTTAAGGATAGACCTTTTTCTCTCTCAATCACTCCATCTTTCTGTTTGAATTCTATCTTGTCCAAATCTTATCCATCAAAACAAATTGAGTTATTGAAATGACCAGTAATGTCAACATTTTTTTTTCTAAGCATGCATTTGCGCATTCCTATATGCATGTTTTTTTTTCAAAATGAATATTGTAAAACAGGAAACAAATCAAATGTTGCACATTTATATTAGTTTAAAAAAATTGAACCTAAATTGGATTTTAATAAGTGCAACCATGCAAAAGCCTTAGACCATATTACATACAGCTTTTACAAGGAGTGTTGTCAAAGGCATGCCTTACGCATGCCTAGGCACAAGATGCAAGGCACAGGACAAATGCAGCCCAAGTGCCTCACTACGCCTCACTTGTAGTGAGGCAAAGCCCCTTTGGAGAGGCACACAAAAGCCTCAAAAAAGGGCTTCTCATTGAAGCTCTAAGATACAAACAGGTGTACCTTAATTCAACAAAGTTCAATCTCTTGATTAGATCTGCATGAATAAATCTCAAACATTGATTGAAGTTACAAAATTAAAAAGCCAAGAGAAATTAATTGACTGATTTGGTAAGGGAAAGGGGGAAAGAGGAATTCCAGTGTTTTGTGGCAGGCTTCTCTCTCTTGTGCAACAACATCAAGCCATCAACCAGGTAAGCTTCCTCTTCTTGTTCCTTTTCCTTGGACAACGGTGCCCATTCTACTTGCATGAAGCAGGGAACCAAAATCCCCCTTCTATTTGTGCATCTTCTCTCCTCTTTTATCTTCTTCTGCTACTGCAGCTTTTGCTATTGGCTTTTTCTTCTTTCTTCTTCCTTCCTCATCATCTTCTTTTCTTCTTTCTCCTTTTCTCCTATGTGAAACAGGGGACCCTGCTGTTGTGTGACTTTTTCTTTTCTTCTTCTATCTTTCTCTGGACAGGGCATCCCTGGGGCTGCGTGAAAGAGGAGACTAAGCAGCAGGGGCTGTTGCTGCTGGTGCTGTTTGGTGCCCTTCCTCCTCCTCCTCTTCACTTGTTGCTACAGCTGCATCCGCAGCTGCATTTCTATCCATCGGAATCACAACAAAAGGCAGAATAGTGCCATGCCCTTCGCATGTGTATAAATATGAATTCTTTTTTTTTTGGTATTTGCATTCATAATTTGATGATTCATTGTTAAATATGTTTAGAATCCTATATTCATTATTCTCTAATATGTGTATTTATACTTTTTCACACCTCACTTCAACCTTTGATTATGCCTTGCACCTGGGCTCCAAGAGACCTTGGTGCCTTAGTGCACTGAAGCCTTTGAGAACTTTTAACAGTAGCATAAAGTAACAAAAAAGGGCCTTTTTCTATATAAGAAATAAACTTAACAATAGTAAGAAGTTAAATACAATTGATATATGGCTTTGGACCAAAAATACAAATCATACCATGGTACACCTTCAAAAAGATTAAAAGAATAAAATCTTTATATATGAGATTTACAGCAATAGATAATAAATCAATATAGATAAATCATTTATATGATCAAGTCAAAGTAATGAGACAATGGACAATAATAACACAAGACACATGTAGTTATGTCATATGTGATGACCATCACATTGAACTAAGATGTAGACACCACAAAAAAAGGCGGCGCGTGGGGTGGGGGGTTAGGCCCTTTCTAACAAGATGGAGAACCCATTGGACAGCATCAAAGGCCTTGCCATGCTATGAATCCTAGGCTTGAAATAGCAAACTTCAACCAATGGCACTTTTAACCTCAACTAAGCATTAACCTCCAAGTAGAGGAATACCTTGCCCTTCTCTCTCTTAAAGGTAGGAGCATGCAATCCACGAGTGGGTGCCTACACCTCGAGTGTTGGGTGCACCAAAGTGTTGTTCTTGTAAATCTGATAAAAGATTAGGGTCATGGACTATAAATTGGGACCCACTATAAAACAAAATGGCTTCAATGCAATCATAGGAGATGCCAACCCATAATTAGGATTAACAGTGATATGATATTGAAGAGTGGAGTTGTTGAAGGAGAAAGTTGGTAAGGAAATGTCACATAGGCCGTGGTCTCGTGGGGTTGGAATATGCTTGGAAGAAGAAGATGGGGAAGAAAAAAAGATAGTTTAAGGCCTTTAAAGTGCTTGAGTTTGGTGTAGGGTGGAGGTGGCACTACCAGGACTATGTTTGGGTTGCTAGCCACTTAGAGATGTGATGGGAGCAGTAAGAAGGATGTTGGAGAGGATGGATCCAAGATGCTCAGGACAAAGGGCATTGAGATAAAAGATAGGAAATGAGAACGAAAGGGTTTGATTGTTCACCATTCGAGATTTAAGGTTTTTCTTTAATTTTCTTTATATCAAAAGCAAATATGTGGATACAAACCACAAATAAGAAAAAAAACTTTAAATTCAGTTTTGTAAAAATTGAATGTCTATATAAGGATCCAAATACAAATCTAGTCTGATATAGAAATGCTTAGGGCTCATTCTTTTGTAGGTAAATATTATGAGAAAGTTGGTCTGCTTTCTCATTAACCAACTTACCCATGTTCTCACATTTTTCAAGATGGAAAAGTTACTTTTCCTTGGATAGCATTTAGCTATGAAATGTGAAAAAATCTTACCCACCTAAAGGGTGGCTGAATCATTTTCCCATCAACTAGTAAAGTAGGCATTTAATTTTATACCTAAAATGCCCCATCTTCATTTCCAATGTTCCTATTGGTACAGAATCTGGTTGACGCCGAATCGAGCTAAAGTCGAGGAAGATGAGGTTGCCGTCGATGACCTGTAAAATAAAGTCCCATCTGGAGTCGGTGGTGGTGATGGCTCCGACAGGATCCTCCGATGATCAAGTCAGCTCTTCTGGCCAACAAAAATGGAGTGCTCAGGCAAGAGTTCGGCAGAGTTTTGGAAAGGAGAAAAGAGCTTAGCGAAAACGTATCTGAAGGATCCTTTTTTATAGACGGAGCCTGTAATGGATTGATGGTGACAGCCATATCATCTGATAGTAGGCCGCGTGGGATTTGCTACGGAGAGAGAGATGTCGCCAGACTAATAGTGGCAATCATACCGTCTGATCGTGGACCGCGTGGGGTTTGCTACGGAGAGAGAGGTGTCGCCAGACTGATAGAGACAGCCATACCGTCTGATCGTGGACCGCATGGGATTTGCTACGGAGAGAGAGGTGTCGCCAGACTGATAGTGGCAGCCATACCGTCTGGTCGAAGCATGCGTTCGGAGTCCGACTGAGCTGGAGGAGTCCGACTGCAAGAGTAATCCGGAAGGAGTTCGGCTCTTGGAGGAATCTGACTAAAGAAGAAATCCGGAAGGAGCTCGACTCCTGGAGGAGTACGACTGGAGGAGATATCCGAAAGAAGTCCGACTCCTGAAGGAGTTCGGCTACTGGAGGAATCCGACTGAAAGAGAATTCTGAAAGGAGTTCAGCTCTTAAAGGAGTGGAAGGAGTTCGACTTTTGAAGGAATCCGACTGAAGGAGAATTCTGAAGGAAGTTCGGCTCTTGGAGGAATTCGATTGAAGGAGAAATCCGGATGAAGTTCGGCTTCTGTAGAAATACGACTGAAGGAGAAATCCGGAAGGAGTTTGGTTCCTGTAGAAATACGACTGAAGAAGAGATCCAAGAGGAGTTCGACTCTTGTAGAAGTCCGACTGAAGGAGTTCGACTCCTGTGGGAGTCCGACTGAAGGAGGAATCCGAAAGGAGTTTGACTGGAGTTCGGCCGCCTGAAGGAGTTCGGTTAGAGTTCGGCCGCCTGAAGAAGTTCGGCTGGGGTTCGACCGTTGAAGGAAGAATTTTTGATCGAAGCTCTTCCGTGATTACCACTTGCATTAGGCCAATCATCAGACTGGACTTCGGCGGGAGTAGGGTTTATCCCCAACAATAGTCCACCCACTCTCGAGTTCGAAACTCGAAGGAAGAGAGTACAAAAAAGACGACTGCCGAAGTCTTTTTTCGGGCTCTGCATCCGTTGGAGTTGAAGCTCGGGGGAGACCTTATCTTCAGCCAAGGTTGACATTGAGGTTGAGGCTCGGGGGAGATCTTGCCTTCAGTCGAGGTCCAAGGAGATCTCGTCTCCTGTTGACGTTGCGATTGAAGCTCGTGGGAGATCTTGTCTCCTGTTGACGTAGACTTTGAAGCTCGGGGAGATTTTATCTTCAACCGAGGTTGAAGAAAATCTTATCTCCTGTTGACGTAGATTCTGAGAGCTCAGAAAGAGATCTTATCTCCAGCAACCGAGGTTGAAAATGGAGCTCGGGGGAGATCTTATCTCCAGCAGCCGAAATTGAAGATGGAGTTCAGGAGAGATCTTATCTCCAGTAGTCGAGATTGAAGGAGATCTTATCTCCTATTGACTAGAAGCTCGGGAAATCTTATCCCCAGCCGAGGTTGAAAGATCTTATCTCCTATCGACGTAGACTCTGAAGCTCGGGGAAAAAAAACTTATCTCCAATCGAAGTTGAAGAAAATCTTATCTCCTGTTGACGTAGACTCTGAGGCTCGAGGAGATCTTATCTCCAGCAGCCGAAATTGAAGGTGGAGCTCAGGGGAGATCTTTTCTCCAGCAGCCCGAGATTGAAGGAATCTTATCTTCTGTTGACGTAGAAGCTCGGGGAAATCTTATCTCCAGCAGCCGAGGTGAAGTGAGAGCTCGGAGGGAGATGCAGCCGAGGGAAGGAGATCTTATCTCCTGTTGGGGATAAAACCCGCTCCCGCCGAAGTCCAGTCTGACGATTGGCCTAACGCAACTGGCAATCACAGAAGAGCTTCGATCGAAAATACTTCTTTCAGCGGCCGAACCCCAACCGAACTCCTCGGCGGTCCCCAACCGAATCGGCTGAACTCTTCAAAGCGGCCGAACTTTGGGTCGAACCCAATCGAACTCCCTTCCGAAATTTCTCCTTCAGTCGGATTTCCATGGGAGCCGAACTCCTTCCCGGCTCCTCAGTCAGACTTCTATAGGAGCCGAACTCTTTCCGACTCCTCCTTTGTCGGACTTCTACGGGAGCCGAACTCTCCTTCCGAACTCTACGGGAGCCGAACTCTTCTCTCCTTTAATCGTATTCCTCCAGGAGCCGAACTCCTTTAGTCGGCTTCTACGAGAGCCGAACTCTTCAGTCGGACTTCTTACGGAAGCCGAACTCCTTCCGGATCTCTCCTTCAAATCGTATTCTCCAAGAGCGAACTCCTTCCGAACTTCTCTTTCAGTCGGATTCCTCCAGGAGCCGAACTCCTTCCAAAATTCTCCTTCAGCTCGGATTCTATAGAAGCCGAAATCTCCTGGATCTCTCCTTCAGTCGGATTCCTTCAAGAGCCGAACTTCTTCCAAATCTCTCCTTCAGTCGGATTTCTACAGGAGTCGAACTCCTTTCGGACTTCTTCAGTCGAATTCCTTCGGGAGCTGAACTCCTTCCAGAATTCTCCTTCAGTCGGATTCCTTCAGGAGCCGAGCTCCTTCCACTCCTCCAGGAGCCGAACTCCTTTCAGAATTCTCCTTCAGTCGAATTCCTCCAGTAGCCTAACTCATTCCGAATATCTCCTTCAGGAGCCGAACTCCTTCCGGATACTCCAACTCAGTCGGACTCCGAACACATGCTTCAACCAAATGGTATGGCTGCCACTATCAGTCTGGCGACACCTCTCTCTCCATAATAAACCCCATGCGGCCCACGATCAGACGGTATGGCTGCCACTATTAGTCTGGCGACACCTCTCTCTCCGTAGCAAACCCCACACGATCCACACGATCAGACGATATGGCTGCCACTATCAGTCTGGCAACATCTCTCTCTCCGTAGCAAACCTCACGTGGCCTACTACCGGATGATATGGCTGTCACCATCAATCTATTATAAGCTCCGTCTATAAAAAGGGATCCTCCATATACGTTTTCGCTAAGCTCTCTTCTCCTTCCCAAAACTCTGTCGAACTCTTGCTTGAGCACTCCATTTCTGTTGGCCAGAAGAGCTGACTTGATCGTCAGAGGGTCCTGCCGGAGCCACCACCACCGACTCCGAACGGAACTTTGTTTTGCAGATCACCGACGGCGACCTCATCTTCCTCGACTCCAGCTCGATCCGACGTCAATCAGATTCTGCACCAACAAAATTGACGCTAGAAGGAGGGCTTTGCTTCCGAGGTTCCCTTGCTCTTAAAGGAGTGCTCACCAGTGATCTCTCTTCTTCCTTTCTAGAGTTCTTCCCCTAGAAAAAATGCCTCCCAAGAAAGCTTCGACCCAGCGATCGATGGCCTCTGCGACCAGGTTCCGTCCAGACCTATCCGCTCCCGCTTCGGCCCCGGCAACTCAAGCTCTGCTTGTGGCAGTGGTAGACGCGGAGCAGCTCAACCTACTGATCCAACAGGTTCGCGGTCTCACAGAGGCGATGCAGGCCATACATCGACAGGCCCTAGCATCGGTTTGATCGGAGCGGGCTTCTTCGGAGCCCCGTGGTCCGGTCTGGGAACGGCCAACTTGGGCTACCCAACCTCTAATCTCCGAAAAGGGGAAGCAGAGGATGGAGGGCCCTTGCTCGAACCATGACTCATCCTGGGGCAAGCTTCGCACCCGCTCCGCCAGAAAATCCTGAAGTTCAACGATCGTGAAGACCTCCTAGATCAAAGGCTCCTAGAAATGAGCCGACGAATCAAAGAGCTCCATCATACTCCCACCTCACACGGTAATGATATTTGCACTGACTCTCCTTTTTCTCAGAGGATTATGCAGGAACCGATCCCACTGAACTTCAAGCTCCCACAGCTTAAGAGTTACGACGGGACCACCGATCCGGTCGACCACCTGAAGGCCTTCCGAACAATGATGTTACTCCACAGCACGCCAGACGCTATTTTGTGCCGGACTTTCCCATCCACCCTCAAGGGAGCCGCCAGGAACTGATACTCGGCACTTAAGCCGAGTACCATCTTATCGTTTGATCAGATGAGCCATCAATTCGCGGCTCGCTTCGTCAGCAGCCGACGTCCGCGCCGAGGTTCGGATTCTCTGATGACCGTCAAGCAGAAGGAGGAATCCATCCGGACTTATGTCATCTGGTTTAATGCTGCTGCATTGGAGGTCCGAAACCTGGATCAATCAGTCGCCATGGCCGCACTCAAGGGCGGCCTTCAGAAAAATGATTTGCTATTCTTCCTGAAAAAGTACCTCAGGGATTTTGCTAATATGCTAGCTCAGGTTGAAGGTTATGCCCAGACTGAAGAGGCCTTCAAGGCCAAGGACGATGAAACCTTTGGTGAGCGGCGAATCGACAAGCCGGGCAGGCCCACCGAAGAAGAAAAGCCGAGTGAAACTCAACCGCGCTTCCAAACTCCCTCTGAGCGCAAGCGAGCCCGAACTTCTCCCCGGGCTCGGAGACAGGGAAGCCCCGAAGGAAGGGCGCGGCAGGGTTCTCCCCAACGAAGATTTCACAACTACGCCCCTCTCAATGCTCCGAAAACCCAAGTGCTAATAGAAATCAGGGAGCAACTATCGAGACCAAAAAGGATGCATTCTCGCCCCAGTAAGCGCAATCCTAACAAGTTCTGCCTTTATCATCATGACCACGGTCACGACATTGAGGAGTGTATCCAACTCCAAGATAAGATCGAAGAGCTCATCAGGCAAGACAGACTTGGCCGATTCCTACGACGACGGCCTGAAGGACGGGAAGATCGACTGAGGGCATTACCACAACTTGAACCACCGAGGGGAGAGGATCAACAAAGAGATCGGCTGCCTCTCGGCATCATCAACACTATCTCGGAGGGACTTCAACGAGGAGAGGCCAGCTGATCCGAGGGATCGATGAAGAAACGAAGGACTGAAGAATCCATAACCTTTACTGAGGCAGATGCTCAGGAGGTCCAATTCCCCCATAATGATGCAATTGTAATCTCTTTAAACATTACCAACTATGATGTACGCCGCATTTTGATAGATAATGGAAGCTCGACCGACATATTGTTTTATGATGCTTTCTCGAAAATGTCCTTACTCAATAATCACTTGGGGCCTATGAACTCCCCATTGATAGGCTTCACTGGTAATGCCGTACCAGTTGAGAACATAATAACTTTGGCTGTAACTACAAGGCAACGCCCGAAACTGGCTAAGGCACGGGTCGATTTTTTAGTCGTAAAGACTCTGTCCGCCTATAATGCTATTCTCGACCGACCTGATCTAAATGCACTTCGAGCAGTGGTATCAATTTATTATTTGAAAATGAAGTTTTCGACAAGTCATGGGATCGAAGAGGTCAGGGGAGATCAAGCTCTGGCAAAGCACTGCTACTCAATCATCCTGCATGAGGAAGAACAATCCGACCCTTATCCTGTTAACGGGCTGGATGTCCGTGACAACCTCACCGAGGAGCGAGGCGACCCTATGGAGGACCTCGTCTCTATACCCTTAAATAATGAAAACGTGGAGCACGCAGTGCAGATCGACTCCAATTTGGGAGACGAGATTCGGGAGCAACTCGTCACCTTCCTCAGAAAGAACACGGACATCTTCGCTTGGGCCCCTACGGATATGCCAGGAATTGACGCCGAGGTCATGGAACATCGGCTGGCCGTTGATCCGAAGCATCGACCGATAAAAGAGAAGATGCGCAACCATACCCCGGAGAGGCAGAAAACAATCGCCGAAGTAGGCAAGCTCCTTAAAGCTGAATTCATCCGGGAAGTTAACTATCCGACCTGGGTCTCAAACGTGATCCTCGTCAAAAAGGCAAACAACAAATGGAGGATGTGTATAGGCTTCAAAAAGCTGAACAAGACCTGCCCAAAAGACAGCTACCCTCTACCCAGGATTGATCAACTGGTGGACGCGACTTCGGGCCACGAGCTCCTCACCTTCATGGATGCCTTCTCCGATTATAACCAGATGCGGATAGCACCGGAGGACGAGAAGAAAACTGCTTTTGTTACTGACCGTAGTCTTTATTATTATAGGATTATGTCCTTTGGATTCAAAAATGCAGGAGCAACATACCAGCACCTGATCAACAAGATCTTCAAGGAGCAGATCGGCCGCAACATGGAGGTGCACATGGATGACATGCTCGTCAAAAGCCAAGCTTCTACAGACCACCTCGCCGACCTTAAAAAAACCTTCAGCGCACTCAAGAAGCACAAGATGAAACTGAACCCAACCAAGTGCGCCTTTAGTGTAACCTCTGAAAAGTTTCTGGGGTTTATGGTGTCGAGGCACGAGATTGAAGCAAATCACGAGAAAATCCAAGCCATCCATAAGATGACTGCTCCAAAAACAATCAAAGAAGTTCAACACCTGACTGAAAAAGTGGCGTCCCTAAATCGCTTCGTCTCGAGATCGACCGAGCGATGCATGCCCTTCTTCCGAGTTCTCAAGCAACCAAAGAACTTCTGCTAGACGGCGAAATGCCAATGGACGTTTGAGGAGTTTAAAAACTACCTCGGCTCACCCCCACTACTGGCAAAGCCCGAACCTGGAGAAGAATTGTTCCTGTACCTAGCAGTCTCTCCGACGGCCCTGGCGGCAGTCCTAGTCAAGAAAGAAGTGAAGATGCAGCGACCGGTCTACTACGTAAGCTGAATCTTGAGAGATGCAGAGACCAGGTACTCTAGGCTAGAAAAATTGACTTACTCTCCTTTAATTGCTGCCAGGAGACTCTGACCTTACTTTCAAGGGCACACCATAACAGTCCTCACGAACCAACCAATAAAAGCAATCCTTCATCGAACGGACGCTTTCAGGAGGATCGCAAAATGGGCAATCGAGCTAATGGAATTTGATATCAACTATCGACCTCGGCCATCGATCAAAGCCCAGATATTGGCAGATTTTATAGTAGAATGTACCATTCCAGCTGAAGTCGAGCTTGAACAGAACGAGACTGGCGCTCTGCTGTCGCAACTTAGCCTCCCCGAGGAGGATGCCGACCTTCCCAAAGGCATTTGGACTCTGTACGTGGATAGTTCGTCCAACTCCACTGGAGTTGGTGCGGGGTTAGTCTTAGTCAGCCCCGATAGAGTCATCGCCGAGTACGCGCTATGCTTCGAATTCTCCACGACTAATAATGAGGCCGAGTATGAAGCGTTCATCGTCGGATTAAAAATAGCAAGAAAATTAAAAATAAATCAGCTCCAAGTCTACAATGATTTTCAATTGGTGGTCGGCCAAGTTAGTGGCAATTACGAAGCACAGGAGGAGAGTATGATGAAATACCTAGATAAAGTGAAAGATTTGATTTTGGCCTTCGACAGTTTTGGCATTTGACAGATTCCGAGGGCAGAAAATATAAGAGCCGGCCTCCTCTCTAAATTGGCCACATCAGTCCCGGCCGAACTGTCCAAAGAAGTATTTTTTGAGACTCTGAAATGCTCAAACTTAAAGGAATCATAGGTCGTTTTGCAGACAGAGCTCGAGCCAAGCTGGATTGACTCGTTGGTTGCCTACCTCAAGGAGGAAATCCTTCCTCGTGACCCGAAAGAAGCTCGAAAACTCAAAAATCAAGTCTTTCGATACGTTTTGTACGAGGACAGGTTGTACAAGAGGTCGTATTCGCTACCGCTGCTTAGATGTCTCCGACCTTCAGAGGCCGACTTTGCGTTATGAAAAGTGCACGAGGGAATCTGTGGAAGTCGCATAGGAGCCAGATCCCTATCACAAAAACTACTTCGATAAGGGTACTATTGGCCGACCTTGTATCGTGATTCTATGGAGCATGTTAAGAAATGTGACCGCTGTCAGAAGAATACAAACGTACAAAGACAGCCGGCCTCCGAGCTTACTCTGCTAAGTGCGCCTTGGCCATTTACGCAATAGGGAATGGACATACTTGGCCTTTTCCCGACAACGTCTGGACAGCGGAAGTTCCTCTTGGACGTGATCGACTACTTCATCAAATGGGTTAAAACTGAACCACTAGCAAAAATTACCGAGGCCAAGGTACAGGACTTCGTCTGAAAATCAATAGTCTGCCGGTTCGGTCTGCCTCGAACTCTCGTAACGGATAACGAGTGACAGTTCACTGAGACGAAGTTCGCCGAGTTCTGCGAAGACCTAAACATCTCCCACCACTTCACATCGATAGCTCACCCACAGATAAATGGGGAAGCTGAAGTGACCAACCAGACTCTGCCGCACGGCATCAAGATGAGGCTCGACAGAACAAAGGAGGCCTGGGTGGACGAACTTTACCACGTTCTCTGGACGTACCGAACTACTCAAAAATTGCCAACTGGGGAAACACCATTCGCCTTGGCCTTTGTAACGAAGGCAGTCATACCAATCGAGCTTAAACTTCCATCAGCACGGGTCGTGGCCTTCAATGAGTAACATAACCTGCAGGACCTCAGAGCCAACCTCAATCTGCTGGAAGAAAAAGAGAGAAAGCCCAGGTTTGGATGGCGGCCTACAGACGAAGGATGGCCCGATATTATAACTCCAAAGGCAGAAGTAAAACGTTTAAAGTAGGAGACTTAGTGTTTCGGCAAGCCGCCATCTCTCAGCCTCAAAGCCAAGGGAAGCTTGCCCCAAATTGGGAAGGTCCGTATGAAGTGGTAGAGGTCGTCCGGCCCAGGACTTATCGCCTGAAGGAGCTCGGAGGAACAATGCTTCCACGACCTTAGAACTCAAAAAACCTGAGGATGTACTACCAGTAATTTTTCCTCAATAAAACTTCTCGATTTCAACATTATTGTTTCTTGATGCGAAAATTATGTGATGACAGGAAAGAAGCAATTAAAAGCAGTCATGTTAGAAACAGGAGAACCTTGTCCTAACGTGAGTGAAGTCGAAGGCCTCGTTCATTTTAGACGAGATGGGGGGAGAGGCCCTGACAACGGCCCTTATGTGCCCCCACAGCTCGTTAGGAATAGAAGGAGAACCTCATCCTAACGTAAGCGAAGTCGAAGGCCTCGTTCATTTTAGACGAGATGGAGGGATAGGCCCTGACAACGGCCCTTATGTGCCCCCACAGCCCGTTAGGAATAGGAGGAGAACCTCGTCTTAACGTGAGCAAAGTCGAAGGCCTCGTTCATTTTATATAAGATGGAGGGAGAGACTCCGACAACGGCCCTTATGTACCCCCACAGCCCGTTAGGAACAGGAGGAGAACCTCGTCCTAACGTGAGCAAAGTCAAAGATCTCATTCATTTTAGAAGAGATGGAGGAAGAGGCTCCGACAACGGTCCCATTGTGCCCAACAACAACAGGAGATAAGATCTCCTTCAATCTCGGCTGCTGAAAATAAGATCACCCCCGAGCCTCAGAGTCTACGTCAACAGAAGATAAGATCTCCTTCAACCTCGGCTAGAGATAAGATCTTCTCCAAGCTTCAGAGTCTACGTCGACAGGAGATAAGATCTCCTTCAACCTCGACTGGAGATAAGATTTCTCTCGAGCTTCTACGTCAACAGGAGATAAGATCTCCTTCAACCTCGGCTGCTGGGAATAAGATCTTCAATTTTGGCTGCTGAAGATAAAATCTTCCTTGAGCTCCACCTTCAACCTCGACTGTTAGAGATAAGATCTCTCCCGAGCCTTAGAGTCTACGTCAACAGGAGATAAGATCTCCTTCAACCTCGACTGAAAATAAGATCTCCCACGAGCTTCAGCTTCTACGTCAATAGAAGATAAGATCTCCTTCAACCTCAGCTAGGAGATAAGATCTCCTCCGAGCTTCTACGTCAACGGGAGATAAGATCTTCTTCAACCTCGACCGCTGGAGATAAGATCTCCCCCGAGCTCCATCTTCAACCTCGACTTGCTGGAGATAAGATCTCTCCCAAGCCTCACAGTCTACGTCAACAGAAGATAAGATCTCCTTCAACCTCGGCTGCTGGAGATAAGATCTTCCTCCGAGCTTCAACTTCTAACTGTCAATAGGAGATAAGATCTCCTTCAACCTCGACTGCTAAAGATAAGATCACCTCCGAGCTCCAACCTTCAACCTCGGCTGTGAAGATAAGATCTCCTCCAAGCTCCACCTTCAACCTCGACTGCTGGAGATAAGATCTCCTCCGAGCTTCTACGTCAACAGGAGCTTCAACCTCGGCTGCTGGAGATAAGATCTCCCCCAAGCTCCACCTTCAACCTCGGTTGCTGGAGATAAGATCTCCTCCGAGCCTCAAAGTCTACGTCAACAGGAGATAAGATCTCCTTCAACCTCGGCTGGAGATAAGATTTCCTCCAAGCTTCAGAGTTTACGTCGACAGGAGATAAGATCTCCTTCAACCTCGGCTGAAGATAAGATCTCCTCCGAGCTTCTACGTTAATAGGAGATAAGATCACCATCAATCTCGATTGGAGATAAGATCTCCCCCGAACTTCTACATCAATAGGAGATAAGATCTTCTTCAACCTCGGCTGCTGGAGATAAGATCTCTTCCCGAGCTCCACCTTCAACCTCGGCTGCTGGAGATAAAATCTCCTCCGAGCCTCAGAGTCTAGGTCAACAGGAGATCTCCTCCGAGCTTCAAAGTCTACGTCAACGGGAGATAAGATCTCCCACGGATTTCAACCACAACGTCAACAGGAACAGATCTCCCATAAGACGAACATCGGTTGGAGACAAGATCTCCCACAAGCTTCAACCATAATGTCAATGACAAGATCTCTTTGACCTCAACTGGAAGGCAAGATCTTCCCCGAGCCTCAACCTCAACATCAACCTCAACTGGAGATAAGATCTCCCCGAGCTTCAATCCCAATGGGTACAGAGCTCGGAAAAGGACTTCGGCAGTCGTCTTTTTTGTACTTCCTTCGAGTTTCAAATTCGAAAGTAGGAGGACTATTGTTGGGGATAAACCCCGCTCCCGTCGAAGTCCAGTCTGATGATTGGCCTAACGCATAAAAATTCTTCCTTCAACGGCCGAACCCCAACCGAACTCTCTCAGGCAGCCGAACTCCTTCGGTCGGACTTCCACAGGAGCCGAACTCCTTCCGAACTACTTCAGTCGGACTTCTACGGAAGTCGAACTCCTCCCGAATCTCTCCTTCAGTCATATTTCTACAGGAGCCGAACTCCTTCGGACTTCTCCTTCAGTCGGATTCCTTCAGGAGCCGAACTCCTTCCGGATCTCTCCTTCAATCGGATTTCTACATGAGCCAAACTCCTTCCAGACTTCTCCAGTTGGATTCCTCCAGGAGCCGAACTCCTTTCAGAATTCTTCTTCAGTCGAATTTCTATAGAAGTCGAACTCCTTCCGGATCTCTCCTTCAGTCGGATTTCTACAGGAGCCAAACTCCTTTCAGAATTCTCCTTCAGTCGGATTCCTTCAGGAGCCGAACTCTTTCCACTCCTTCAGGAGCCGAACTCCTTCCGAAATTCTCCTTCCGTCGAATTTCTCTAGTAGCCGAACTCCTTCCGAATTGCTCCTGCAGTCGGACTCCTCCAGAAGCCGAACTTCTTCCGAACTCCTCTAAAAATCGGACTCCTCTAGGAGCCGAACTCATTCCGAATTTCTCCTTCAGTTGGATTCTTCCAGGAGCCGACTTCCTTCCGGATTACTCTTGCAGTCGGACTCTGAACGCATACTTCGACCAGACGGTATGGCTGCCACTATCAGTCTGATGACACCTCTCTCCATAACAAATCTCATGTGGCCCACAATCATACGGTATGACTACCACTATCAGTCTGACGACACCTCTCTCCATAGCAAACCCCATGCGGTCCACAACCAGACGGTATGGCTACCACTATCAGTCTGGCGACACCTCTCTCTCCGTAGCAAATCCCACACGGCCTACTACTGGACGATATGACTGTCACCATCAATCTATTACAGGCTTCGTCTATAAAAAGGGATCCTCCAGATACGTTTTCGCTAAGCGCTCTTCTCCTTCCCAAAACTCTGCTGAACTCTTGTTTGAGCACTCCATTTCTGTTGGCCAGAAGAGCTGACTTGATCGTCGAAGGGTCCTGCCGGAGCCACCACCACCGACTCCGAACGGAACTTTGTTTTGCAGGTCACCGACGGCGACCTCGTCTTCCTCAACTCCAACTCGATCCGGCATCAACCAAATTCTGCACCAACAGTCCCCATCATTCAATGCTCAATAACTCAATCATCCACTTCCCCAAATCTAAAAAGCATAAGGGTATTATGGAAAATATGAATAACTTTTAACAACTTACCCAGGAAAGTAGTAATGCAAAAGAATATGGGTAATAAATTTCGAAGCAACTTTTTCATGCATAAAAGAACATACATAAATTATTTTCTTGTCTAAATGTTGCCTGAAAAATATTTACCTAGGAAAATACAAATTCCCAGGTAAATTTTTTACTTGCAAAAGAACTAACCTTTAAGAGTATCCAGCTAAATTTGGATATGAATATATGCAGATATGATCCAAGCTGTTCCCAACCCTACAAAGTAATGCAATGAAAGCTCTATCGAACACCCATTTAATTGGTTGTATAAACTTAGCCCATAGAAAGAACAACAATTGATGAAATCTACCTTCTCGCTATCACCATGTCATTTTCTATAGGAAAAAGGGTATCATCCTCTTCTTTAGTTACTTAAATTTTCTTTTCCCTCTCTTTCAGCTTACTTACACTCCAAAATAGTTTGGGCAAACTAGTTTAGCTTCTTAATTCTTAGGCAAAACACTGTTGCTCAAACAGACTAATGTTTTACATTTTCATGAAGATCTAAAATTAATGAGAAAGCATATACCTCGGCTCCAAGCACTTGCTGAATAGGTCCTCTATGTTCAAAACAGATGATTTCCAGCCATCCATCTGCACCAAAAACTATTTGCTTAATATACTTAGAAATATAAATACATGTAAGAAAACAAAACAAAGTAGCTAAAAAGCTGCATACTATGACAAGTTATGACATATTGCAAAATATTAACTCTGTAAACAAAATAAGATGCATGTAAAATAGGTTTCTTTGCATTCCACGCAACCATACCGGCAGAAATATTTCCTAAGCATGTAAGTAGCAACTATGCAAAGATGAATATGAACTTGAAGATTGAATAAGAATGGAAGGTAGCAACTATACAAAGATGAGTATGAACTTGACGATTGAATAGAAATTTGTTCTATAAACAGTGCAAGCAATGAAGTTTTAAAAGGTAATACTTCACAACTTGCACGTCAACTAGTTTCTAAAACATGTTATAAATAAATTTAGCATTTTGAAAATCGGCTTTGTGCACATGAATAAGCGTGCAAAAAATATTCGGGTTTGACAAAGATACACAAGGGTGCACAGTTTTATCTAGGCTAACAAAACCATGATTATTGAGACACATGTTTCCCACATAGACTGGGGTTTCCTAGGATATGAGTTTTATGAAGTTCACTTCTTCCTAAGTTTTTCTAAAGGACTTGCTTCACAATACCTACACTGGACCCTCTTCTGGTAACCAAGGCTCACATCAGAGTTTTGCGCATGAGATCAATGTGCAGTAAAATTTCCATATAATATGCCATACACCAATTAGTTTGAAGATCCCAAAAGCACATGTTACAATGAAGAGTTATAGAGATATTCCAAAAGATTTTAATGTCAAGTGATTGTACGGATACTATAGCAGGTACTATTCATGGTAATGTAACAGGGACTGTTCATGGTACAATAGCAGCAACTTACTTGGAGAGGTATATTTTATCTTTTCTATTTCTTATGTTTAATTGATGGCAAGGATTTATTTTTGATTCAAGGATCAAGATTTAGTGCTGTTAGGGTTTTGACTTTTTGAGTCTATATAAAGGTTGTAATCTTCTCATTTGAGGGACAGCTTTCCAGTTGGTTTGATTAAGAAAAAAGAAGGCAAAGTCTGGCTATTCCCTCCCTTTGCCTTATTCTTTCTACATATCTTCTTTTTTTCCTCCCTCTTCTATCTTTTCCTTTTAGTATATTTTCTGCTTTTATTTTCTTCAATGGCTTACTGACCGATAATCTGATTATATTTGGATTTGTTATATACTTGGATTGCACTATTTTGATCCCTTAACACTACCAAAAGCCTTGATATCCATTATTACCTTTAGAAAGAAACTTAAAGCTTTGTTTCCTCCTCATAAAACCCTAAAATCCTTTGTGCTACCACCCCAATCCTTTGTTTCAAGGTCTACCATCTCACAGAAACAGCACTAACCATCTGTTGTCTTACATCACAAACCCTACATGAGTATGGAAGGAAAAGGAGTATAATGTATTGAAACATAAAGTTGCTTTTCTAAGTTTCACAAAACCACCTCCATGGTTGTGAAAAATCCAACATTAAACCTTTTTTTTAATCATAGGAAGAAATTGAACAATATGGAAAGAGGAGTTTCTTTACAAGTTCCAACTTATTGTCATTTACCACAAGGCCCTTCATTAAGAAACTAGTGGAAACCCACTGAAAACTACTTTCTTAGTTGTTTCTCCATGGTCTCTACATACTTTTGAATAAACTTTTTATAATACACTTGTTTGTTCCACGATCACATTTCCTATATCTAGCATTAGCGACCTTTCTTATCCATTGCTTCCCATTTATCACTCTTTCATTAATTTTTTGCATTGGTTTCCCTTCCAGCAACTGTGAATAAAACTAGACTTTATCCTATACCATCACATTAAAATTGACCTGATATTTTTCAATGAAGAAATTGAATAGTAACAACTCACAAGTTTCAGTAAAATCCTGCCACATATGTCATAATAAATCTGCTAGTGACAACCAAATTCTTATCAGCAAGAGTATTAATCACATCAAGAGAATATAACAAGATGCTAGTGATGTTACAAACCAGCAATTCATAGAGATATGAAGGAAAAAGGCAATATCTTTTGAAAGGTACAAAAGCAAAGACTAGCACCACAATGCCTTCAAAAGCCCTAAGGTAACAAATACATAGCTCTTCCCTAGTTGCATCTTCCATAAGGAATGTCAGTTTATAACCATCAAATAAATGCACAGTATTATCCTGCGTAATACATACTAAATAACAACAAATTTCTCCCTTGTCTGATATTTCTAGCACTATTTCCTTAGGAGTGTCCCAACCTCTTAGTCCTTAACCCTCCTTTTCTGCTTTTGTACACCCTCACAGTCCCTCAAAACCCAAAGTTACTTGGGATTCTTGGCATTGCTGCCAAATATCAAAATGTTGTATGTGGGGATGACAGAGCAAGAAAAATCTAGGCACCTGGACATAACACACACACATACATAAATACATACATATGCACATACAATGTTTAGGTCACAATTTTGATGTTTGTCCAAAACGGAAATTGAAAAGGGGAAGGATATATGTACTGTCCAACAATTTGACACTACTATAAAACAACAAATACAACGAAGAATGATTTCTAGTTGGGTCATGGCTAACCTAGATTTAAACTGATGACCTTTCACGCATAAGAATTCAGATAGGACCCATATGATCTAGCCGAAGGCCATTGTAATTCAGTTGATTCTACCTTAGAGTGTCTACTTAACATTTGTTGACTTCATAAATATCATATCATAAAAATTACAAACCATACTGAAAGGAGTATTATTTTGCTTCACGCCCTTCTTCTAATGAAACAACCATCCACCATCAAAAACTTGGAGATGAGACAAATTTTTATTTCAATCAGAATACATCTTTATCCACATCCAGTACTTAACTCAAAATTTAGTAAACGACATCTCCAAACAACATCATAAGGTACTTTATTTCAAAAGTCAACAGAAATTTAAAAAATCCTGATTATTACAGCTGTGGCAAGCATCAACACATCCATAAGAAGTCAAAGACACACACACGTGCCCCATCATATGTGGAAAATATCATTGTTGAAAACAGGTGCCAAGCTGATAACCTTCATTAGGTAGACTTGGAGCTTGTTGGATGCACGAACCAACCATCCTCAAGAGGCACAAATGGCATTGCTGTAAACTCCACAATAGAGATTAGCTCAGAAAGGTTTGCATTTAACTTATAAAGAGTTCATCATCCTTTTATCACCGTAACAATAGCGACTATAATGCTTCCTAAGAAATGTCCATTTCCAATTGTCCAGCATACTTATAATCATTTTAGCACTATAATTTTGCCATTTTTCCTTCCAATCCATGTCACCAAAATCACTTAACTATGACAGAAGCATAAGCTCATAATCACAATTTTACATTTTTTTACTAATAAAAAACACATCGCGACCAGCTCACATAAATCATAAGATTACGTAGTCCCGGGGGACAACCAGTGCAGCAAATAATTCTAACTTGCAGGTAGAGCAAGCGACTAAATCAATAATCCATCTAAAACAAGTTCTTCAGCAGACCAAATGCCATGTAGAATCACCAAATTAAGATTTACATTATTAAATAACAGATAATATCAACTAACAACAATTTTTTACTATTGAGTGAACGATAAATTTCCCCAGAAAACAATTTCTTTTCTTTTTCGTTCGTGATCGCAGGAGGGTAATGATCGAGGATTCTCCAAAGAAGACTACCTCAAGCTGGGCTTCGGACCGGAATGTCGAGAGGGTCTTGGAGAACCCATTGCTCTCAAGGAAGGCGGCGATCGATCGAAGAAGGATTTCCCACCCCTTCCCCTTGAGGGGTGCGCCCCCACCTTTGCTCGGCCGATCCAGGTCTAGAGTTTCCGATCCACTGAGGCCCTCTTCTAGGGCTTCCGAGGACCGCTTCTTCTTCTTCTTCTCCTTCTTTGCCTCCATATTCTTCCTCCTCTCCTTGCCCTCCTCCGGGGCCACGACAACAGTGTGGCACTCGAGCATGATTTGGCGAGGAATGAAGGGGATCGGAGTCGATGTGTTGAGACGTTTGGGGTTGGCCCGCATGAGCCGTCGAGCAGATAGCGAGGGAGGAGAGGGGCTAGGGTTTAGGAGTTTGGTTCTCTTGAAGGGCGTCCAGCAGAACTTCCGGAGGATTCAGCACGCGAGATGCACGTGGCTGATATGGGATCGATCGGAGGGCAGAAGAGAGAGCGCGCCTGGCTGAAATTAGATTGATTATATCAAATCAAAATTTTATAATAAAAAATTTTATAATTAATGATTTAAGTTATTGAATATAATTTACTATTTTAATATTATTTATACATAAAAAAAATTATATAATTTAAAAATTTCTAATCTTTACATCAAGTCATCAAAAATTGGACAGCCTAAATAAAATTAAATTAGATATATTTTTTGATCACTTCACGCATCGGTTATGAGACTTTAAATCATATGATTTTTTATGTACAATTAATTTTGAGATAGTAGATCACATCTAATGATTTGAATCATCGATATAGAACCTCCATTATCTAGTTTTGACCTATTTGAATTTGAGCCCAAATTCGATCGATCTTATCCATGTCTGCTCTTATATATATAGAGAGAGCACGAGCCAGACTAAAATCTAGTCGATCGGATTTAGACTTAGATTCGATCAGATCAAAATTCTATAATAGAAGTTCTATATCAATAATTTAAGTACTAAATATGATCTACTATCTCAAAACTGCTTGCACATAAAAAAATTATATATATATATATATATATATATATATATATATATATATATATATATATATATATATATATTGATAGGAAGGTTGAAGATGCAATTTTGATGTCAGTCTATAGACCCTCCAACCTATACCAGCAACCCAAGCAAATTCAATATCAGTCTAATCCCAACCCAACACAAGGATACCTATGCAATTGATCTGACTCCCCAACCAATGATGGCAACCTAAGCGAAGTTCGGCATTGATCCCGTACTAATCTGACATCATAATACCAATGCAATTGATCGGACCTTTAAATCTATGTTGGCAAACCGAGTCAAGCTCAATTTTGGCCTGATCCTAACTCAGACACTAGGATGCCTATGTAATTGATTCAACTCTCTAACCAATGATGGCAACCCAAGCTCAATGTCAACTGGATCCTAACTTAGCACCACGATACCTATAGCAATTGATGGGACCCTTAAATCCATGCCAGCAACCCGAGTCGAGCTCAATATTAGCCCAATCTCAATCTGGTACTCAGATACCTATGCAATTGGTCCAACTCCACAACCAATGATGACAACATGAGCAAAGCTCATGTCAACTCAATCCTAACCCAACACTCTGATACCTATGCAATTGATCTAACCCTCTAACTAATGCTGACAACTCGAGTAAAGTTCGATGTCGGCCCTATCCTATCCCAGCACCATGATACCTATATAATTGATCTGACCCTTATATCCCTACCAACAACCTTAGTCAAGGTTGATGCCAATCTACCAACCTGGCACTAGGATACCTTTGCAATAGATCAGACCCTCCAAGCAGCCGACAACTTGATGCAATTATGATGTTGGCCCAATCTTCTGATGCAAGTAATTTGATCCTTAAACCCTTGCCGGCAACTCGAATTAAGCTCCATTCAGCCCATCCCAAACCAGCATCATGATACCCATGCTAGTAACAAGAGTTTTCATTACATAAAGGTTTCGTTGCAGAATATTTTTCATCTAGAGCATTCTCCTCCTAACCCCTGCCTACTTGATATTTGTGTTATGTTGGCTTCCCCATCAGATGTTTATATTATCCATATCTAACGTAAAGGAAACCAACTAGCTGGCTAAATGGCCAATTTTGGGCAATTTGTATAGACTAGATGGCCTATTTTGAACAATTTGTATCCAATAACAAGAAAATGTAAAGAGAAGTCTTCAATAGTGATGACCATCAAAGCTTATAATTAACGACATCAAAATTCCGATACAAGGAGATCCATATCCTCAGGACACTTTCATCCGCAATATCAGAACCTCACTTATTCACTTCAAAAGAATAATTAATAATTATTATTGTTTTAGAATTTTGACCCTCATTGGAGCAGCTAGAATGGACAATGCTGATTCTTCAGAGGGCAAGACCTGCAAAAAGAATTCTGACCGGAGGCGACTCTGGTGGAAATCTTCCGACGCTCAAGTCAAAATTCTATGATAGAAATGAAAAGCATGAGAGAAGAGAATGTTGTCCCTAAGGATCTTTTTGAGATTTCTATTTACAGATAGAGGTTAGAGCCATTCATGAGGCATTATCTGAGACTCATCTCGATCAATTTAGGTGTAATGTGGCGAGATTCATAGCCGAGATTTTCAGGATTAGGCAGTTATGGCTATCTTATCATGATCATGGCCAGCTGCTAAAAGTTGTTGCTTAATTTTGAAAAAAAAAAGTCTCGAATTGGTCAAGATTGTTAGCAAGGATTGGCAGTCAAAATGGGTCGGCTAAAGTCTGATGTAGGGTCGGCAACTAACAGGAGGTCAGCAGGTGATGGATCAACCATTCGTTTGACATCAGCTGAGATTGGCAACTACACATTGACTTTTGGCCGAGGATGGATCGTACAACGAGGTGATCTCGGTGGTTACTAGTGAAGGCTGGAAACCAATGATAGGGCGACAAATACCAACGAAGGGTCGGAAATCATTCAAAAGCATTGGCGATAAATCAACGCAGTGTTGACGATACGTCACCGATCCATAAAAAAAATTGTTATATGAGGATGGATCGAATGACACCGAAGAGGGTTGCATTGAGACTAATTACCGTTCGACGGTTGGTGAGTAGTGATGTACGAAGGCAGCAGCTGATGTTTAGAAGGTCAAATACTGAAGAGAGATCAGATGCCGATAATGGATCGATGATGGGTATTTTGGTGACCATAACAAAGCTCTCGCACAAGATTCATAGCATCTGAAGTCTTGGGGTCTTCAGCATGGATAATCTTACCTCCAACACATGCCCTCTACTCCCGAGTTCGAGCCGAGGTCGGTTCGGATGAGGAAAGTATGTTGAATTGGAAGTGCCGAAGACCAACAGAGATGTTCTTTTAGTTGAAATGATACGTCTACGGTTCCAAAGGAAATAAGATGTTGTGCCAAAAGGCAATCATGAAGGTAGCTCTGATTTCAAAGAGTGGTGAGCACTGTTCAGATTTGATTTTTTGAAATAGGATGGCTGACAAATTGTTTGGATCAATTGGGGGGTGCTGGGTGGCAGAGATTTAATGGCTGGTGGCGATTTGATATCTGGCTATACTTATCACTTTTTGCTTATACATTGCACCTTCGCGGCTTTTTGGTGGAATAGGAAGGACTCGGCTAAAATAATAGAAGGAAAAAAATGAAAGAAAGGGAAGGGCTATTTATACTCCCACCTATGGCTGAGATTAACATGATGATTTAATGCATCAATCTCAGGATCTTCATATGTGATGACTGCCGAAGCAACCGCAATCATTCAAATTAGTTGCAAGGACATGCCGCCTAATGGTAATATAGAATCAATGGTCTGATCTACACATCATAACACTCAATCGACCATATTTCACCATGTGATGCCTAAATTCTTGTGCATCATAAGTATGATGTCTTACCCAAAATGTCGTAATGATTTCTAATCCAGAACTTTTTGCATGATCACTAAGGTACAATATTAAGTACAGAACCATGGACTTTTGCCAAGTAGAATTTCACTCTAGAAATTCCTAATGACTCGAGAATGGCTTTACCAATCAGCTACTCCCTTTGTCTGAAGTTACTAAGTCACTTTGAGCTCAGGAGTGTGGGGCAAGTGTTGGGGGAGTGAACCATTTTCTCACCTAGCCTAGCTCGGCCTTTGGATAAGGAGGCATCTCACTACTTCTAGATGTCCATGAAGCAAGTAGCCAAGAAGCTCAATATTAGGGTTATGTTGTTAAAGGAGATCGAATTGGAGGAGTTGCTGAAGGTAAGAAAGCTTTTACTGACATCGGAGACCCCTGTTATAGAGCCCATGCATGAAAAACTTTGAATGACCAAATAGTTCTTCTATCAAGCCAACCCCTTGAGGTCGGATATAAACCGACTTCGAGCTTAGACACAGACCTACCTCAAGATGGATATATTTGACTGGCCTTGGTATCTCACCGATGATTGATTTACTCGACTAATAGCTTAGCCTCACAGAATCTCAGAAAGTCTCAGGATATTTTCCTTCAACTACATGCACATGGATGGTATTATCATACATAACGCCCATTGATGACATGCATAATCGATGCTCAAGATCATGCACATGCTTTTAGTGCACATAATGGACGTCCATGGTCTTTAGTTAAGCAGACATAGATTTTTGGGTTTTATTACCTAACTCAACGATAACGATCGGCTACTCTCCCTCTATATAAAGAGAGAGAAAGAGGATCCTCAAATAAGTCTTTTTTCTAGATAAAAAGAGCCTTTACTCTCTTCACTTTTCTCATTTTCTATTATTCTCAAGCTATAGCTAACTTAAGCATGGAGGGTCCCTCACCAGAAAAGCTTCGATAAGTATAGACTTTCTTTTTAGGTGCTTTAAGATGAAGGCACTCCAATCCATCACTAGACCTCAGGTCAGTAGGACATGACCTCAGCCACACTGACCCAAAGTTTTGCAGGTGCCCCATCAGCAATTATGTCCTATACATGCCATTCAAGAACTAACGACAATGAGTACATTATGAAGAGCCTTCAGCATAGGCTGAAATTTGGCTTGAAAATTTTTGACATTCTGGATTAAGGTGGTCAAACAAATTGTCCTTGTTGGGGATAAATCCCGCTCCTGCCGAAGCCCGGCCCGACGCTCAGCCCAATGTAACCAGTAGCCGCTGAAGAGCTTTAGCGTCAGGCGCCAGGCCGAGCCCCTACCACGGCCGAACTGCCTAGAGGCCGAACTCCCCTGCACCAAGGTCCGGGCCGAACTGCCTAGAGGCCGAACTCCCCTGCGCCAAGGTCCGGGCCAAACTGCCTAGAGGACGAACTCCCACCGCCAGCCGAACTTCCTGACGGCCGAGCTCCTTGGACTCCAAGCGGCTGGACTTCTTCGGGAGACGGACTCCTCCCAGACGCCCGTTCGGCCATCCGAGCTCCTCCCGGGTTTTCCCTTCAGCCGAACTCTCCTACAAGCCCGAAACCCATTCGGACCCCACGGCCGAACTCCTTCGGACCGACTTCAGGCGAGCCCAAGTGGCCGAACCCCTTCGGACCGACCCTAGGCGACCGAACTCCTCAGCGAGCCCTGGCCGAACCAACTAGCAACCGAAGTCCTTCAACTGGCCAGCCGAGCTTCTTCGGGCCTCTCAGCGGTCGAACTCCTCGGCAACCGTCCCGCGGTCCGAACTCTACAGATGGCCGACCCTTCAGCCAGACGAACTCCCCCAGCTTCCCCCTCGGCCGAACTCTGTTACAAGTCCGAACTCCATTGGACGAACTGTCGCCTGCAGCAAGATCCGGACGGCGCCTTCCTCTCCGTACCGGACTCCATGCGGCCGACGACTCGTCCAGTATGGCTCCCACGATCTACCGGACGACGCCTTCCTCTCCGTACCGGACTCCATGCGGCCCACGGCTCGCCGGTATGGCTCCCACGATCTACCGGACGACGCCTTCTTCTCCGTACCGGACTCCATGCGGCCCACGACTCGCCGGTATGGCTCCCACGATCTACCGGACGACGCCTTCCTCTCCGTACCAAACTCCATGCTGCCCGACGACTCTCTGCCAGACAGCACAGCCGTCACCATCAACTAAGCTCCGCTATAAAAGGACCCCTCCCGACATACTAAGGCTAAGCTCTCTGGAACTCTCGACTCTCTAAGCTCTCCTCCTCACCTCTAAGCTCCGAAACTCATTTCGAGCACTCCATTACTGTTGGCCGGAAACTAACTTGACCGTCGGAGGGTCCTGCCGGAGCCACCACCCCACCGGTTTCCGGACGGGACTTCATTTTGCAGGTCCCCGGCGGCGCCCAGCGGCCTCGATTGCGGCGACCTCCGGCGGCGATGGATTTCTGCACCAACAGATTGGCGCTAGAGGAAGGGCCTGAACCTTCGAGGTTCCCTTGTTCTTAAAGGAGTGCTCGGCGACGATTTCCTTCCCCTGCTCCGGATCTCTCTTCTCCCTCTTCAGAATTCCTTCTCTGGAAAGAGGAAATGCCCCCCAGAAGGGCTTCGACGCGGCGCTCGACGGCTTCCGCGGCTCGATCCCCTCCGAGTCCGTCTGTCCCTGCTCCGGCCCCGGTGACTCAGCCCCCGTCTATAGCCGCAGTGGATACGGAGCAGTTCAACCAGCTCATCCAGCACGTTCGTGGTCTCACGGAGGCGGTGCAGGCGGTGCTGCACCAACAAGTCCCAGTGCCAGCCCGACCGGCGCGGGACTCTCCGAAGTCGGATGATCCAGTCCAAGAGCGACCGGCCTGGGCAGCCCGACCTCCGATACCCGGATTGGAGAGGCGGAGGAGGGAGAACCCTTGTTCGGATCATGGATCGACCAAGGGTGAAGCCTCGCGCCCATCTCACCAGAAAGCCTTGGAGATCAGAGACCGTGAGGACCTGCTGGACCAAAGGCTCTTGGAAATGAACCGGCGAATTGAAGAACTTCGTCCCCCCTCGCGTGGTGATGACGTTTGTACAGACCCTCCTTTCTCGCAGAAAATCATGCAGGAATCGGTCCCGCCGAACTTTAAGCTCCCACAGTTCGAGAGCTACGACGGGACCACCGACCCGATCGACCACTTGGAAGCCTTCCGAATGACGATGCTGCTCCACGGCGCATCGGACGCCATATTTTGCCGGGCTTTCCCTTCTACCCTCAAAGGAGCTGCCAGAAATTGGTACTCGACGCTCAAGCCGAGAACCATCTTATCGTTTGATCAGATGAGTCAACAGTTCGCAGCCCACTTCATCAGTAGTAGGCGACCACGCCGAGGTTCGGATTCTTTGATGGCCATCAGGCAGAAGGAGGGCCCGCAAAGTTCGGCCAGAGATAAGATCTCTCCCGAACAATAAGTTCGGCCAGAGATAAGATCTCTCTCGAACAACAAGGTCGGCCAGAGATAAGATCTCTCCCGAACCGTAACCTCGGCCAGAGATAAGATCTCTCCCGAGGGTAAAGTTCGGCCAGAGATAAGATCTCTCCCGAACAACAAGTTCGGCCAGAGATAAGATCTCTCCGAACAACAAGGTCGGCCAGAGATAAGATCTCTCCCGAACCGCAACCTCGGCCAGAGATAAGATCTCTCCCGAGGGCAAAGTTCGGCCAGAGATAAGATCTCTCCCGAACAACAAGTTCGGCCAGAGATAAGATCTCTCCCGAACAATAAGGTCGGCCAGAGATAAGATCTCTTCCGAACCGCAACCTCGGCCAGAGATAAGATCTCTCCCGAGGGCAAAGTTCGGCCAGAGATAAGATCTCTCCCGAACAACAAGTTCGGCCAGAGATAAGATCTCTCCCGAACAACAAGGTCGGCCAGAGATAAGATCTCTCCCGAACCGCAACCTCGGCCAAAGATAAGATCTCTCCCGAGGGCAAAGTTCGGCCAGAGATAAGATCTCTCCCGAACAACAAGTTCGGTCCAGAGATAAGATCTCTCTCGAACAACAAGGTCGGCCAGAGATAAGATCTCTCCCGAACCGCAACCTCGGCCAGAGATAAGATCTCTTCCGAGGGCAAAGTTCGGCCAGAGATAAGATCTCTCCCGAACAACAAGTTTGGCCAGAGATAAGATCTCTCCCGAACAACAAGGTCGGCCAGAGATAAGATCTCTCCCGAGGGCAAAGTTCGGCCAGAGATAAGATCTCTCCCGAACAACAAGTTCGGTCAGAGATAAGATCTCTCCCGAACAACGAGTTCAGCCAGAGATAAGATCTCTCCCGAGCGACCGAAACAATCTCGGTTAGGAACAGGAGGAGAACCTCGTCCTAACACGAGCACCAACCTCGGCTAGAGATAAGATCTCTCCCGAGCGACCGGAACAATCTCGGTTAGGAACAGGAGGAGAACCTCGTCCTAACGCGAGCACCAACCTCGGCCGCAAGAAATAAGATCTCCCCCGAGGGAAGCTCGGCTGCAGGAGATAAGATCTCCCCCGAGCGCGCACTTGACTTCGACTGCAGGAGGTAAGATCTCCCCCGAGGGAAGCTCGGCCGTAGGAGATAAGATCTCCCCCGAGCGCGCACTTCAACCTCGGCTGCAAGATAGGAGGTCTCCCTCGAGTCGACTTCAACTGATGAAGATAATGTCGCCCCCGAGGAGCTCAAATCCGACCTCGACCGAAGGAGGCGAGTTTTACTTCGGCTTCGAACATCAGCTTCATCGACTTTAGCTGGAAACGAGTTCCATTTCAACTCCAAACATCGACTGAAGATGAGGTCTCCCCCAAGCCTCAGCCTCAACTTCAGCGTCAATCTTGGCTGGAGATGAGACCTCCCCCGAGCTTCAGATGCAACAAATGCGGAGCCTGGAAGAAGACTTCGGCAGTCGCCTGTTTTGGTACTCCCTTCCTTCAATTTCTTGAACTCGGGAGTGGGGGGGCTACTGTTGGGGATAAATCCCGCTCCTGCCGAAGCCCGGCCCGACGCTCAGCCCAATGTAACCAGTAGCCACTGAAGAGCTTTAGCGCCAGGCGCCAGGCCGAGCCCCTACCACGGCCGAACTGCCTAGAGGCCGAACTCCCCTGCACCAAGGTCCGGGCCGAACTGCCTAGAGGCCGAACTCCCCTGCACCAAGGTCCGGGCCGAACTGCCTAGAGGCCGAACTCCCCTGCGCCAAGGTCCGGGCCAAACTGCCTAGAGGACGAACTCCCACCGCCAGCCGAACTTTCTGACGGCCGAGCTCCTTGGACTCCAAGCGGCTGGACTTCTTCGGGAGACGGACTCCTCCCAGACGCCCGTTCGGCCATCCGAGCTCCTCCCGGGTTTTCCCTTCAGTCGAACTCTCCTACAAGCCCGAACCCATTCGGACCCCACGGCCGAACTCCTTCGGACCGACTTCAGGCGAGCCCAAGTGGCCGAACCCCTTCGGACCGACCCTAGGCGATCGAACTCCTCAGCGAGCCCTGGCCGAACCAACTAGCAACCGAAGTCCTTCAACTGGCCAGCCGAGCTTCTTCGGGCCTCTCAGCGGTCGAACTCCTCGGCAACCGTCCCGCGGCCGAACTCTACAGATGGCCGACCCTTCAGCCAGACGAACTCCCCCAGCTTCCCCCTCGGCCGAACTCTGTTACAAGTCCGAACTCCATTGGACGAACTATCGCCTGCAGCAAGACCGGACGGCGCCTTCCTCTCCGTACCGGACTCCATGCGGCCGACGACTCGCCAGTATGGCTCCCACGATCTACCGGACGACGCCTTCCTCTCCGTACCGGACTCCATGCGGCCCACGGCTCATCGGTATGGCTCCCACGATCTACCGGACGACGCCTTCTCTCCGTACCGGACTCCATGCGGCCCACGACTCGCCGGTATGGCTCCCACGATCTACCGGACGATGCCTTCCTCTCCGTACCAAACTCCATGCTGCCCGACGACTCTCTGCCAGACGGCACAGCCGTCACCATCAACTAAGCTCCGCTATAAAAGGACCCCTCCCGACATACTAAGGCTAAGCTCTCTGGACTCTCGACTCTCTAAGCTCTCCTCCTCACCTCTAAGCTTCGGAACTCATTCCGAGCACTTCATTACTGTTGGCCGAAAACTAACTTGACCGTCGGAGGGTCCTGCCGGAGCCACCACCCCACCGGTTCCGGACGGGACTTCGTTTTGCAGGTCCCCGGTGGCCCCCAGCGGCCTCGATTGCGGCGACCTCCGGCGGCAACGGATTTCTGCACCAACAGTCCTAAATAAATTTCTAGATTGCTTCATGCTAATTAATTGTTAGGGTTTCCTAAATGAGATCAATCTTATTCTATATAATAATAATATGTTAAAGTTGGATGATTTTAATCGCAACCAAATGCTCAGAGGTCTTAATTAATACATATGCTTAGAAGTCCATCCGTGATTGCAGCCCCATTCATTGCAAAAGATATATTTTTTGATACAAATTTGATGCCTTAATTAATGGCACAAAAAACACATAAAGAATAGGGACAAAAGTTGATACAAATTTTGGTACACAAACCTCATATAACAAATTTAAAATATTTCATATGAGTTACCATCATATGTGAAATATATTACATTCCAAAAATGTTATTTATTCTTCATTCATTACTTCATAGCTCTTCGAAATAGTTTTTTCAAAGCATTGTGGAGTGAAAGAGAGTCATGGCATCAAGGCATAAGTTTCTTCAAAACAGGTCCTAGATGTAAGAAACATGCATAACACCATGTAATTAACACAATCTAAAAATAGACCTTACAAGAAAAGTGACCATCAATTAACACCATCAATAAAGAAACATACATAGCAAATAAACTTGCCCAAATATTGTTTAACCATTATTTATATTCAACTGATGGTCTTAGAAATGCAACTATCATCATTGTTGACCATTAGAAGCATATCATGTTTGACCTCCTTTTATTTGTTGAACTCTGATGAGATTAATTCGACTAGTATACATGTTCAAAGATATGCAGTATTATTCTATTATCAATGGTATTGGCATATTTTAGTCAAAGTATCAATACATGTTAGACAAGTATCGGCATATAATAGTCAAAGTATCAATATATATTAGTCAAAGCATTGGTACTTATTTATAAAAACCAATGCCTCAAACTCGTACCATCTCAATAGGCCATGTACACCAAAGTAAATACACTTGCAACCATACAACAAGCAAGAAAACTATGGATTACATACTTATATATATAATGCATATTTAATGCGGACCTACCTATCATACTGCTTGGGAATAAAATCAGTTGCATTAAGAGGCCATGATGTAATATTGAAATCAACCCAATCTACCACCAACTCATTTAAATATTTAAATGGGATATTGATAAAGCGATGTATGCCTCACTGCTACATAGATACCATGATAATGTTAATTGAGACTATCAAATTCATGAGTTATAACCATCCATATACACACCATATTGTGAACAGTAACATCAACTTACGTAGTAGTTATGAAGTATACGTGGATACTTGATCAAAGCCCAATCTAGAGAGTTTAAAATTTGAAATTTCTCGCACATATGCATCACAACCAACCACCAATGGTCTCCAACAGTATTCATAGGGAATAGGACTTATGGATATACAAATATATATTAATTCATTGGAAGTATGTAGAATTTGAAATATATGGAATAAACTTTATCATGTTTGAATTGACCCATCTCGTTCTCGTCCTTACAAATCTTTAAAGTCTATGAGGAAATAATGATGATATACTCTTTATTTTCCCCTAGTTTGGATATCATTTGAAACATGCATGCTTTCTATCCAAATTCTTTGGTTGTGATGGCCTAAGAAACGTTACCACTAGAGCCTAAACATTCTTGTGTATGTGTCTCTAACCTAAATTACATGACATAGGTAAGTTATGTTTGAAGAAATAAAAATTTTAAATATAATAACAGTAGCATGCATTGCCAACCAAACAATCTTAAACTACAAATATAATAATAGTAACATATATTGTCAACCATGCAATCTTGGTTAGAAAAAATATTTGCTTTCCATTTACTTCAACATTGTATGTGGTCACTATTATCTTCTCAATGCACGTTACATGATATTTTGTATGGTTAAGGGAGGCCCGCTCAACTGATGTAAATTTTTCTATAGTCGGATATGTTGAAGCCTCATAGTGTAAACCAACATCCATGCTATCATGTATCATAGCAGAAACTCTAGGCATTTCTTTATTTACTATTGCTATATTTAAGATACTTGATGATGGTGAAACTTTACCATTGGTACAGTGTAATCGATCTTCCTTTGATCATCTTTTTTTCTCTATTTGGATTCTACCATCCAAGGAGATATGATGTACCAACTAGGCTTTCTTTGATACCTTATCTTTACTTTCTGAGCAACCATGGATGACAATGTTGCAGGAGTTGTATGAGGATGCTTCTTTATTTCTCTTTTTCTTGGGCGCAATCGTTGTTACTATTGGTATGAAGGTGGTCTCATGGCATGTTGGAGAAACATCCTACTATAACTCTAAATTTTCCTACACAATTGGTAAATGATTGATGGGTTGAATTTGCTCCTTCTTAACTAGCCTTTTTACTATCTCCTGCAAAAAAAAAAAATTATTAGCATATAGATCTTTGATGCGTGCTAATCTATAGCTATGGCAAGTGCACCAGTCGATCAAGTAATAAAGTAAATGAGTAGAGTATCGTTCCTAGAGGATTAAAAAATAAGTACTGAAAAAGCTCTTTCCTATGCTTTATTTAGAAGATCGATTTATGAGAATAAGAAATTAAAAAAAATTAAAAAAAATAATTAAAAATTTTAAGAAAATAGAGAGAGTGTAATTATTAGGATTTTAAACTTAAGAGCAATGGGTTACTAAGGCAATCGATTCACCAACTCAGTCAATACAATATTCAAGTTATTAGATTAATTTTATTTCATGTGACGGTGGAGTCTCCTAGTTTATTCACTATCCTTTGGTCCAAGCGTAGCAAAACTATCAATATTTATTAATTATCCTTTGGTCCAGATGTAATTTAAATAAATATTAATGCATTAAGTTTTGTGAAATCCTCTAATTAAAATATGCTACGTCCAAAGCGCCCTAAAATTTTTGCATGCATATGAATTCTAATTTGATTCATAATATAAGGTATATAATCAAAAAATAATAGCATAGATGTACTTGATCCATAACATCTATGTTCATCTGATTAATTAGAAGATAGCCAGTAATCTAAAAGCATTAAGATCAGATTTATATACTCCTCATAAATAAAATTTAAAATTTAAAATAAATCATACTGAATATTGCATCAAAAGAGTGGCTACAGCTTAGTCTTAGTAAAAAAAAAATTTAGTTCATGATAACAAGTTCAAAAACAGCAAATAAAATAAAAAGTATGAAGAAATTAGACTGTTTAATTGCTAAAATTGGTTGTCCATTGCTCTTAGTGTGGAAAACTTGATAAAGAAGAAGAGAAGTTTCTTGATCGATGTTCTAATTGTCGGAAGAAGAAAAGAAAAAATTAAAAGCTTTTCCTTTTTCCTCTCTCAAAAATCTCTATTCAAAACTCTCTCTACCTCTCTTTTCTCTCTCTGTCTCTCTTTTCTTTTTTTTCTCTCTGTCTCTCTCTTCTCTCTCTCTGTCTCTCCGGCAGCAGTAGGTAGCCCTCCTTTTTATAGGCTAAGAGATGGATTTTTGGAAGAAATCCTAACTAAATTAGGTCTAAAACTCTTAACATAAGTCAAATTAAAACCCTGGATAATTCTAGCCTTCAAATCAGCATCCAATGAATCAAAAATCGCTTAAAAACCCTTTAAAATATTCTAGATCAAGTAGGAATTCATGATAGCCATCGGATCAATTTTTGGATTGAATTTGGGTCGCCAGATTACGCATAGAAAAGCTTTAGATTCTTAGTTATAAGTCGGAATGAATCTCAACCATTGGATCTTGACCGGGAGCTACATCTACCATTCATCAGTGCATAACTATCAGCCGTTTGATCAAATCCCAATGTAAGGCATCTATCAAATCAGGCAGAATTCTCAAATTATCTTCTGTAGATCATGCGCGAGCCCGGTGTTGCATGGACTGCCGCTTTCTTCAGCCAATCGGAGCACGCTTCTCCATATGAAATCTCTGAAATGCCCTCCAAACGATCCACCGTACGCCACAAAAAATGCTGACGTCAGCGTTGCGTAAGCATGGTGTCAATGGGTCGATCTAAGTGCGGTCGGGCCAGACGGTCTGCTGAGCCAATTTTTTTGAACTGGTTTGAACCGGACTAACTTCTTTTTTTTTTAATTTTCTTTGAAATTCATTTTTGGACTCATTTGAAGTCCGTTTTGTTTGAAATTTATTTCATCTGAATCAAACAAATAAGATCTTCATATTGATAGCCTTCTTTCCTACATAAAATTAATAAAAATATTAATTTCTAAAAAATAAATTAATTTATTTTATAATTTAATATTTTTATTAGTATATTTTTACCATTTATCACACCTCCCAACTTAGTCATTGCTAGTTTCTTAGCAATGTTTTATTTAATACCATGTTTTAATAAGATTATCCATCAAAAAGATAAAATTTAGGATTAAAGATCAAAAAGTTTAGAAAATACTGCTAGCTAAGCATTAAGAATTTTGCAGTCAATACAATTAAAAATTATTTTAGAATACATCAAAGATTTACAGCACTTGTGTTCGTGATGACTAAATTTAGCATTTCAGTATTAAATTAAAAAATAAAAGTATCATCTCTTATCACCTATTTTGATCAATTTTCTATACATTCTCAATTTTATACTCATGAATTAAGGTAGCTTTCACACTGCCTTTTTTTTTTATATGCTGAACATCCTGGCCTTCCCTCCACCGTTTTACGTGAATATCCACACTTGACCTAGGTGCAAAGATTCAATTACTAAGCTTTAGGCAATCCACATATACTCTATCTTTTGCACTTTATTTTTAGGCAAATAGCTCTTTCCTTAAATTCAAGTTTTTTTTATTAGAATGTATATTAATTATCAATTTTTAGTGATAATTGAATCCTCAATTGGCCTTATAATCAATACATACTTTGCCTTGTTGGTGTGCATGTGCAATTACAAGTGCTAATAGTCTTTTGATGATCTAAGTAGGCTGTTAAAGGTTTGACCAACTAATCTACTTTTTTAACTCGTTACATTCATTAGCTGATACTTCTATCTTTTATCACTTGTCCAGTCTATCTTGCTCAAGATTTTCTTCTTGACACATGATTTTTTTTTTTTAAAAAAAAAATTATTTTACCTCCTAACTTATTCTACATTGTCTTAATGGAAAAAAAAAAGAAGGATGTAATAAAGGACAGGAAGGAATACACTTAATTTGGTTCAGTCTGATTCTTTAGAGCTTTGAAATTTTGCTTGAGCTCTCATTGATTTTTTTTATAAAATTAAAAATACACACCAAAATAGTAAAAGAGCAACAATAAATTACTAAAAAAATAAAAAAAAATAATTAAAACTAAAAAGAAAAGAAACAACCTATTTAGTAGTTCTGATTTATAGTTTTCAGCTTGATTTTCTTTGAGTTCTGAGTTGAATCAATCTGATGCCACTTCAATTGGAATACTTTCATGTTTGGTTGAGCCCTTTTTCAATTGGATTTTGCTAGCTTTTATAGTCTCAAACTTATTTTCTATAGAATTCTCATATACTGAATTGTCAATAACATCAATTAGAAAATAAGTTTGATTATCAACAGGATGTTTAGTATCTTTGAAAATATTAAAAGTAACTTATTCATCTTGGATTCTAAGAATTAATTTTTCTTGTTGAACATCTATTAAAGCTCTTCCAATAGCTAAAAAGGGTCTTCCTAAAATAAGGGGTACATCATAATCTTCTTTCATATTAAGAACAATAAAATCAACAGAAAAAATAAACTTGTTTACCTTTATCAAGACATCCTTCACTATACCTCTTGGATATTTCATGGATCTACCGACTAATTGAAGAGTAATAGTGGTAGGCTTCGGTTCTCTTAGACCCAACTTTCTGAAAATAAAAAAATATATGAGATTAATACTTGCTCCTAAATCACATAAAACTTTATCAAAACTATAATCATTAATAATGCAAGGGATAGTAAAACTTTCTAAATCTTTTAGCTTCTATGGTAATTTATTTTGAAGTATTGCTGAGCATTCTTCATTCAAATTTATTCTCTCATGCTCCTTCAGCTTTTTCTTATTTGTTAAGATTTCTTTGAGAAATTTGGCATACCTAGACATTTGAGTAATAGCATCTACAAAAGAAATATTAATATGTAAATTCTTTAAAATTTTAAAAAAATTAGAAAATTTTTTATCTGAATGCTGTATTCATCTCTCTAAAAATGGTAGTTGCGGTACATAGGGCTTCACATTTGGATCGATAAACTGTATACCTAAAGACCAACCATCTGCTGGTTGTTTTGGTGACTGACGAATTTTAATTGATGATTTTTATTTGTAGTTGGCTCTTCAGTCTTTTTCTTCTAATGTGGCTCCTCCAGCTTTGTACCACTTCTTAGGGTGATAACATTGACTTGCTCCCTTGGATTGATCTCCGTGTTGCTGGACAAGGATCCCTGAGGTCTCTCGGAGATTATCTTTGCCATTTGACATATTTGCAGCTCCAAGTTTTGAATTGCTGCTGCTTAGTCTTGTCTAAATTTGGCTTCTAAATTTTTTATAGTTGCTTCTTGGTTTTGCATAAATTTGACCATCAGCTCCTCCATGTTGGACTTGTTTTTAGGTACTTGGAACCCCGGGGGTGGCTGTTGTACTGCATTTTGATTACTCCACGAGAAATTTGGATGCTGCCTCCATCCTTGATTGTATGTGTTGGAGTAGGAATTATTTTATTGTGGCCTAAAAAAATTATCAATATAATTAGCTGTATCAGTTATTTTAGCAAAAAGATTATCTGTCTGGCAATTGCTCGTATCGTGTCCTCATCCACATAGGTCACAGGTGATGCTTTGAACATGCATAGCTGTTTCCTTCAAGTTGTTGACTTCGGCTTTAAGGGCTGCAATTTCAACTAGTAAGGTTGGCATGCAATCTACTTCCTGCATAGCTGCTGGTCTTTTTAGCATCATGCGTTCTGTCTGCCACTGATAGCTATTTGATGCCATCTCATCAATCAGATCGAAGGCTTCTTCCTTCATTTTTTGGTTAATGATTCCTCCTGCTGCTGCATCAATCATAGAACGATTAGTAGGAGATAAACCATTATAGAAAGTTTGTACCTAAAGCCATACGGATAGTTGATGATGTGGACATCTCCTCAGCAGTTTCTTGAAATGCTCGCAAGCCTCATATACTGTCTCCATGTCCATCTGCATAAAAGAAGTGATATCATTGCGCATCTTGGCAGTCTTAAAAGATGGAAAGTAGTTGGTTAAGAATTTTTGGACTAAGACATCTCAAGTTGTGATAGAACCTACAGAAAGAGAATGAAGCCAACTTTTAGCGTTATTTCGTAAAGAGAAAGAAAATAATCTTAATCTAATAGCATCATCCGACACCCCATTAATTTTAAAAGTATCACAAAATTCAAAAAAGTTAGAAATATGGGCATTCGGATCATCACGTGTCTACTGAATTGGATAGTTGATTGAATCATCTGAATTATCGTCGGTTTTATTTTGAAGTTATTTGCTTGCATAGACGGTTTTCTGATGCTCGAAGCTGCATCGGCTACAGATGGTATGATGTAATCGTTTAATGGACGATGTACTGATCGAATAGCTTCATGCTGTCCCTCGATCGCCATATCCAATCCTAGATTGATGTCGTTAGGATCTTCAGCTATCATATTTCTTTCTTGTTGTAGTCTTCTGATGGTCCTTTCAATTTTTGGATCTAAAGATAGTAAGTTATTATATCCAATATATGTCATGCACTGAATCAATTTTTTAAAAATAAAGTAAGAATAAAAATTAAAAATAAAATTCTAAAGTAAAACTAGAATCAAAATTTTAATATCGTTTTAGACACAATCCCCGGCAACGGCGCCAAAAACTTCATGCATGCTAATCTATAGCTATGGCAAGTGCACCAATCGATCAAGTAATAAAGTAAATGAGTAGAGTATCATCCCTAGAGGATTGAAAAATAAGTACTAAAAAAGCTCTTTCCTATGCTTTATTTAGAAGATCGATTTATGAGAATAAAAAATTAAAAAAAAATAAAAAAATAATTAAAATTTTTTAAAAAATAGAGAGAGTGTAATTATTAGGATTTTAAACTTAAGAGCAATGGGTTACTAAGATAATCAGTTCACCAACTCAGTCAATACAATATTCAGATTATTAGATTAAGTTTATTTCATGTGACGATGGAGTCTCCTAGTTTATTCACTATCCTTTGGTTTAGGCAAAGCAAAACTATCAATATTTATTAATTATTCTTTGGTCTAGGTATAACTTAAATAAATATTAATGCATTAAGTTTTGTAAAATCTTCTAATTAAAATACGCTGCGTCCAAAGCGCACTAAAATTTTCGCATGCATATGAATTCTAATTTGATTCATAATACAAGGTATATAATCAAGAAGCAATAACATAGATGTACTTGGTCGGTAATATCTATGTTCATCAGATCAATTAGAAGATTGTCAGTAATCTAAAAGCATTAAGATCAGATTTATATACTCCTCATGAATAAAATTTAAAATAAATCATACTGAATATTACATCAAAAGAGTGACTATACCTTAGTCTTAGTAAAAAAAAATTTAGTTCATGATGACAAGTTCAAAAATAGCAAATAAAATAAAAAGTATGAAAAAATTAGACTGTTTAATTGCTGAAATTGATTGTCCATTATTTTTTATGTGAACAATTTGATAAAAAAGAAGAGAAGCTCCTTGATCGATGTTCTGATTGTCGGAAGAAGAAAAGAAAAAAATTAAAAGTCTTTTCTTTTCTCTCTCTCAAAAATCTCTATTCAAAAATCTCTCTGCCTCTCTCTTCTCTCTCTGACTCTCTTTTCTTTTTTTTCTCTCTCTGTCTCTCTGGCAATAGTAGGTAGCCCTCCTTTTTATAGGCTAAGAGGTAGATTTTCGGAAGAAATCCTAACTAAATTAGGTCTAAAATCTTAACATAAGTCAAATTAAAACCCTGGATAATTCTGGCCTTCAGATCAACATCCAATGGATCAAAAATTGCTTAAAAATCCTTTAAAATATCCCAGATCAAGTAGAAATTCATGGCAACCATCGGATCAGTCTTTGGATTGAATCTAGACCATCAGATCATGCACAGAAAAGCTTGAGATTCTTAGTTATAACTCGGAATGAATCTCAACTGTTGAATCTCGATCGGGAGCTGCATCCACCGTTCGTCAGCGCACAACTATCAGCCGTTCGATCAAATTTTAGTGAAAGGTGTCCGTCGAATCAGGCAGAATTTTTAAATTGCCCTCTGCAGACCATGCGCGAGCCTGGTGTTGCGTGGACCACTGCTTTCTTCTGCCAATCGGAGTGCGTTTCTCCATATGAAATTTCTGAAATATCCTCCAATCGGTCCATCGTGCATCATGAAAAATACTGACGTCAGTGCTGCATAAGCGGATCGGTCTGAGTGTGGTCGGGCCGAGCAATCTACTGAGCCAATTTTTCTGAACCGATTTGAATCGAACCGACTTTTTTTAAAATTTTATTTCCTTTGAAATTTATTTTTGGGCTCATTTGAAGTTCGTTTTGCCTGAAATTTATTTCATCTGAACTAGAAAAATAAGATCTTCATATTGGTAGCCTTCTTTTCTACATAAAATTAATAAAAATATTAATTTTTAAAAAATAAATTATTTTTTTTATAATTTAATATTTTTATTAGTATATTTTTACCACTTATCAATCTTGATATTCATATTACCAAAATCTTTTCATTACATGTATATAATAATTGAGATATTAAACATCTTATGGTATCTTAAACATTTCTTACATTAATGAGATCCTTGATCAGAGTTGCCCTCTAAGCGACGTTGTTTGTTATTCTATGGACAACAAACGTCTTGACAAGAGATAAATATTTCTTATTGATATAATAATTATAGCTACTTTTTATTCCATCCATTAATAGAGGTCATATGAAAGAAAAAGTCAATTAAGCACCTATAAAAGCTGATTATGGTCATGCATCTTAGGTTTCTCCTTGTCCTCACAAGTTTTAAAAGAACCCTCGTTAATGGTGGCTCTCCATTTTAAAATCATGTGGTGACTTATTTAATCCAAATATAACCTGCTTCTCATGCTATGTAAAATCTTATTAGCTTGACAAGTACAAACCCATTAAAATTTTTTTTTGTATTACTTAGGGATCCATAATATTCGTCATTGCACCTCCTGATCCTTTCCCACCTATAATGGCTTTTCTATCTCGACGAGCCTCAATTGCATGATCACCTTTCTACTGCCCTATCTATACTTGATCTTATACTCTTCCCTCTATATACAATATATACAATGCTCCTTTGTCCAGTAAGCAATGAGAGGATATGTACAAGAAATAACTATGGATTTGTGGAGGGAAATCTAAACATGCTCACATACCAAAGCTATATATAGAACATTCCAATGTATAAAATTAAGTGAAAGAAATTAGGAATAATAATAAGATTATTTGAATATCATATAAAAGTTCAAAGCTAAAAAAATATAAGGCAAACTTGCAGATATTTTTTTTTTTAGACTACACCTTTATAATATTTGAAATATGAAAATCTCAATTGAATTTTGTTTAATTATACGTAAGAATGTGGTTGACATCTATGACTATATTTAAATAGGAAACAAGAATATTAGCCCTTGTATTTGAGGTAAGGAAGAATCATATTAGTAAGAATGTGGTTGACATCTGTGACTATATTTAAATAGGAAACAAGAATATTAGCCCTTGTATTTGAGGCAAGGAAGAATCATATTAGTAAGAGTATGAACTTTTTTTTAAAATGTTCATCTCCACCATTGCTATTTTTGATATATGAAATCAAATAATTTATAGTGATATTAGCATATCATCTACAGCATACATGTCCACTAACACTTAATTGGACTTATACTTTTAGGTCAATATCTCCTCTCTTTATCATTCAACCCTACCATACAACCTAAATCTCATTTTACAATAGGGATATCCACATTGTTAATTCTGATTAATCTTTTAATAGGACCGCATCGCATGTGTAATATACTACCAAATCCAATCTCTTTTTCTGTAACTTTCTATGCACTTTTCAAATTATTAATCATACCAAATAATCATCTTAGTAAGCATCTTATATTTGTCACTAAGTCAATATCTTGCATGGAACTCATCGCTTGCATAGTTTGTAAACAATGATTAATTTATTTTATACCATGGTCCTCTTGTGCAACTTAATTTGTAGTGGTATGAATTTGAACCTTCAAACACCAAATTTGATTAAGATACCTAAAACTATGCCATCATATCATTCATATATATATATATATATATATATATATATATATATATATATATATATATATATATATATATATATATATAAATAATAATAATAATAATAATAATAATAATAATAATTTATGAAAAAATATTATGATATTATCAATTCAGCGTCTCATATAATTTCTATTGTGCCACGTGTACGTAAAATTCATATAGTCCAGAGAAAGACTGTCGATAAGTTAAGCCTGAGAACATCGAGTTCCAGAATATAGCCTTAAAATATAAACAGAAGACCAGTTCTATAAACAAAGAAGGGATTTTTACTGCAAGACCAATGCAGCTAGGACAAGAAACTGGAATAAACAACAAGAATAGGGGATCTTGAATGTGGATCCGATGTCACCAGGCTTGGAATCCTACCAAAGGTCAGATTTTGGGAACGGGATGTCATCCAAATTGAAAGAGAGACTTCAAAAAAGTGATTTTTGGAAGAGAGGCTTCTCCAGATCAAAAGATCCACCCAAAAAGATCAGATTTGGAGAACAGGGGTTCTCTAAACCTTAAAAGATTTGATTTTGGGAGACGAGATCAATCCAAAAACCAAAACCGACAACCGAAGTTGAGATTTGGTTATCGGTTTTACCTTCAAAAGATTTAGATAAGCAACCAAGAAATTAAAGAAAATCCCAAAAAAAGGCCTAAGAACTGGAATAGAAACAATATAAATAAGGAAGACAGAAATACTTAGCTGGAAGGGAAGTCAGAACACCGATAGAACAAGCAAAACGGAGGATAGAAAGTTTAGAATCGTCTCGGAGAGGGCTATGTATAGATGGAGAGTGGAGCATTTTGGGATTCATATTGGATAATATTTAATTATTTTCAAATAATATTTCATGGGAGCTAGAACATGATCAAGGTGGAGAAAGGTCGGGAGAGGTTAGGGGCATGGCTCTGGAGAAATCGTGAGAAAGTTTCCGACCGTGAAACATAGCTGTCAGATTTTCCATGGCTTTTCGTAGAATGACCTCAAAGCTAGCGGATTACAGCATCAACGGGGTCAAAAACAAGGAACCATATCTTCTTTTGTGCATATCTAATGGTTTTTATTATCTCTATTAAAATAGACTATCTTGCCATAATAATAATCATTATTACTTTTTTTTTAAATAAAATAAATATTTTTTAATTTTTATTAAAAAAATTAATTTAAAAAAATATTATATATATATATATATATAACAATACTTCATGGAGGAGTACTATGGTGTTGCCAATTTAATGTCTCAAATAATATCTATTGTGCCATATATCGAACTCTTGCTTTCCACATTACGTGTGAACCACTTAATATTAATTAAGTCTAACAGGACTGCCTGTGGTCGAGCCGGGATGCGGCAGCCCTATGGAAGGTGAATCAATTGCAGACCGAGCGCACAAGCTCGGCAAGGTAGAGGTAATCTTGCATGAGTACGATCTACATCTCCTTGGTGATGGTCCCCACCAAGTTGGAGTCGCCGCGCTGGACGGTGTTGATGCAGCTCATGAGGAGATGAACTAACCAGATGACAAAGTCCTCCTTTTCCTCCTATTGTCGGGAGGCAGCAACGATGATGACCATCTAATGCAGCTAAGGAGGGAGAGGAAAGCTGGCTACGTTTTAATTAATTAATGCATTAATTGGAAAGCACATTTATTATTTAATATTTTTTATTAACAATACTTTCTGAAAGGAGTTTGGACAAGGGGGGAATGACTGGGTTGGGAGATGTTAGCGGTGACAGGAAGGGAGTCGGACAGAAGATAAGGAAGGAGAAAGGAGGGGCAGTGGTTGCATCGGGGGCGACGGTATCGGTAGGGACACCGGGGGTGCAATCGGAATCGACGTTTGTCTGAAGAGAAACAGTGATGGGGCGACATCGGCGGGCACGAAGAAGATATGAGAAGAAGAGAGGAGGCGGGGGTGCGATCAAGATCGCTGTTTGCCGAGAGAGAAGGGGAGCCATGGTGGGACGGCATCGACGGATGCGGAAAGGATATGAAAGCATGAAAAAAAGAAGAAAATAATAATAAAATATTATTTTATAAAATAATAAAAAATATAATATATAATAAATAAGATAAAATAAAATATTAAAAAAATTAAAAATATTTATTATAAAAAATTTTAATAATTATAGTCATAATTATCCATCTTGCGCAACGTACGGGTCTTCGACTGGTTTGAAGTATATAATATTTGTCCATTTGATAAATCTGCCGAGACTAATTCATCTCATTGTCAAAATTAGGGGGTTAAAATGAGCATCTCCTTGCCCCACCCCACCCCTACCGCAAATAAAAAGAGGTTCCATCGATGTAGATGAGCTTGTGGGCATGTCAAAACCGTGCCTAGGACAATCCAGTGGTGAGATAGGATCTTCAACATATTGTCATTAAGATTGGTCGGCAGGTCAGATAGAGAATCTACTTTCTATGCTAAAGCCCCCACAGATGATTCAATGGTTGATTCAAGTACCAGCCTAGTAATCCGATGGTAAGAAAAGCTCGACAACATAAAGTCTTCTTGTTTATAAAGGATTAATAAACTACAAAGTCGGCCGGCATGCTCCAAGTTTACCATATAGTGTTTTATGTTAGAGTCATGTCATGGCACCTAATTATCTAAGTGAGAAATTGATTATCTAAGAGAATAACTTATATATTGAACAGTCTGTATTAGATTTTTAAGAAATGTTGTCTCATGGTCCTTGATCCTATTACACAAGATGATTTAACTTGTATTTAGGTTTGCTATTTTTCCCCTTCGGTGGGACTAGATCTTATATTATTTGGCTTTACTTCTCTTTAAATTCTGTAACCATCATAAAAATGAAAGGAAGCACGTACCTCTACCATATTTTATCATTTGATGAACTGATATTAATATTAATTATCTCCGTACTTAATTGAGATTAACATTCTATCGATTTGCTAACTTTGTAAGTAGGTATTTCTGAACTTTATTATCTAAGCAGTGGTTGAGCTTCTATCATCCTATATTCCTTGTTATTTCAAATTAGCTCCGATTCCTTCAGGGTTTAGTCCGGCTCAACTAAGGTTTTGGGGAAGGGGACTACATAAGATGTGCATACCTCGATATAATCTTGTTGTATCATCCTTGACAAATGGGCTTCTACCAACAAAAAAGGAAAGAGATTCATCTCTTTTTCAAAGATAGGATCAGGTGAATGAAATCCAAAGGAATGATGGATATGTGCTAATAAAAGCATGAGATTAGCATCATCCGTTTGATGAAGGTATTGGATTTGGGGAAATGATGGCTGGGAACTGGCTCGGAATTTCATCGAATAGGTAGACAGCAGGAAACAGGAGATGGTTCTCCTTGGCCGATCGGTCGATTAGAACAGTGCTCCTCGTGGGGAAAAGATGTGCTCCATTGGAGATGATCAATCTGCGTTGCATGCCATTGACAAATGCCAATCAGGAAATACCATGCACGATCTTATCCTCCACAACCAATTAGCCACTCCTCGGCGTATGAAATTGGGATGCCTGCCTTCGTCGGAGTACATGGGGGGAGAAATGCCGGTTCCATCGCTGGAGAACAAATCGTGGAAATGGAGGGAGGAAAAAGCTTTTTAAAAAATGCTCCTAAAGCTCAGAATTTTCACCGCAATGGACATGTTCTTCTACCATAAAATATCCCCGAAGTTTGAAAGAATTACGCGCACTAGCCACGTTCGTACGGACTAGAGTTGTAAATGATTTTTTCAAACCAAACGATTTAAGAGATTTTTAAAATTAAATATTTAATTAAATATAATTAATTTTTTCGATTCAATTTTATATCGATTTGATTCGTTCATATAGTTTTTTTTTTTTAAGTATTTAATGGTTTGAATGATTTTTTTAGTTTAAGTAAATTGATCGTTTTCGTTTCTATTTTTTGTCCGATTATTATAATTCATAAGCAAGTCAAATTTAATCTAATTTAAATTAAAATAAGACTAAATCACAAAATCTAGAGGAGAAGGTTCCTAAGTAGAAAAAATGAAAATTAAAAACTTTAAGAATTCTAAGGAATGGAAAAATGGAAATATAAAATATATATAATTAATATACATCGTTTTAATTTTTATTTATCGATTCGATTTTAATGAATTATATAAATTAATAAATTAATAATTAAATCAACATTATAGTTTTTCTATTTTATTCAATCGAATTAAGTCAGTTAAAGCACCAAACCACTGTACTTAGTTTGGTTCGAATTGGATTGAACGATTTAGATGGTTTGAATAAAATTTTTTATACAGACAGTTGCTGATAGAGAATCTTGAATATCCTTATCGATAATGCATGTTGAGAGCTCCCTGGTAAAAGCCTAAAATGAAATATTCTTCTTTTTACTCGTAACAAACTTATTTTTTCTTTCATCTACTGTCGAGAAAGCCCAACAATCCAACAGTATCACATTCCGCACATTTTCTACATTGATTACTATTGGGGAAGATCTTCGTCGTCCTACCAATAATCTTTCTTTTTCATCATAAGGTCAACTAATCTTGAGACGATCGTCCTTCTCTTGATCGCAATCCGAATAGGCTACTGAAAAATGGCCCAACTCAGAAAAAAAAATCTCAATCGCCAATCAACCGACTAAAATTGAAAAGATTTTATCGATCATCTCAGATGATTTCTCACTAAATAAATGACGATCGACATGTCTTAGTCAATATTTAACTCCAAAGAGGGCGTGCACCCTCTTTGGACATCTCCTTGGGATGCACGCCCCCTTGGATTCCATGCATAAGAATGTGCGCATGCCCCTAGATGGCATGTGCACAAAGGGAAAGGGGAAGAGTCCAATGTAGATAGGACTCCGGAGGTTGCATGATAGCTTCAAACTCTTAGGCGCCAAAGTATTTGGGCCTACCTAAACTTGGTGCCATCTATGGAGGATTAAAGGGGTCTCTAATCTGATTGGATTAGATGACATCGCTTCACCAATTAGATTTAGATCTGATTAATCTGAGCAATGTGATTGGTCGGACCTATATGACATTGCATGGCACAGCAGGATCTATTTAAACCCTATCTATGCCTAGGGTTTTGATGATTGCACCCATTCACCATGCCGCAAGGCTACTCCTCTCCTCTGCCACTCCTCTCTCTGGTCCTCTCTCTCTCTCCTCTGCATGCCCAAAAGGTTGGGTGAACCTAGCGAAGAAGAAATAAGTTGTTCGCGCAAAGATTAGGAAGACATACAACATGTTCATGAGACGAGCACACGGTCTTCATCGATCTTTTGAAGGCTTTACGAATCAGATCCAGATCTGATTTTAGGAATCAGATTAAGAAAGAGATCATATCTAGATCCTGCCTGAGTGAACTCTAGTAGAGGCTAGGTGCTTGTGTGGCTACATCCAGAACCCCAGACTTCAGCAAATCATCGATAGGATAATCAGATTGCCCAAATAAGATATGAAATTAAATCTGATTTAATTTTAATTTTATTTTTAATATCAAATCTATTGGATCAAATCTGAGATGTCTCAGATCTGATTAGAATTTTTAGAAAATTTTTTAAAATATTTCTTCAGATCCAATCAGATCTGAATGATTCTGTGCCAAGAAAATATTGATTTTCCTTCACTAAGTTAACGACATGCTCATCAAAAGTACTAAAGCTCAACTCCATATCAATGACCTAGCAGAAGCTTTTGATGCTCTGAGAAGACACTGAATGAAATTAAACCCGAGTAAGTACGTCTTTAGGGTCACTTTGAGAAAATTTCTCGATTTCTTGGTCATGAGGCATGGAATTGAAGCCAATCTGGAGAAAATCAAGGCTATCCTCGACATAAAGCCACCCACTTTTCATCGAGATATTCAGAGACTGGCAGGATGTATAGCATCCTTAAGCCAATTTATATCCAAGATGGTAGAACGATGCCTTCCCTTCTTCAAGATCCTCAGGTAAATGAAAGACTTCATCTGGACGGAAGAATGTTAGAAGGCTTTCAATGATTTAAAACAATATTTGAGCTTCCCTCCACTCTTGACAAAGCCAAATGTTGGTGATGAATTGTTCCTCTATTTGGCTATAACTCATGACGCCATAAGCTCGGTATTAGTCCGAGATGAAAATAAAGTGCAGAAGTCGATTTATTATACAAGTCAAGTACTACACGGAGCAAAAGTCAGATTTTCTTGGATCAAAAAAGTCATCTTCATCATCATCACAACTATTTGGTGGTTGAGGCTATATTTTTAGGGCCATTTTATGAAAGTCTTTACCGACCTTCCTTTGAAAATGCTACTCCAATGACCAGATACTTTGGAGAGAATGGCTAAATGGGCAATCGAACTCGGTGAGTTCGATCTTTCTTATGCTTCTCAACCATCAATGAAAGCATAGATTCTCACCGACCTTTTTGTCGAGTGTGTGCCCATCGAGGATGTCCAAATTAAGGAACAATGCCAAGGAGAAACTTCAGGACCTACATGGATTTTACAGGTGGATGGAGCTTCAAATGCCCAGGGATGCAGAGCATGTCTTGTTTTAACTAATATTGATGGGATGGTAATTGAGTATGCTCTTTGGTTTGTCTTTAAAGCTTCAAACAATCAAGTTGAGTATAAAGCATTGATTACTGGACTAAAGATCATCAAAGATCTCGGTGTAAAGCACATAAAGGTATTTACTGATTCGCAATTAGTCATCGGACAATTTTGAGGAGAATTCGAAGCTCGAGACCCTATTCTCCTGGATATCTGCAAAAGCTTAAGTCTTTATAGGAGAATTTTGCCTATTTTGAGATTTTTCATATTCTGCGCTTGGAGAATGCCCGAGCAGATTCTTTGTCCTGACTTGCTACATCTGAGTATGTTGAACTCGGGAAGATTTTCATTGAAAGCTGGAGTATCGATATTGAAAAAGAAATTCATCAAGCACAAGTCGGCAGAGAACCAAGTTGGATCGATCTAATCTTCGAGTTCCTCATCAACGGTACATTATCAATCGATCTCATCGAAGTACGATGGATAAAGAAATTAGCCTCTCAATATGTAATCATCGATGACCAACTTTACTGAAGATTGTTATCATTGCCCTTGCTCAAATATCTTCGACCATCTGAAGCTGATTATGCTCTTCAGAAAGTACACGAAGATATTTATGGCAACCATTTGGAGGGCCGATCACTATCATATAAAATTCTTCAACAAGGATATTACTAGCCCATAATGCAGAAAGATGCCATCGAATTGGTACGAAATGTGATCAATGTCAAATGTTTGCTAATGTTCAAAGACTCTTGTCAAGTGATCTTAAAACTATCTCAGTCCCTTGGCCATTCGATCAGTGGGGAGTCGACATACTCAATCCACTCCCACTTGCAAGTGGATAAAGATGATTCATCATTGTCGCCATCGATTATTTTACCAAATAGGTAGAAGCTGAACCCTTAGCTCAAATAATGAAGAAGAAAACTACCGACTTTATTTAGAAATCTATCATATGTCGATTTGATCTATCCCGAGTGATCATCACGGGCAATGGCCGACAATTCAATGATGCCAAATTCGAGAAATTTTGTATAAAATAGCATATCATTCATAAACTTACTTCAGTCGGGCATCGACAATCAAATGGAGAAGCTGAAGTCACTAATAGAACAATCCTTCGAGGCTTAAAAACAAGAATCAGACAAGTCAAAGCAAGTTGGGCTGATGAACTTCTCAGTGTTTTATGGTCTTATAGAACAACTCCTTGGATTTCGACTGGAGAGACTCCTTTCAAGTTGGCATTTGGCATAGAAGCCATGATTCCTATCGAAATCGGCCTGCCTTCAACTTGGATGGAGTATTTTGATGAATCAACCAATACAGACAAGCGATGAGCTAATATAGACCTACTGGATGAGACATGGAAGAAAGCTCAATGAAGGATGGCTTTCTATCAGCAAAGGATAGCTTAGTACTATAATTCGCGAGTTAAACCTAAGATTTTTCAAGTCGGAGATCTAGTCCTCAGAAGAGCTGAAATCTCCAGACCTATCGAACGAGGGATATTATCGCCAAATTAGGAAGGTCCCTACAAAATTTTGGCAATTCTTTGATCGAAAACATACAAAATCAAGAATTTGGACGGCATAAAAATTCCTCAAACATGGAATGCAGAGAATTTGCGCATATATTATCAGTAAGAATACTCTACAAATAAAAGTTTCTTATTCTACAACTCTATGCCGAAAAGCCTAATATACTTAGTAAAAAATTGAATTATTTGGTCATCTAATATGTGGCAGAAATAATAGCTTTATCAGCTTATTCCCGATGAAACGTTACTCAGCTACTACCTAACTAGCATTATGCAAAGCTTGCTGCAAGACCCTACAACTGCAAGCCTATAAGCCACGATTAATGTTCGGGCCAAAGCAAATAGGCAAAGTTAATTGGATTTGAACTGACTAACTAACAATCAATAATAGTTGAAAAAACACTTGCCTACAAGGACTCAAGTCAGTTTAGAAAACCGACTATTAGATTTTGAAAAATTTTTGGGTCTACTTATTTGGTTACCTATTTACAGTTAACTACCAATTATCTTATCGACTACATTACTTGGCCATTTTGCAAGACGCAGGTGAAAAAGATACAAGAAAATGAGAGTCAAAAAAAAGAAGGCTATTTTACTAAAAGAAGAGATATTTCAAAAGTGGAGTTCAGTACATGGCCGAAGAACAAAAGAAAAAAAACTACTACAAGAGAAACCTAAGAAGAAGAAGGACGATCTTTCTTGGCATCGACTTCCTTGCCTCCTTCAGACTCATCGGGAAGGCTCTCTGGTGTCAGTCCATCCAAGCCGATCTTGAGATGCACCCAGAGTATGGCCTTCTTACAGTCGTAGAATCCCAGTCGGTAGGCATCCATGGAGTTCAACGAAAGTTCCTCTTCATATTCCTTCAACTCCTGATACTCAGTCAGTACCCGAGAAGCAGCCTCTTGGGCTTGAGTCTCCACGATCAACTCTGCTGCTGATAACTTCTTCATCAGTTTCACTCCCTTGTTCCTCTCTTTGGCTAGGGTGGATTCTGTCAACTCCATTTCTTCTGAAAGTTGGCCTTCATCTTCCCGAACTCCTCCTCCAAGTTGGCAGACTTGCTCTGACTAGCCCCCAACTCAGCATCCAACAAAGCGATCTTCTCCTGATATTTCTTCTCCTGCTCCTCAGCGGCCTGGAGAAGCTTTCCAATGACTTCAGCCGGAGCATTCGTAGTTTGGGCCTTGTCTTCTAATTCAGAGTTGAGCCAGGCAAAGCCATTCAATATCTCGTAGAAAATTGTTATGTCATGTGCCATCTACTGGAGAAAAGTCAGAAAATGGTTAAGTAATTTATTCGACAAGGATGAGTACTCAGTAAAAAGAAGAGTTAGACTCTTACCATCAATAATGAAATATAGGAGCCCGGAACGATCTCTGAGACTGGACGAGCCTTCCTAACTTTCTAGTCCACGAGCAGCATCACCATTTTCATCAACTCTTCGGTGAGTCGATGATCTTGGAGTACTTGGTCTGTTGCCTTAATGCGCATACCGATTATAATAGTGGCCTCCTCGGAAGTCATGTCGGGGCCATACTCAGCGATGAAAGTGGGGGGCACCGGAGCCTTCCCCTTATCGGCCTCCGCCCGACTAGACCCCTTGCCATCTGAAACATGGGGCTAGACTGGTAGGGCCTACACTGCTGCAGCCAGTGCATCAACGATGACCATATCATCGCCAGTTGAAACCTCCATAATGGGTGGCGGAGTAGAACGTGTGGGTGGCGAACGAGTGGACAACGACGGTTACATGCTCCTCACTCAATGAGGAGAGCCGACTCTTTGTTTCTTCAATGGCTCTTGAGAAGGTTTGCTGAGTCCTGAAGCCAGCTTCTTCTTGACCACCTTGCGAAGGGACGCCAAAGACACCCTCATGCCTATAAGTCAATGATAAAACACCTTATTAGCCATCAACAAAATAAAAAAGAATGAATCACACAAGCCAGCAAAAGAAAAAACCTACCTATGTAATTAGTCGGACTTATCTCGATGTCGTACAATGATTGCTCCCCGAGAAGCTCCAGCTGCTTTGGAACATGTACATCTAACAATCGATCGTACAGTTCCCAATCTTCCGCCATGACGATATCATTCTTATTCGGTGATACATTTACGGCTATCCAGGTCTAGTGAAAATCCCATGAATGATTGATAGCTATGTAAAAAAATCTATTCTTCATCCGTGGATGGAAGAAGAAAGTTCGGTAATAAACTGGCGTCTATACTAGAGACTGAAGAACCACCATCCTCATTCCCGAGGATGTTTCTTCAGCATAAAAAGAGCCCAAAAGAGAAAAATTCAGGGCTCAGATTGAAGAAGGTGACTAAGTACTATAAAAGAAGATAAAATTCTAATAGAATTAGGAGCAAGCTGAGTAGGAATGATATGATAAAAGTCGAAGACATTGGCAAAAAAAGGATGAAGTGGGAACCAAAGCCCAGAGTGCAAAAACTCCTCATAGATGACAATATAACCGTCTAGAGGATGGACAACCCGACTATCCCTACCAGGCGCCATTAACCAATACTGACTAGAGATGTGATAATAATTTCTCAGTCGTTCAATATTGACATCCGATAGAGTAGACTTTTTGGAAAGAGGTCCAGGGACATCTCCAAAAGACTCTCTGGGGTCGGAACAAGCCCACCCAGAAATAGCATCTTTGGGATCATCCTGAGGATTATCCTTGGTCTCCCTTTGAATGCTTGGAGTCCGAGAACTCTGGTCTCCCATCATGTCCTCAGAAGAAGCCATCAAAAGAAAAACAAAGAAGAAGAGATGAAAATCAAAAGAATGAAGAAGTAACCTTTAATCAAAAAACGTTGACCAATTGAGATGGAGACCGAGGAGAAAGGAGACACCGACTACGATGAAGCCTAAATATAGAAGATGAAAACCTTAGCTGAGAGCTAGAAAAATCGAAAAACAAAGGTTTTGGGGTCAGAAAAAATTCTAGAGGAAGGGTGGCTGCTATTTATAAATTCCTTCAATAGCTCTGATTAACGTAACGACTCGTATTATCCCCAAGATCTCAACACGTGGTAGCAATTCTGATCGGCCATTTTCCCATCATTTCAATGCACCATCGTTGCGATCAAGCCAAGTCAAATAAATCTGTGTGATCTTAATCAAAGCAAACTGTTGAATGACACTGGATGAATTGAGCCAATCAACCTATTATTATCCTACTGTTCGATCTTTTGCAATCATTATGAAAATCTTCTTGAGCACTCCATGGTAATAATTGCTGTACAACATACGATGTGACAGAGCTACCACACGTTCCACAAAGCGACAAAATGCCATCCCAATTTTCAAGTAGGCAGGATGACTACGCACTATCTTTGATATGACAATAAATGAAGATTTTTGGTTAACACAATTCAGACCCGTCAGGCGATTAACTCCCTTTGATCAATTCAGACTATAAAATTAGACTCGGGAGTTGGGGAGCAAGTGTTGGAAAAGATCCTCGTCATCCTATCGATAATATTTCTTCTTCATCATAAGGTCGACTAATCTCAAAATAGTCGCCCTTCTCTTGGTCGCAACCCGAATAGGCTATTGAAAATTGGCCCAACTTAGAAAGAAAATTTCAATCATCAATCAACCGACTAAAATCAAGAAGATTTTATCGATCATCTTAGATAGTTTCTCGCCAAATGAATGATGATCAACACATCTTAGTCAATGTTTAACCGACTTACGAGAAAACATCCGACTCTCAGCAGAAGATCTCCATGATCAATCGGTGTTCAACCAACTATCTACTCGAAGCTTCGCCAGCTAAATATTATAAACCTAGCATAGTCAGTGTTAAGCCGACTTAGTCTGCCTTCTTAGTGATATTCGGCATCTGACAAACTATTACTCGACAAAATTTGGTATTCGATTGATTATATCCTCAGATTCTTGCTGAGTAGCAGAATCAATGATGGTTATTCGATGAGGATATTAACTACTCTTAAACATGACGTGCAACAATCGTATACGAGCGGCCCATTACTCCATATTAATGATAGTTAATGAGGTAATCGTCCACTAAATATCATAACTTCCACGTTTCGAACATTCAGAGACAAGAGTTATGCTGAAATGATACTTTCCATCCTATAAATATTGGTAAGCTAAGAAAACCCGGTAAGCTTTGAAGTACAAACTCTAACTCTTATCTTTGTTATATCAAGTTGTTCCCTTTTTTCAACTGACTTAATGATTGGAGGATCTCCTGTCGGACAATCTCCAGCAAGTGGACTTCTTCTTTTGCAGGTTTTTTTGCTGTCCGTCGCACAGACGCACCCCTCAACTCTCGGCCAGCTTATCCATCGAAGAAAGATGGCAATAATTACCATGGTCTTACCGCATGGTGTAACCTTGCTAAAACTCATTTTACTTGATTATTATTTGCAAAAAAATAAAAGGATAACACCAAGAAAATGGCACAAAGCTTGTTGTATAGGGCGTATATTCTTCTCTTGCTTTTAGTTAAAAAATGAGTTCCCATCAGGAGACCCGAAGGAATGTTACAGCATAGTTATTTTTTGTGTACTTTCCTTTTGTGCCTCCTATCTTAATGAATCATGACCTATTGATACAATTCAATATACTGATCATTCGCAATCTATTAAAACCTTCAATCACATTTTAACTATCACTTAGTAACAAGCATTTTGAAAGGATAGTTAGGCCAAAAAGACAAAATATGATTTATTTCATAATTTCTTATTTATAAAGTTAGAAACCACGAGGTTGATTAATTCTTTTATATGTACTTATGCTAATCTTCTACTGCTCCAGTGTATTTAGCTTCCATGCTTTCAGTTATCATGCAATTTGATGATGAATTTATCATACTTTTGCTCTTAGTTCTCTTATCTATTTTTGATACAAACGTTGATTCTTTTGACTCTATTGGATCAAATAGCTTGTGCACTGGGTCATCAGTCCTATAGAAGGAAAAAAACTCATATGGAGCGGGCACTATAGATCATCATATGGGATGGGCCTATTTTCATACCGCATTTTCTTTTTCTTGCATCTTAAAGAGGGAATCAGAAGTTAAATGGGAATAGGACTTCTCTTATTAATAGAGTCTGTTACGACAAAATAAAAAAAAGAAAACTGCACACCCAAAAGAGACCCTTTATGAGAAAAGGCCATCCATACCCTCTTTCTTCCTCATCAATCCTTTTCATTCATCTTCTTTCTCATTAAGCTATTTCTTCCATCCATAATATCTTTCTCCCGAGTTTTTTTTTCTTCTTCCAAATCTCACGTACTATCTCTACTATCCATAAGGTCTTTCTCAAGTTTCTTACTGATATATATTGTAAATGATACACACTAAATGGCTTACTGATGAGCACCATATTTTAGAAACTATATATCGATTTATCTAAGGATGTGTATTAGGACGTTGAATAAATATTTTACTAGTGGTGTATCAACTGGCCATATACTATGTACTAGTGATACTAAGTTCGGTAAACTATTTATCAATTTACTTTTAAGTATGTATTAGATCACTATTGAGAGTGTATCAAAAAAACTTATAGTATGTATCAGTAAGCCATCTAGTATATATTATTTGACCATGTATTGTGTACTGATAAATATTATGTTTTAGAAACTATATATTGCTTTACCTAGAGATATGTATTATGACGTTAGATGAATATTTTGCTAGATATATATCAACCAGCTATATATTATGTACTAGTGAATATCATATTAAAAAAACTATGTATCAATTTAATTGTAGATATGTATTGAGTCATTGCTAGTGTGCATCAATAAAACTTACAGTATATACTAGTACGTATCATTTAACCATATACTTTGTGCGGATGAAATTTATGGTATTTACCGGTAAGAGAATCAAAAAAGATCTCACGGATAGGAAAGATGGCGCATGGGATTGGAAGAGAAGAAAAAGACTTAGGAGGAAGATCTTATGGATGGAAAAAATGACTTGATAAGAAAAAGGATAGATGAAAAGGCTTGATAAGAAAGAAAAAGGATATTGACGGTCTTTACTCACAAAGGATTTCTCTTGGGCAAGCAATTTTGTTTATTACTTTTTTTTTTTAGTTATGGAACTAACGAACTTCATTATGAAGTGAAGTTCTATTTCTAGTTGACATATGATTTCATCTTTAAAATGTAAGAAAAAGAAAAAGTAGCATGAAAATAAGCCTACCCCATATAATTTTTGTTCATGTGGAACATGATGCATTGCCCGGCCAGATGTCCCTCTAGAGGACCCCTAGAATGCACTTGATTGTGCCTAGAGATTGGGTGTCACTGGTTGCTCTCTGATGAAAATCGATGGCCCCTATGACCGACTTGACACCTTGCTAAATTTTTTTATTTCTTTTCTGGCTCTGCGCATGAGCCAATCACCACAGATGGTGTGGCAAAGAATTTGTCAAAAGAAAATAGCATCAAGTTGAATCAAATGGACCATTGCCAACCAAAGCCTCAATTTAGCTCCGACCTAAGTTACTCAAGCCCAGACCCAAATTTACATTGGCCTAGGGTTGGCCCGGCCTAGTTGCACCCCCAAGTCGTGAACCATCTAGAGTGAAACCCTAAACTTCCTCTATGAATAGCATGCCAATGTCGTTCTTCAAATCTCCACTTCTTTCCTTTTCTACCTCCGGTTCCATCTTTCCCCTCTCAACCCGATCGATTTCGATCTCTAATTTTTTTTCTCGCTATGTACATTTTCTTCTTGAAGCAGTCTACTCTGCTGAGCATGATGATATTGTAACATTGCCCCAGTCTTATGACCCATTCATCTTGGGATGGGTGATGGTGATCGACATTTCTATCTAGTTCCTTTCCATTTTTCTTTTATTTTCTTGATAAATCTAATGCTCTTTTACATGATTTTTTATGTATATATATATATACATGCACGCGCATACATACATGCACTACCATCTGATCTCTCTTTAACTATCACTTTTAAATCACTGATTTTTACCAATATTTCCTTAAAAAAATTACTAGATGATCATCCTAATGTATTGAATTTTTTTTTATCTTTTTACTTTTGTTGATAGCTCAATTATTGATTATTTTATTCTAATTTTTTTGTTAAAAGAAATTAATTTAAAAAACTCTATAATTTTGCTTAGATCCTGTGAATTCTGTATGCCATAATTTTTCAAGCATTGTGCAATCTATGATGAAGTTGTAGTTTATTCCTGAGTTGCAATGATTATTCATAAAATTAATCACCATCTTTCGACTGAGGTTGCATAGTTGTTTTCTCATATGCTTTTTTTTTTTATCTGCATGTTAATATTTATTTTTAATTATATGACTTATTTTTTTTATGTGATATTAATGCCATTTAGTATCTGATGCTCAGTGTGGTTCATGGCTGTGCATCTCGTTAGAATGGCAATAAGGAGAGGAACGGGTCTTGCGACCCTGGTTGCTCTTCTTCCACGAGCTTCCTGTTACTTTTATTCGGCTCACATTTCTCTGTTTTACTCTTTTAGCGCACGACTCTTCCTTTTTTTTTTAAAGTCGAATATATTTGGTCACTAACATTGTGAGCAGGAATATTTTATCGATGCAAGTAGTACGAGAAATTTCGAAACAAGTGTGAACTCAATTTGTTTGATGCATTAGTGAATAGTTGAAGAAACAAAGGCAAGTAAGCATTCACGATCGGAGATTTAGGAAGTTTCATATTAAGTGGCCTCTTTAGACTCTCTCTCTCTACCTTGTTTTTTTAAGCTCAAAGTGTGACAGCCATATTTTTCCATCCTCTTCTTTCGAAAAGATGGGTTCCCTTATCTCCAACCATTTTACTAACTTTGGTGGGCCTCTTAAATTGAATTCTATCTGTGCTCTTAGGATGGTCTCAAGGTTGCAGCTTATATCCTTAAGGCTTCTTACTTGTGTCGAGGTTTACTTTTCCAACCATGACTTGTAATAATTGATGCTCAAAATTGTTCAATCTGCTTATATCATTATGAACTTGCTTGATTACAAAATGGAAGCTCTAATTAAAAACATAAAAGCATTCCCTTTATAACAAATGCATTTTATATTTCAATACGTAAAAGGAAGGACGATCTAGAAAATAAATTAAGTTAGACATATTAAAATGTAATTTAAATATTTACATTGATATACTTTTAATCTCTCCCAATAACTATTAATCACATCCCCGATCATTGTCATCCTGATATTGAAATTACTGCTCATTTTATGCTTATTTTTTCTAAAATTACTGCAAATAAATGCTTTTGTAGTTTTTCTCTTGTTGACAACGAAAGAATATGGTCTTTCTATTTTTTTGAGTCTAGAGTTTCTTATTTTTCATCAGTGGCATGGAAAAAAAATGATCCTATTTCATGGATGCAATAAAATATAATTTTCCTCCCACCATCTACATCTTGGAAAAACAATTTCTTCAAGAACATAACATATTGAGTCACAATCATATTATAATCCTCTAGAAAGAAAAATAATATTTCTAAAACTCTTTAGGATACCTTGAGATGAGTCTCATAGATCTAACCTCTAACTTGTCCACTCGTCGTCGCTAGACATAGGCCGGGCATCCTTAATCATGCCACATCTCATATGACGTGATGGAAAAGACTTTAGAGAAAACTCTATTTATTAATGTTGGTGCAGAATCTGATTGACGCCAGATTGAGCTGGAGTCGAGAAAGACGAGGTTGCTATCGGTAATCTGCAAAATAAAGTTTCGTCCGGAGTCGATGGTGGTGGCTTCGGCAGGATCCTCCGATGATCAAGTTAGCTCTTCTGGCCAACAGAAATGGAATGCTCAGAAAAAAATTCGACAGAATTTTGGAAAGAAGAAGAGAGCTTAGAGAAAATGTATCTAGAGGATCCCTTTTTATAGATGGAGTAGATTGATGGTGACAGCCATATCGTCCGGTAGTAGGCCGCATGGGATTTGCTATGAAGAGAGATGTTGTCAGACTAATAGTTGCAGTCATACCATCTGATCGTGGGCCGCATGAGGTTTGCTATGGAGAGAGAGATGTTGCTAGACTGATAGTGGCGGCCATACCATCTGATCATGGGCCGCATGAGATTTGTTATGGAGAGAGATATTACCAGACTGATAGTGGTGGCCATACTATCTGGTGGAAGCATGCGTTCGGAGTCCGACTGAGCTGGAGGAGTTCGACTGCAAGAGTAATCCGGAAGGAGATCGGCTCCTGAAGGAATCTGACTGAAGAAAAAATTCAAAAGAAGTTTGGCTCTTGGAGGAGTCCAACTAAAGGAGAAATTCAGAAGGAGTAGAAGTTTGGAAGGAGTTTGGCTCCTGAAGAAGTCCGACTGTAGGAGCAATTCGAAAGAAGTTTGGCTCCTGAAAGAATCCGACTGAAGAAAAATTTTGAAAGGAGTTTGGCTCTTGGATTAATCCGACTGATGGAGAAGTCCGAAAGAAGTTTGGCTTTCATAGAAATCCGACTAAAGGAGAAGTCCGAAAGGAGTTCGGCTCTTATAGAAATTTGACTAAAGAAGAAGTTTGCCTCCTAGAGGAATTCGACTAAAGAAGAACTCTGAAAGGAGTTTGGCTCCTAGAGGAATCCGACTGAAGGAGAATTCTAGAAGAAGTTTGACTCCTGAAGGAATCTGATTGATGGAAAAGTTCGAAAGAAGTTTGGCTCTCATAGAAATCCGACTGAAGGAGAAGTCCGAAAGGAGTTTGGCTCCTGGAGGAATCAGACTGAAGGTGAACTCTAGAAGAAGTTTGACTCCTAGAGGAATCCGATTGAAGGATAAGTCCAAAAGGAGTTTGGCTCTCGTAGAAATCCGACTGAAGAAAAAGTCTGGAAGGAGTTTGGCTCCTGTAGAAATTTGACTGAAGGAGAAGTCTGGAAGAAGTTCGATGCCTGGAGGAATCTGACTACAGAAGCAATTTCGAAGGAGTTTGGCTCCTGAAGAAATCCGACTGAAAAAGAATTCTGGAAGGAGTTTGGCTCCTGAAGAAGTCCGACTGCACGAGCAATCTAGAAGGACTTCGGCTCTTGGAGGAATCTGACTACAGGAGCAATCTAGAAAGAGTTTGGTTACTGAAGAAATCTGACTGAAGGAGAATTCTGGAAGGAGTTCGGCTCTTGAAGGAATCCGACTGAAGGAGAAGTCCGGAAGGAGTTCGGCTCCTAGAGGAGTCCGACTGCAGGAATAATTCGGAAGGAGTTTGGCTTCTAGAGGAGTTCGACTGAAGGAGAATTCCAAAAAGAATTTGGCTCCTGGAGGAATCCGACTGAAGGAGAATTCTGGAAGGAGTTCGGCTCCTGAAGGAATCCGACTGATGGAGAAGTTCGGAAAGAGTTTGGCTTCCGTAGAAATTCGACTGAAGGAGAAGTCTGGAAGGAGTTCGACTCCTGTAGAAATTTGACTGAAGGAGAAGTCCAGAAGGAGTTCGGTTCTTGGAGGAATTCGACTGAAGGAGAATTTTGGAAGGAGTTCGACTCCTGGAGGAATCTGACTGATGGAAAAGTTCGAAAGGAGTTCGCCTCCTAGAGGAATCCGACTGAAGGAGAACTCTGGAAGGAGTTTGGCTTCTGGAGGAATCCGACTAAAAGAGAAGTCCAGAAGGAGTTCGACTCTCGTAGAAATCCGACCGAAGAGAAAGTTCGGAAGGAGTTCGGCTCTTGTAGAAATCTGATTGAAGAAGAAGTCCAAAAGGAGTTCAGCTCTTGGAGGAATCTGACTGCAGAAGCAATTCGGAAGGAGTTCGGCTTCTGAAGGAATCCGACTAAAGGAGAATTCTGGAAGGAGTTCGGCTCCTGGAGAAGTCTGACTGTAGGAGCAATCTGGAAGAAGTTCAACTCCTGGAGAAATCCGATTGTAGGAGCAATCTGAAAGGAGTTCGGCTCCTAGAGAAATTCGACTGAAAGAAGAAATTCTGAGAAGGAATTTGGCTCCTAAAGAAATCCAACTGAAGAAAAAGTCTGAAAGAAGTTTGGCTCCTGAAGGAAATTTGACTGTAAGGAGAGATCTGAAAGGAGTTTGACTCTCTGGAGGAATCCGACTGAAGGAGAAATTCGAAAGAAGTTCGGCTTCTTGAAGGAATCTGAATGGAAGAAAAAGTCCGAAAGGAAATTCGACTTCTGTAGAAATCTGACTGAAGGAAGAGATCTTTGAAAGGAGTTTGGCTCTTGTAGAAATTCGGCCACTTGAAGGAGAGATCTGCAGAGGAGTTCAGCTCGATGAAGGAATCCGATTGAAGCTGGAGCTCGATTTGCTGGAAGGAGTTCAATTGGGGCTTCGACCGCTGAGGAGTTCGATCCGGTCTGAAGGAGTTCGGTTAAGGCTTGGCCGCTGGAGGAAGAATTTTTCGAATCGAAGCTCTTTCATGATTATTCGAATTGCATTAGGCTAAGCATCAGGCTGGACTTCTGACGGGAGCAGGAGTTTATCCCCAATAATAGTCTTCCTCTACTTTCGAGTTCGAAATTCGAAAGAAGGGAGTACAAAAAGAGGCGACTATCAAAGTTCTTTTTCGACTCTGCACCTACTGAGGTTGAAGCTCGGAAGAGATCTTGTCTCCAGCTGAGGTTGATGGATTGAAGTGGAAGCTTGGGGGAGATCCTTATCCCCAATCGAGATCCGTTGAGCCGAGGTTGAAGGAGATCTTATCTTCTAGTTGAGGTCATAAGAAGATCTTGTCTCCCATTGACATTATGGTTGAAGCTTGTGGGAGATCTTATCTCCAATCGAGGTTGAAGGAGATCTTATGGGAGATCCTTGTTGACCTAGACTCTAGGTTGCTCGGGGGAGATCTTATCTTCAGTAGCCGAGGTTGAAGGAGATCTCACCTCCTGTTGACGTAGACTCTTGGAAGCTCGGGAAGAGATCTTATCTCCAGCAGCCGAGGTTGAAGGAGATCTTATCTCCTATTGACATAGACTCTGGAGCTCAGGAGGAGATCTTATCTCCGGCAGCCGAGGTTGAAGGAGATCTTATCTCCTATTGACGTAAACTCTGGAGCTCGGGGAGATCTTATCTTCCAGACAGTCGAGATTGAAGGAGATCTTATCTCCTATTGACGTAGACTCTTAAAACTCGGAGGAGATCTTATCTCCAGTAGCCGAGGTTGAAGGAGATCTCATCTCCTATTGACGTAGACTCTAGAGCTCGGAGGAGATCTTATCTCCAGCAGCCAAGATTGAAGGAGATCTTATCTCCTACTTGACGTAGACTCTAAAGCTTGGAGGAGATCTTATCTCTAACAGCTGAGGTTGAAGGAGATCTTATCTCCTGTTGATGTAGACTCTAGAGCTCGGAAGAGATCTTATCTCAAGCAACCGAGGTTGAAGGAGATCTGATCTCCTATTGATGTAGACTCTGAGGCTCGGGAAAGATCTTATCTTCAGTAGCCGAGGTTGAAGGAGATCTCATCTTCAGTTGACGTAGACTCTAGAGCTCGGGAGAAAACTTATCTCCAGCAGTCGAGGTTGAAGGAGATCTCATCTCAGACTTTGGAGCTCGGCAGAGATCTTATCTCCAGCAATTGAGATTGAAGGAGATCTCATCTTCTGTTGATGTAGACTCTAGAGCTTGGGGGATCTTATCTTCAGGCAGTCGAGGTTGAAGGAGATCTTATCTTCCTATTGACGTAGACTCTAAAGCTCGGGAGAGATCTTATCTCCAACAGTCGAGATTGAAAGGAGATCTTATCTCCTATTGACGTAGACTCTGCGAGCTCAAAGGAGATCTTATCTCCAACAGTCGAGGTTGAAGGAGATCTTATCTCTTTTGACGTAGACTCTGAGGCTTGGGGGAGATCTTATCTCCAGTAGTTAAGATTGAAGGAGATCTCATTGTTGATGTAGACTCTGGAGCTCGAAAAAAATCTTATCTTCAGCAACCGAGGTTAAAGGAGATCTCATCTCCTATTGATGTAGACTCTGGAGCTTGGAGGAGATCTTATCTCCAGCAGCCGAGGTTGAAGGAGATCTCATCTCCTATTGACGTAGACTCTGAAGCTTGGGAGAGATCTTATCTCCAGCAGTCGAGGTTGAAGGAGATCTTATCTCCTATTAACGTAGACTTTGGAGCTTAGGGGAGATCTTATCTTCAGTAGCCGAGGTTGAAGAAGATCTTATCTCCTATTGACGTAGACTTTGAGGCTCGGGGGAGATCTTATCTTCAGCAGTCGAGGTTGAAAGAGATCTTATCTTCTATTATTATCAGATATAATGGGACCGTTATCAGGATGTTTCCTCTCGTTCCGTCTAAAATGAACGAGGCCTTCGACTTTGCTCATGTTAGGACGAGATTTTTCTCCTATTTCTAACGGGCTGTGGGGGCACATAAGGACTGTTGTTAGGACCTCTTCTCCCATCTCGTTTAAAATGAACAAGGTCTTCGACTTTGCTCACATTAGGACAAGGTTCTCCTCCTGTTCCTAACAAACTATGGGGGCATATAAGGGCCGTTGTCAGGGCCTCTCCCCCCATCTCGTCTAAAATGAACGAGATCTTCGACTTTGCTCGCGTTAGGATGAGGTTCTCCTCCTATTTCTAATGGACTGTGGGGGCACATAAGGGCCATTGTCAAGGCCTCTCCCCATCTTGTCTAAAATAAACGAGGCCTTCGATTTTGCTCACGTTAGGACGAGGTTCTCCTCTTTTTTCTAGCAGACTATGGGGGCACATAAGGATCATTGTCAGGGCCTCTCTCTCCATCTCGTCTAAAATAAACGAGACCTTCGACTTGCTCATGTTAGGATGAGGTTCTCCTCTTGTTTCTAACATGGCCCTCTTGGTTGCTTCTTTCCTATCATCGCATAGTTTTTGCACCAAGAAACAATAATGTTGAAATGGAGTTCTATTGAAGAAAAATTATCAGTAGTACATTCTCAGATTCTCTGAGTTCTAAGATCGTGGAAGCATTGTTCCTCCGAGCTTCTTCAGATGTTAAGTTCTGGGTCGGATAACCTCCTCTACTTTATACGGGCCTTTTCGATTTGGAGCAAGCTTTCCCTAGCTCTAAGGTTGAGAGATGGCGGCTCGTCGAAGTACTAAGCCCCCTCAGAGATGGCGTTGATGTTGTTGGAAGGTGGTCGATCTTCTTGTTGTTCCTTCCTTATTTGTGGTTCTAGCTGTGGTAACGCCCTTAGCTGATTTTCTCTTGCTTCAGGCTCGCATTTGTGAAGCATTGAGGGAGGCATAGTTGTGAAACCTTCCTGGGGGGCACTTCTTCGCACCCTTTCATCGGGGTTTCTTTGACGACGAGCTCGAAGAGGAGTTCGAGCTCGCTTGCACTCGGGGGGGATCTGTGAGCATGGTCGAACTTCATTCGGCTCTCCATCAGCAGTAGGTCTACTAGACTCGTCCGTTTGTCGCTCTCCTATGGCTCTCTCATCTCTCAATTTGAAGGCTTCTTCTACTCGAGCATATCCTTCAGTCTGAGCTAGTAGGTCAGCAAAGTTTCTGAGGTACTTCTTCTCTAAGGAGAACAATAAATCATTCTTCCGAAGGCCATCCTTGAGTGCGGCCATTACAACAGACTGGTCCAAGTTCTGGATCTCCAATGCAGCAGCATTAAATCGGATGACATAAGTCTGAATGGATTTTTTCTTCTTCTACTTGACATTCATCAGGGAATTCGAACCTTTGCATGGACGTCAGCTACTGACGAAGTGAGCCGCAAACTGATGGCTCATCTGACCAAAGAAGAAGATCGTGCCTAGCCTCAATGTCGAGTACCAGTGTCTTGCTGTTCCCTTCAGGATGGATGCGAATGCTCGGCATAAGATGGCATCTGGTGCACCATGGAGCAGCATCGTAGTTTGAAAGACCTCTAAATGATCGATCGGATCAGAGGTTTCGTTGTAGCTTTCAAGTTGGAGAAGCTCGAAGTTCGATGGAATGAGCTCTTACATAATTTGGAGAGAGAAAGGAGGATCGATGCAGACATCGTCATGGTGAGCCGGAGTGACGTGGTGGAGTTTCTCAATCCATCGATCCATCTTTCATAGTTTGTGATCGAGGATGTCATCTTGATCGCAGATCTTAAATGGCTTTCAGCTGTAGATGGGAAAGATCTCCTCCAAAGGAGAATCATAATCCGAATATGGATCCTCTGCTCTCTATTTCTCCTTCCTAGGAGTGACGAGTATGCTAGCCTAAGTGCCCTTCCTTAGGACTGATTCCCAACATCTTGATGGTAGATTTTCTGATGGAGTCGCCATCGAAAGCTGCCGCATAGCCTGCACCATCTCAGTGAGGTCCTGAATCCACTACATCAGTAGGTTAAATTGCTCTAGACCTACCATGACCACTGGTGGAGGTGAAGGTTTAAGTTTCGATGATGGAGCAGAAATGGATGGATCTGACTCAGATCTGATGGTAGAAGTGGTAGATCTTTAGATAGTCACCTTCTTTTAGGGTATTTCTTAGGATTGAGGGAGAAGATGGAGATGAACCTTAAAGAAGAGGGTCGGTAGGGTCGACTGAGCACTTCTTTAAGAATAAGGATACCTCAGGGATAAAGGTCCTTCCTCTAGTGCTAATTCTATTGGTGTAGAATCTGATTGACACTGGATCGAGCTGGAGTTGAGGAAGACAAGATCACCGTCGGTGACCTGCAAAATAAAGTTTCGTCCGAAGTCGGTGGTGATGGCTCCGGTAGGATCCTCCGACGATCAAGTCAGCTCTTCTGACCAACAAAAATGGAGTGCTCAGAAAAGAATTCGACAGAATTTTGAAAAAAAGAAGAAAGCTTAGAAAAAATATATCTAAAGGATCCCATTTTATAGACGGAGTCTATGGTAGATTGATGGTGACAGCTATATCGTTCGGTAGTAGACCGCATGGAGTTTGCTATGGAGAGAGAGGTATCGCTAGACTGATAGTGACAGTCATACTGTCTGATCGTGGGTCACATGGGATTTACTATGGAGAGAGGTATTACCAGACTAATAGTGGCGGCCATACCATCTGATCGTGGACTGTATAAAATTTATTATGGAGAGAAAGATGTTGCCAGACTGATAGTGGTGGCCATACCATCTAGTGAAAGCATGCATTCAGAGTCCGACTGAGCTGGAGGAGTCCGACTGTAAGAGTAATTTGGAAGAAGGTCGGCTCCTGAAGAAATTTGACTGAAGAAAAAATCCAAAAGAAGTTTGGCTCCTGGAGGAGTCCGACTGTAGGAGCAATCCAAAAGAAGTTTGGCTCCTGAAGGAGTTTGACTGTAGGAGTAATCCGAAAAAAGTTTGACTCTTGGAGGAATCCGACTGAAGAAGAATTCTGGAAGGAGTTTGACTCCTGAAGAAATTCGACTGATGGAGAAGTCCAAAAGGAGTTTGTCTTCCTTGAAAATTCGACTAAAGGAGAAGTTTGAAAGTTTGACTCCTGTAGAAATCTAACTGAAGAAGAAGTTCGGCTCCTGAAGAAATTCGACTGAAGGAGAAGTCTGAAAGAAGTTCGACTCCTATAGAAATCCAACTGAAGAAGAAGTTCGAAAGGAGTTTGGCTCCTAGAGGAATTTGATTGAAGGAGAAGTTTGACTACTGAAAGAATCCGACTAAAGGAGAACTTCGAAAGGAGTTTGGCTCCTATAGAAATTTGACTGAAGAGAAAGTCTGGAAGGAGTTCAGCTCCTATAGAAATCTGACTGAAGGAGAAGTCCGGAAGGAGTTCGGCTCCTAAAGGAATCTGACTGTAGGAGCAATCCAGAAGGAGTTCGGCTCTTGGAGGAATCTGACTGAAGAAAAATTCTGGAAGGAGTTCGGCTCTTGAAGAAATTCGACCGCAGAAGCAATTTGAAAGGAGTTCGACTCCTAGAGGAATCCGACTGAAGGAGAATTTTAGAAGGAGTTCGACTCCTAGAGGAATCCGACTGAAGGAGAAGTTCGGAAGGAATTCGGCTCCTGGAGGAGTCCAACTGTAGGAGCAATTCGGAAGGAGTTCGACTCCTGAAGGAGTTCGATTGAAGAAAAATTTTGAAAGGAGTTCAGCTCCTGGTGCAATCCGATTACAGTAGCAATCTGGAAAAAGTTTGGCTCTTGGAGGAATTCGATTGAAGGAGAATTCGGAAAGAAGTTTGGCCCCTGAAGGAATTCGATTGAAGGAGAAGTTCGAAAGGAGTCTGTCTCTTGTAGAAATTCGATTGATGAAGAGATCTGAAAGGAGTTCGGCTCCCGAAGGAATCCGATTGAAAAAGAATTTGGAAAGAAGTTTGGCTCTTGGAGGAATCCGACTGAAGAAGAAGTCCGGATGAAGTTTGGCTCCTATAGAAATTTGACTGAAGGAGAAGTCCGAAAGGAGTTTGGCTCCTAGAGGAATTCGACTGAAGGAAAACACTGAAAGAAGTTCGGCTCCTGAAGGAATCCTACTGAAGAAGAAGTTTGGAAGGAGTTCGGCTCCCATAGAAATTCGACTGCATGAGCAATCTGGAAGGGGTTCGGCTCTTGGAGAAGTTCGGCAGAAATTCGGCCGCTGGAGAGTTCGAGAGGGGTTCGGCCAATGGAGGAGTTTGGTTGGAGCTCGACCGCTGAGAAGTTTGGCTAAGGCTCGGTCGCTGAGGAGTTCGATCGATCGAAAAAATTTGGCTAAGGCTTGGCCGCTGGAGGAGAATTTTTGATCGAAGCTCTTCCATGATTATCGATTGCATTAGGCTAAGCATCAGGCTGAACTTTGGTGAGAGCGGGGTTTATCCCCAATAATTAAGTAAAGCATATTCCTAAAGAAAATAAGAAAAGATCAGTGATGCTCATTAGGGATTGAACTATATCGAATAGAGTTTAATTCCTCCTCACTGACACCTCATTGAGTTGAGATGTACTTAGAAGAGTCCATTATGAGACTATGCCATTTTCTTAAGATAGGTTAAAAACTCTCACTAAGGCATACACTTTTTCGATCTCATTGAAGAACCTTAAGGATATTTCTTTACTTGACATCTGAATTTTTGAACTTTTCAAAGCTTTTAGATTTATGTCTCACACATATATCTATACCATAAAAAGTTATCGATATAAGTAATGAAGTAAAGAGAATCGCCCCTAGCCAGCTCATCAAATAGGCTGGATACATCATAATATATCAAAATAAGTATATTAGTGGTTCTCAGCCCATATCCCGCAAAGAATAGTTTGGTTATCTATCCTTGAAGGTAGAATCCATAAATCGAAAATGCCTCGAGAGTCGATGAGCCTAGGAGCTCATACTTTTTTAATTTACTTATTCTGTACTCTCCAATGTGATCAATCCTGAAGTACCACATACATTTAGATATATCTTATCTTTGGATCTCTCAGATCCAATGGCACTCACTATCTACTCAAATATAAATATCAAGCAGATCCAACATTACTTCTAAAGGCATATTCCCTACATCTTTTCTTTAGGTTCTCTAGGTATATAGGAATTTTTCATCTTAAACGCTTTAAGGTCCCATCAATAGTCGCAATATGTCCAATAACTCATTCAAGGTGCAATCGATTATATTCATGTGGTACTTTACTATAAACTTCCATATGAACTGATAAGCAATTGCAGGATCAAATCTATTCTCAACTCCTTGTACATGGTTATATCGAGCTTCTAAAGCTCATCCAAGTTCTTAATTATTGTCAAACAATGATTATAAATTAATTGCCCTCTAGTCAATGTCGAATACTTTGGTAACATAGGGATATCCTGGTAAGCTCAACTTTTTATAACTTAAAATCTTTTTAGGCTCTTGAGCCAGTCTTTATAACTTGATCGGTCAGTCAATTGGTTCTAAATTTGTGAGGGTGGAAAGCCAATTTTTAATTCTATCAGACAGTGGAGATTCTGGTTAAGTAGTTGTACTTGATTTTAAATTTGTACTAAAAACTTTAAGAAATAAATTAGATTCTCACTATTCTGATGGATCTCTCATACTCTCCTTGGAGATGTTGAAACCCCCATGCGACTAGGATTCTTAGTAGGTACTACGGTCCCATAGATATGCGCAGACCTCACCATTCTCGATTATTATGCCATGCTATACCAATGAGTGGACAACTATTATCTAATGCTTCTCAAGCATGATACAGTAATTGGTCTCTAAGTAATAGAGCTTTAACATGTCCATTTATTGGTCTAATCCTTAGTTAAGTCAGATCCATCGTTCAACGTATAGACAAAGCTGTCATTAGGTCTCTCATCGTGTTTGATTATTAGGCCCAACCCCATCATTACCTAGCAACATCTCATGTTAAAAGAATGGTTACATCTTTCTGATGCAACTAAATCACTGTATCCGATCAAGAACAATCAACACTAGTAGGATGCTTGCACTTCTATAGCGGTACAAGATCTAGGACTTAATATTTGTGGGAAGGTTTGGGTTCAGATCTCATCTAAATTAAGTCAGCACTATCTCATGTCTGACTAACTAGGTTCAAGTCAGTATAATCTCATGTCTGACTAATATAGTCGGCATGGATGAATACGAATGATTAAGCAACTTTATTCAAAACTTAATCAACCAAATTAACTAGATAAGTAAGATCGATGGAAGGGTTGCCAATGCTTGCCATAGACACCATCAAAATGGCTAGGTAAACATGCACCTAATTAAAAATCATTGATCGAGACTTGTCTTAGACACCAATCGGTCCATTAGAATTGAATAGGTCAGCCTAGTTATTCAGGCTCGATCCATTAAGCCAAATTAGGTCTTGAGTTAATCAACTCACGTCAAATATGAATTGATGCGACCAACTACAACTAAACTTGATGTTAAGCTCCTTTGACTTAATCCTAATCAACTATTGATTAGGTTTGATCAACTGCTCAAAATCAACAAAGATTCTAATTTGATCTAATTAAAAACTTTAATTATAGTCCAATCACTAGATCTAATTGTTCTACCCATACCCTCATGCATAACCTAAAGTTCAGATTCTAAAAATAATTTTTAGATTTTATTTAAGTACATGAATTAATGGTTTATGATCTAGAAACGTTTTTCAGAACTAAACCTAAAATCATATATCTCATATATAGTGTTTTAGATCTAAAATCTATGAAATATATATCACATATATAATTTTTTAGATCTAAAACTAACATGGCACATATCTCATACATGCAAAATTAGATCTAAAATTATGATTAAAATAATTTAAAAATACTTTTCAAAATCTCAATTCGCATTGTGCTAAGACAACCTTATGTCAGTCCAATGCAAATTTTAATAATTTTAATTTTAGATCTAATATTAAAGAAGGCATATCTACTATATCTAATTTCAGATCTAATAAAATTCACATCACATGTAAATTAGATTCATAATTTTAAATGCATGAACATTAATTAATCTGAATTCAGATCTGAAAATAGCTTTTTAGATCTGGGAATCCATCACATAAATTTCAACTATTCAGATTCAAATCATGAATTCCATCTCCTTAATCGTGAACATTCTTAATTTTAGATCTGAAAATTTAATTTTCAGATCTAAAATAATCTTTGTGATCAATTAAAATTTAGATTTTTAGATCAAAAAATAATTTTTAGATATGATATCAAGATCTTAACCTTGTATTAATGAGATGGCTCTAATACCATTGTTAGAAATCGACATCACATGTCGATAGGTATGCATGCAGAAACTTCAAAAATTTTGAACATAGAGTACGCAGCGAATATAAAATTCCTATATTACTTTAATATTGTTCTAAGACAATCATTCAACATAACGTTTTACCGTTATGTCGGAGCAACCTTATGTCAGAATGATGTTAAAATAATTTTTAATTAGATCTAATCTAATCTAGCATGCATAGAGATCAAATCTCATAACTCAGGCATCATCATAAAATACAAGATCAAAGATCTAAAAGAAATCTAAATTTTACCTTTGTGCGGATAGATCTTCACCGCGATCCAATGGTCTATGGATGTCTTCGAGGTTTTGTCATAGCCGCATAAGTATTTGGCCTCTATAAGTATCCATCGAGGCTAATTTGATCAGAAGGTCTCGATCTCACTAGGGTGCTCGCTTCCTATAATATCGAATCGATTTGATCTTTTGATTCTCTTCTCAAGGAAATCAAATAGATCTATAGGAGGAACTCGAAATCAAATCAAATCTAATTTCTTTTTCTAATTTTTTTTCTCAAGAAAAAAATTAAAATCTATAAAAGAAGATAATAGATCATATCTCTTATTCTTCCTTCTTGTCCAATCCTTGGACTAGATCTGAGAAAAGAAAGAGAAGAACCATCCATCTCATGGACCAAGAAAAATAAATCAGAGCAAATCTAATTTTAATGTCCAACCCTTAGATATCTTTGGAAGAGAGGAAGAGGGAGATATGTCCAACTCTTGGACAAGGGAGAGAGAAAGAGATAGGGAGTTACACTATAAGAAAATAGAGTATTAGTGATGGACATTAGCAACGACATTTTTGCCATAGCTAATAATGGATATTAGCGATGGAATTAGCAATGGTAAAATTACCATCGCTAATAATCTTTTTTATCGATAACTTTAATGATGGAGGTTTAGCCGTCGCTAATAATGGCTATGCTGTCACTATAAGTATTAGCAATGATAGTTAGCCATCGCTAATACTAAGTAATTTTATTTTTTTAATTAGATTTTATTATTATTAGCAATGATAGAAAATTATTAGCAACGATATTTTTTTGTCGCTAATAAAAAGTAATTTTATTTTTTTAAATTTGGTTGTAGGATTATTAGTGATAAAATTATGTTATTAGTGATGAAAAAAATTATTATTAATATTAATAATTTTAAAAAATATTTTTTAAAATTATTTAAATATTTTTTTTAAATTATTAGCAATGATAAATTGAGCCATCACTAATAGTCGTCGGTAATTAATTAATTAAATTATAATTATAATTCAATTTTTTTAAAAATTTAAATTTATTGGCAATGACTTTTCCATTGCTAATAGTCAGAAATCCATCGCTAATATGTATTAGCAACAGCAAAAATACCATCACTAATTTTAATTTTTTTTATTTTTCTTTGAATATGGTATAATTTTAAAATTTAAAGTGCATCTTCACCATTCATTATCTAAATAATTATCGTTAGAGTATCATCACAAAAAACTATCTTGATCCAATAGCCCTAACTATGTCGATCAATAAAATTTGATTTCAATTACCATGAACAATCACTTGATGATCTGATAGATAGAGATCATTGATGGGTTCAAAAACTTACAATGATGATCTCAATAAAATTTATAGTATACTATCAAAATTTTACTTTAATCGGATATTATTATCATGATCAATTTAGTATGAAATGATTTAGATCGTTAAATAAAAATAAGTAATCAAAATGCCAAATGGCGTTTGATTATAAGATAATTTTTTAGATAAATAATCTTTACTACTACTTTAATCATTTATATGATGGTGATCGTAAAATTTAAACCATGCATATATGAATGATCTAAAACTATATGACTCTTGATACTTATTCTTGAAGTTCTTAAGTAATTATACTTTTACTTTTCTAAGATTTATTTAACGTGGATGGTTCATATACGTGCAGTTTGAATTTTAGAATCACTACCATATCAATGATTAAAATAGTAGTAAAGATCATTTATCTAAAAAATTGCCTTAATCGGATGTTGTTTGACCATTTGATTTCTCATTTTTTATTTAACGACCAAAATTATCCTATGCTAAATTGACCATGCTAGTAATATTCGATTAAAATAAAATTTTGATCGTATGCTAAAAATATCATCGAGATCATTATTGCAAGTTTTCAAACTCATCAGTGATTTTTATTTATTAGATCATCAAGCGGTCGTTCATGACCATCAAAATCAAATTTTAATGATCGACATAGCTAGGGCTATTGGATCGAGAAGGTCTTTTGTGATAATACTCTAATGATAATTATTTAGATAATGAATGATGAAGATGGACTTTAATTTTAAAATTATATCATATTTAAAGAAAAATTTTTAAAAAAATATTAATGATGGATTTTTTACCAATGGCATTAGCGACGATAAGTTTGCCATCACTAATAAAAATTATGAAAAAAAAAATTTGACAAAAATATTAGCGATAAATTTTTATTTTTATCGATAGATTTTCGTCGCTAATGCTTTTATCGATGGCATTAGCGACGGCAACTTTGTCGTCGCTAATAATCTGCAATCTCAAAATCTCTATGAGGAAAAAAAATCACTCACCCATGCTCATCCTCTCTTGTTCTCGCCCTTTCGTCCTTCTTTTGTTGATGCTTAAAACCCCCTCACCACCCCCACCCCTCCTTTCCTCCCTCCCCATCCCATCCCTCCAGCATTCCGTGGCCACTTCGACCGGCCCCATCCTCGTGCCGACCCGACCCCTTAGCCTCGAGCTCGCATCTATCCATGCTCGCGGCCACCCCACCCCTGCCAGCCCTGACGGCGCCAGCCTAACTCCGCAACCACGCCTCAACCCCGCCGGCCTCGACGTCCTCGACCCAACCTCACGACCGCCCCAACTCTACCGCCCCTAATGCTGCCGGCCCAACCCTGCAACCCCAAGCCCGCATCCCTCCATGCCCGCATCCGCCCCAACCTGTATCATCTTCCCGCGGCCCCATCCTCGCTCCTTTGTTTCCGTTACTACATCCCTGAGCCATGACCCCGGCCTTGCAGCCCTGTCCCCTATGAAAGTAAAAAATTCTTGGCTTCATTTTTCTTTTCTTATCAATAGAATCCCCACTCTTATCTCATTATATGGGAAATGGTGCTCAGCCTATATGTCTTTGGATATCTGTGATCCTCATTGCATATGCTTTTTCTTAAGTCTAGATGGTTATCACTTTATCTTTAAAATGAATTTTATGGCACCTACTTTGGCTATATTCCCACATGATGTTAAAATAGATGGGATCTACATTTTAATATACTATTCTCATATGCTTCAGAATATCGATGGATATTATACTTGTCTTCCAGATAATATTTTTCAAGTCAATATTTCTAATGGAGGCTGGTTTTTCCCTCACTGCTAGTTTTACTTCATCCCAAATGATGTATCAATGAAAATGAATACTGATGAGATGTACCTTACTTTTTACTATTATTATGCTTTTCAATGCCCTTACTACTGCTCTTATTTTATTCCAAATGAAATATCTAAGGAAGAAAGTACTGATGGAATTAGGCTCAACTTGTACTATCTTTACATACCTCAGGCTTACGGCTGTTACTTTTTCAATATTCCGAATGATATATCTCAACTATATTTAGTTGATGGAAAAGATTTCTTTTTTGCTGCATCATGGTTATGCTTATGCCACTATCAATATATCTACAATTATAATGGAAGCATGACCACCTTCTTACATTATGCTATTTTAGCACATTTGTGCCATTTTCTGTGCTAGTCTCACTTTCAAGAATTACGAACTACTATACTTGTAAAGCCTATTCATCTATTGAGACGGCATTATGTGGATCTTAGTGAAAGAGATCACTTTCTTCTTAATAATTGTTTATCATTAGCAATGGCCGACATATCTTACCTCAGAGGTGATGAATTAGGTTTGGCTATTTCTAAAAACCAAGATGAATGTAAGCCTTAGATTATCTTTATTGTCATCTTGTGTGCAGCTTATTTAGCATAGTCTTGGCATACAAATCTCTGATTTTCATCACCAATTGAAGCTTTTGTCTCTTTAGATGCTAGTGATTATACTGCGATAGTGCCAGGTTCCTGCTGCTTTTTTATACCTATACGGATGGTTGTTGTCTCCTTGATTTTATTTTTCTTTATTTTAAGATGTTAGGATATCTGGCTTTCATCCACCAGCTATTAAAGATGAGTGGGAGGATGAGAAGGATGAGGACGTTACTTGATTTTTTTTTTATATTATGACTGATAGATCGATAAGAAATCTATACCAAAATTTTTTACTAGAACTATAAAAACTCTTATATGTATGCTTTAATTAATTTAATTATATCATTTACTTATTATAGATACGACAACTAGATCATCCACCAGTCCAGCTGTAGTTATGGGAGACCACATACTAGTCTAAGAGGATCGATGATTATTTAGATTCTAGATCGCGATAGATCACGTTAAGAATTTCAAACTGTATTTATTAAATTATTACAGGATATAATATGTATATAGAACTAATATATTTTTAAACTGTATAGCGAATTATGTAGAGTACGTTATTGTATGGTATGGTGATGATCCATCCACTCAGCCTGTTCTTGATCTTAAGGGGTGGCTAAAGGTCACTAGAGAGGTAAGTAGGAGCCGGGTTATAAGATTCGGCCACAGCTTCGATCCTCTAGTGGCTTGATCATATTTGGCATTCTTACAGGCTTTGATGTTCCAAATTTGAAGCAATGCCTATATGGAGAAGGTCGTGCAGAGGCTTCTGAACTAGCAATCTCAGAGCATTTAGGATGTCGTTCGTGATGCGGTCATAGAGGCTTTTCAGGACCCATGGCTATATGACTAGCCAGGCTCGTTATTCCAACCATCACATCAAATAATTCTATTAGTAAACTTTTTTACTTATTTTAAGTTTTTATATTTAGAAGCTTCACATATTTAAGCTATGCTTGAGTCAAAAAAAAATATCTAGGAGCTAAAAATTCAATCTAACCATCCAATTGATGGATCGATGGTGTCTATAGTTCCGTATCATAGAATCGAATGTACAAAAATAATCTGTTCGAGAATCAAAGAAGAATATCGAAAGATACACCTTTATATCAAAATTTATAAATAATATTTTATTTTTCTTCATTTTAGAATGCTGAGATATCCGACTCTCATTCACCAGCTGCTAAAGATGAGCCAAAGGATGAGAAGGAGGAGAATGAGGAGGACATTACTTGATTTTTTTTTTTTTGATTTGTATATAATTTTGATACTTATAAAGTAGTACCTCAATGTAAAATTATATAATTTATAATTTTAATATAATATAATTAATTTTATATTTATGATTGTGTTAAATAGTTATTATATTATTTTAAATAAATTTTAAAAAATATTATTATTTGTTAGTAGGTTTTAAATTATTTAATCATAATTTTAAAAAAATTAAAAACTATTAGTGATGGCAGATTATCATCACTAATAATTTTTTAAAATTTTAAAAAAATAAAAAAAATTAGCGATAGCATTAGCGATAAAATTGCCATCACTAATAGCTTTTTAAATTTTTTTAAAAAATTAAAAATTATTAGTGTTGGGGATAAACTCCTCTCCTGCTGAAGTCAAGTTCGGTGTTCAGCCTGATGCGGCCAGTAGCCACGAAAGAGCTTCAGTGGACGGATCTTGGCCAAACTATTACAGTCGGTCGAACTGTTTAGCGATCGGGCTCCTTCAGACTCCTCAACGATCGAGCTCCTTCGGACTTCCCAGCGGTTGGGCTCCTTCAGACTCCCAGCATCCGGACCGAACCCCTTCAGCCGACCGAGCTACTTAGCAGTCGAGCTTCTTGGACTTCCAGCAGCCGGACTTTAGCCGAACTCAACCGTCGAGCTTCAGTCAGACTCCCGCAAGAGCTGAACTCTCTCCACGTCGTTTCAGTCAGGCACCTACAAGAGCCGAACTTCTTCCGAGCTTTTCCTTCAGCCGAACTCTCCTACAAGTCCAAACTCCTCTGGATGAATTATCACCATCAGTCTGCAATAGATGACAAAATCGGATGATATGGCCATCACCACTAGTGACACCACTCTCTCCGTAACCAGCCCCATGCGGCCCATGACCTGTCAGTATGACTATCACTATCCACTTGACGACGCCTTCCTCTTCATACCGAACTTCATGTGGCCCCAATGGCTCTCTGCTGGGCGGTATGGCCGTCACCATTAAGTAAGCTCCACCTATAAAGGACCCTCCAGATATACTAACCTCTAATCTCTCTGATCTCTAAGCTCTCCTCTTCTTCTCCAAGATCCGAAACTCATTTCGAGCACTCCATTCCTGTTGGCCAGAGCTGACTTGATCGTCGGAGGATCCTACCGGAGCCACCCTCCACCGACTCCGAACAGAACTTTATTTTACAAATCCCCGACGATGACCTCATCGGCCTCCACTTCAGTGAATTTCGGCGACGATCAGATTCTGCATCAACAGATTGGCGCTAGAAGAAGGACTTGAACCTTCGAGGTTTTCTTATTCTTAAAGGAGTGCTCGACGATGATTTTTCTCTTCCCTCTTCGGAGATCTCCCTCTTCTCTTTTGAAGAAAAAATGCCTCCGAGGAGAGCTTCGACTCGACGCTCGGTGGCCTCCGCGGTCCGATCCCATCCAGATCCATCTGTTCTTGCTTCAGCCCTGGTAGCTCGGGTTCCACCTATACCCACGGTAGATGTGAAGTAGTTCGACCAGCTTGTCCGATAGGTCCGTGGCCTCACGGAGGCATTGCAGGCCATACAGCAGCCCTCGGTGGCGACTCCATCAGAAAACCCACCATCGGAATGTCGAAAACTGACCCCAAGGAAGAGTACCAGGGCCAATGTACCTATTGCCCCTAGAAGGGGAAATAGAGAGCCGAGGATCCATGTTCGGATCACAGTTTTCTCCTGGGGGAGACCTTCCCCATTTGTAGCTAGAAGCCCCCCAAGATCTGCAACCAAGATGACGCCCTCGATCGCAGACTGCGGAAGATGGACTGATGGATTGAAGAGCTCGGCCACATCGCTCTGGCTCATCATACCGACATCCACGCCGAACTTTCTTTCTCCCTCCAAATTATGCAAGAACCCATTTCATCGAACTTTAAGCTTCCTCAACTTAAGAGCTACGATGAAACTTCTAATCAGGTTGATCATTTGAAGGCCTTTCATGCCATGATGCTACTCCACGGTGCTTCAGACGCCATATTGTGCCAAGCTTTTCCATCTACCTTAAAGGAAGTAGCTAGAAATCGGTACTCGGCATTGAAGTTGAGTACGATCTTCTATTTTGACCAGATGAGCAATTAGTTCATGGTCCACTTTGTCAGTAGCCGACGTTCGTGCCGAGGTTCGGATTCTCTGATGAGTGTCAAGCAAAAATAGAGGAAATCCATCCGGACTTATGTCACCCAGTTCAACATCATGGCATTAGAGGTCCGGGACGTGGACCAGTCTGTTGTGATGGCCGCACTCAAGGGTGGCCTTCAGAAAAATGACTTGCTGTTCTTCCTGGAAAGAAAGTATCCAAGAGACTTCGTCGATCTACTGGCTCGGGCCAAGAGATATGCCCACGCGGAACAAGCCTTCAAGTTGAAGGACGAAGAAGCCTTAAGAGAGCGGCTGGCAGACGATGGAGAGCCGAGCGGAGTCCGACCGTGCTCACGAAAGCAGGCGGGCCCGAACTCCTCGAGCTCGTCGTCAAAGAAGTTCGGACAAAGAAGCAGGAAGTTCTCCAGTTTGACTTAAGCAAAGTTGAGCTCCCCCTCGAGCTCATCATTAAAGAAGTCCAGACAAAAGAAGCAGGAAGTTCTCCTACGGAGGGTTTCACAGGAAAGCGGAATGAAGTTCGGCACGAGCAGAAAAGAGGAATGAAGTTCGGTGCGAGCAAAGCCGAGCTCCCCCTCGAGCTCGTGGTCAAGAAAGTCCGAACAAAGAAGCAAGAAGTTCCCCCATAGAAGGTTTTGCAAGAAAGCAGAATGAAGTTCGGCCGCGTCCACGACCTCCCCAGCGCATATGAGGCCAAACTTCACCTCGAGCGCGAGCTCGCCGTGGGCGAGGCCGTCCAAGAGGGCATGAAGTTCACCCAGGAGGGCGGAAAGATGTTCGGCGTGGGCGAGGCTGCCGAGCTCGCCGCCGAACTCCCCATCAAGAGCCCCGACCAAGAGGGCTTGAAGTTCACCCAGGAGGGCGGAAAGAAGTTCGACATGTACGAGGCCGTCGAGCTCGCCGCCGAACTCGCCATCGAGAAAGCCCTAACAGAGGGGCATGAAGTTCTTCAGAATGAAGTTCGACGGAATTAAAGCCAAACTCCCCCTTGAAGCTCATCGCTCAAGTCAGGCCGAACTCCCCCCATCTCGAGTATGTCATCAACAAAACTCCCTATAAAGATTTCATAGGAGGTGAGATGAAGTTCGGCTGCGCTCACGATCGCCCCAGGGCAAGCGAGGACTCCCTCTCGAGTATGACTACAAGGAAGCCCAGACAAAGGGGCATGAAGTTCTGCCGTAGATTTCACAAAGGGACGGAATGAAGTTCGACCGTGCTTACGACCTCCACAATGCAAGCAAGGCCCGAACTTTTCGAGCCCGCCACCAAGAAATTTCCGACTGAAGGGCACGAAGAAGTCTCCCTCCTGGAAGGTTCTGCGACTACGCTCCCCTCAATGCTCCTCGAACCCAGATTCTTATCGAAGTTAGGAACCAACTGCCAACACCAGAAGGATTGCGGTCTCCTCCAAACAAGCACGATCGAAGCAAGTACTGCCTCTACCATCGCAACCACGGTCACGACACTAAGGAATGTATGCAGCTCCGAGATGAAATTGAGGAGCTCGTCAGAAAGGGGCGGCTAGGTAAATTCCTCCGGCACTAGCCTGAAGAAGGAAAAGATCGGTCAAGGGCGCTACCATAGCCAGAGACGGTAAGAAGCTCGGCGCTGCCATAGCCAGAGACAGTAAGAAAGCTCGACGCTGCCATAGCCAGAGATGGCAAGGAGGTTGGCCACCTCACGGCGTCATCCACATTACCCCTGGGAGGAGCTTGGTACATCGGCGATTCGTCGTCTCCCAGCGACAAGAGCTTGCTCCAAATTGAGAAGACCGGCATGAGATAGAGGAGGTCGTCCACCTCGGGACTTACTGTCGAAGAAATGCGGAGGAACAACGCTACCACGACCCTGAAATGGGAATGTGCTGCGAATAACTTTCCCTTGGTAAAATTCTCCCCCAATAAATAATATTATCTCTGGGTGCAAAAACTATGTGATGATAGGAAAGAAGCAACCGATAGTTGCCGTATTAGGAACAGAAGGAGAACCTCATCCTAACGCGAGCAAAGTCGAAGGCCTCGTTCATAAAGGACGAGACGGAGGGAGAGGCACGGATGATGGTCCGTATGTGCCCCCACAGCCTGTTAGGAACAGGAGGAGAACCTCGTTCTAATGCGAGCAAAGTCGAAGGCCTCGTTCATAAAGGATGGGACAGGAGGAGATGGACGATGGTCCGAATGTGCCCCACAGCCCATTAGGAATAGAAGGAGAACCTCATTTCCTAATGCGAGCAAAGTCGAAGGCCTCGTTCACAAAGGACGAGATAGGAAAAGAGGCGCGAAACGATGGTCCGTATGTGCCTCCACAGTCCATTAGGAATAGGAGGAGAACCTCGTCCTAACGCGAGCAAAGTCAAAGACCTCGTTTACAAAGGATGGGATGGGAGGAGATGGACGACGGTTCGAATGTGCTCCCCACAGTCCGTTAGGAATAGAAGGAGAACTCGTCTAATGCGAGCAAAGTCGAAGGCCTCATTCATAAAGGATGAGATGGAGGGAGAGGCACGGACGACGGTCCGCATGTGCCCCTACAGCCCGTTAGGAATAGGAGGAGAATCTCGTCCCTAATGCGAGCAAAGTCGAAGGCCTCGTTCACCTTAGACGAGATGGAGGGAGGCGGACGACGGTCCAAATGTGCCCCCACAGCCCATTAGGAATAGGAGGAGAACCTCGTCCTAACGCGAGCGCCCGCATCAACCTCGGCCAAAGGAGATAAGATCTCTCCCGAGTGATCGGATCCACCTCGGTTGGAGAGCTTCAACTTCAACCTCGATCAGAGATAAGATCTCTCCCGAGCGGCCGAGACAACCTCGACCAGAGATAAGATCGAAGACAACCTCATCCTGAGATCAGATCTCTCCCGAGCATCCGTATTAGCCTCTGTCGTTGGAGATAATATCGCCCCGAGGAGCTCAACCTCTGACCTCGATCGCAGCGGACGAAGCCTACCTCAACCTCGATCGGAGATGAGATCTCCCTCGGGCTTCAACTTCGACATCAACTTTAGCGAAAGATGAGATCTCCCCCGAGTTTCGACCTGAGCCAGCATAGAAATCAGAAGAGAACTTCGGTAGTCGCCTTTTCTACACTTTCTTCCTTCGAATTTCGAACTCGGGAGTGGGGGGGCTATTGTTGGGGATAAACCTCGCTCCTGCCGAAGTCAAGTTCGGTGCTCAGCCTGATGCGGCCAGTAGCCATGAAAGGGCTTCAACGGATGGTCTTGATCGAATTATTATAGCCGATCGAACTGTTTAGCGGTCGGACTCCTTTGGACTCCTCAGCAGTCGAGCTCCTTCGGACTCCCCAGCGGTCGGGCTCCTTCGGACTCCTCAGCGGTCGGACTCCTTCGGACTCCCAGCGTCTGGACCGAACCCCTTCAGTCGATCGAGCTACTTAGCGGTCGAGCTCCTTGGACTCTCAGCAGCTGAGCTTTAGCCGAACTCAACCACCGAGCTTCAGTCAGACTTCCGCAAGAGCTGAACTCTCTCCGCATCGTTCCAGTCAGGTGCCTGCAGGAGCCGAACTTCTTCCGAGCTTTTTCTTCAGTCGAACTGTCCTACAAGTCCAAACTTCTCTAGACGAATTATCGCCATTAGTTTGCAACAGATGATAAGATCGGACGATATGGCCGCCACCACTGGTGACACCACTCTCTCCATAACCAGCCCCATGCGGCCCATGACCTGCCAGTATGGCTGTCACTATCCGTATGATGACGCCTTCCTCTTCGTACCGAACTCCATACGGCTCTAATGGCTCTCTACCGGGCGGTATGGCCATCACCATCAACTAAGCTCCGCCTATAAAGGACCCTCCAGATACGCTAACCTCTAATCTCTCTGATCTCTAAGCTTTTCTCTTCTTCTCTAAGCTCCGGAACTCATTCCGAGCACTCCATTCCTATTAGCCAGAGCTGACTTGATCGTCGGAGGGTCCTGCTGGAACCACCCCCACCGACTCCGGATGGAACTTTGTTTTGTAGGTCCCCGACGGCGACCTCATTGACCTCCACTCCAGCGAATTCCGACGACGATCAGATTCTGCATCAACAATTAGCGACGGCATTAGCGATAAAAATACCGTTGCTAATAGATTTTTATCAGTTTAATTAATAAAAATTAAAATTGCTAGCAATAGCATCTTTATCGTTAATTAGTTATTAGCGATGGTAATAATTACCATTGCTAATAATGATAATTAGCGACATGAATTTTTTAGATTGGATTTTGCATAGTATTACCGACGGTAAGATTATTAGCGATGGCATATCGACTATTAGCGATCAGAATTCTTTTAGTCTTACCTTCAACAACCAATCATTGGATGTAAAAAAGAAGAGATAGAAGGGAGAAAAGGCATCCACTAAAAACCAACACCCATAGCTTTGTGCATCCCATCTCCACACCAATCTACTTGGGGCATCCCAAAACTCTTGATCTTATCAAGAGGAGGTGCCATTTTATCCCTATTTAAACATAACCACCTAGGGTTAGGGTTTGGGATAAGATAGAGTTTGAAGGGAATCAAACTCTTAGGTGTGCTGCCCCACCCTTTTTCTCTAATATTTCTCCATGCCTAGGTCTCTTTTTCTACATAAAAATAAAGGAATGTGAGTCAAATTCTCAACTCTTAAGAATATGTGTCATCATTTTATTAATTTTCTAAATGATTCATGGACACATAGACTACATGAATAGAATTAACTATCCTAATTAATTAGGTCAAGTCCAAGATTATGTCCTAGAAAAAATTAATGTATCGATCTGATTGACTTCTAGAGCATACATTTAACACATGCCTCCTTAAAAGGTTTCACTTCTCATATATTCCTTCATGTGAAAGTGTTTTACGTTGAGAAGAAGATCTCCACGCCCCTCACACCCTCATATATCTCACGCGTGAAAATGTTTCATGCTCCCTCCTCGATGCCCAAAGCCTTCACTCAAAAGAGGCTTCGTGCCTCTAGGTTTTACATGCCCAAGTGTTTGGCATTATGAGGGAGTTAGACTTCCATTATGACTCCATGTTGGGTCATGAGTTAGGTCAACAAAAAGCGGGGGTTGACGCCCAAGGGCTTAACACACACTAGATTCCATGCACCCAAGAGAGGGAAAGAGGAGAGCCAAAGAGTTAGTGAGGTAAAAAAAAAAAAGGAGTTGCTGATTTCTTGAGAAAAAATTCAGCAAATTAGATTAGGGAGAGTCTTTGATCGAGTCCTGTATAGGTCACTGTTGGAGAATACATACTTGGATGCCTTGAGGAAACTGATCAGCAAAGAATTCAAATTTTTGAAGGTAAATAGCTCTTCTCTCTTATCTAATTACCGATTGATTTATGTTTGATTGTAGTCATCAAGATAATTTTGGGATTGAGATTAGAATTTTATGTAATCAATTGTTGATGTTTAAAAAAAATTTAAAATCTATTTTTTTTTACGGTGCATCCAAATTTCAACAATAGAAATCGTCTTCAATAGAAAAATTAATGAAAAAAATCCAGCGAGAATATTTGCTATTTTGCTTCTCAAAATTTTGTCGATAAATCCACTGGCTGATGTGTAGCTCGGTATGGTAGTACCTCTTGGTGTATCACAAGCTACATTCCAGTCTTTGAGTGGATCGTATCCGTTGATCATCACTGCTTTCTTTTCAACCAGTACGTATGCTAATCGATATGAGGCATTTACCTTGCAGAGTAATACCTGGATGATGGCTATTTTTATGACATAAATAAAATGTATAGCTTTCTTCTTTTAGCTCTTGCAAGCCTTATAGAAAATGTAACATTATGTGCAGACACTAATTTGAGCTCATTTCTGGTCGGGGGCTTTGTTGATGAAAGAACAAAAATTTACAGCTCATTTGCGAAAACAGTAGCTGTACCGTCCGTTAAAAGAAGTCATATACACCAGCCAATCTACAGGAAAACTATCATAAAGGAACACAATCTCTTTTACAGGATGCCCATGTTCTTGAGACCCAGAACAGTTCCAACGCCTATTATGTGGCCCACCGTCCCACATGCCAAGGTATCAGCCAGAGTGAATCCGGCTGGGTCGCCGGTCTGCAGCCCGGAGTTGCGCATTTCAAGCTTCAGCCCTGCCGTCGCCTTCCTGTTAGCCGACGGGGCCAATCCGAACCTCCCGGCAAATAGCATCAAGGTTGTGGTGGTCACCATTATCTGTCCAAGTATAGATTAGCTCATCAAAAAATATTGACATAGTCCACTTGTTTTAAACCTCGTCTAGAGTTAAACTCATATATCAAATATTTATTTATCAAGAAGATGCTGTGATTTGAGTCTCTCTTTTGGAAACTCGTGGTTCTTAATATCATGAATTGTTTGTTTCCATTCATCAGTCAAGATTCAAGAACATTTTAAAAGATTTGTGTGCGGTGCTTACAATATTTGTTGGTGAGCCAATGAAGCCACAGCGAGCACCCAAAGCTCCTCTTCCCCGTTGCCTGATCGGTGGCAGCATCACCTGCCAAAAGAACAAGAGATAGTTGGCCGGATATGTTTAGAGACCTGTACAAGACAACTTAAAATTATAGCATGCTTCCCTTGATTTCTTTTCAAATGTATATCTTTTTAAGTAATGATTACTAAAGTTAGAGGATGTTGGAGTTAAACGCTGGAACTGTGGAACATCATAGCATATTAATGTCAGGAGCTCATATACCCTCCAACTTTTGCTTTGTTAGCATTTTCCATCTCTAAAAAGTTATGAAAACCACTGGAGTCCAAGGAGAATAATGCAATGGACTCCAGTGGTTTTTATGACTTAAACTCATCACAGTAGCTTTTGAGGTGGGCAAGTAGTGATATGGAACTCACCATGGATGGTTGGGCCTTGAGGCCACTGAACCGTGGGAGAGAAGTCATGACTGCGGTTGGAGTAGCGAGCTTGGAAGCCATGACTTCTCACCGGCGTAGGAATCAAGAACTACCCTTTGTTGCTGGGTTTTCAGGTATAGGACTCGAAGATGCTTTAAAGCATTGAAAACGGAAGCCTTGAAATCTCGGCCACAGGAGGGGCTTGTGGCCTCAAAGGCCACCAGCGGATGATCACTAGATTCTTGGTGCTGACGTGGCTGCACCTGGTTAGCCTTTGCCAATTGGATAAGATATGGTTTTGAGAGTTCGACAACATCCCTCCGAGTTTGATGGTTAGAAAATATGTGGTTAGAGGGAAGTCGATTCTGAAACAAAAGATTTTGTGACTCTCATTCAATCTATTTGGTTGGAGAAAGTTTCACTTCTATTATGATTTTAGATTCAAAACTCAGTCCAATTCTACTCCAGCATTTAGTGTCCATTTTGATTCCACTTACGAACAAAAAAAAAAAATGTTAAGAAACATAGCCATTTCGATTTCCATTTCAATTCATTCCTATTCTAATTCTAATCGTGAACTAAACATACCCTCAATTCAACAGTATATACCATATTTTCCAAAAAAAATTTTAAAGTTTGGGTTCAGGCTTGCAACATGACCATATCTCTAGATTAGCTTTTCTTTAAAAAAAAAGAAAAATTAAAGGGATTTATTGAGCTCTTTTTCGGTGTTTCAACTTAGTCAAAGGCATCTTATGTAGCATCCACTAAGATGATTATTTTTTTAGATTAGATATATGTGTGCTCCTGAAGATCAAATTTATCCTAATTAACATGTATTTGTTGGATTTAAACTCATCTGTCTCAAATCTCAAAGCACAATATTCCTACACTTAAGTCTCTTAAATTTTTTTCCATCACCTATATGTTACAATCTTGTGTAATCCAAAATTTAAGATAATAATTGGAAAGAAAGAAAAGAAAAGTTTTTATAATTTAGACATTTATTCTTGCCCTATTATTCTTAGTTTATAGAAAAGTTACAAACTACTTTGAAAACAATACCTTCTATTGCAATAAATAATGTTTAAAAAAAAAAAAAACTCCATTTACATTTAGGGCTACAAGTGGAGGGGATCAACTTGTTTCCAATATGGAACCAAGCTAAAACTATTTTGGTTTAATTTGAATTGAAGTTATTTTGGTTGATTTTGGATTCAAAAATATGACCAGTTTCAAATGTGAATTAGATTTGGATTAGTAAATTTCCATTCCAAACCAAATTGATTCCTTTTCTTTTGTTTTAGTTGCTACTTATCTCATGAAATTTAACCCTAGTTCAAAATTTCTTAAGAATGATGAATGAACAAGAGGGATTGTCCATTGATTATGGTCCACCAATTTGTATCTTTTCGAATTGAGAGGATATAAGGATGGATAGATGAAGCATGTGAGAGGTGAGTTTCTTTGTTAATAAAATTATCTTACCTCTCATTAATTTTTTTTGATAAGATTCTAATACTTTTTTACTCCTTTATCAAGACTATAGACCCTCTTTAATTTTTTCTTTGACAAAACTCTACCTCTAATTAATAATAATGTCTTTTTATCAAAGGATGGTTTAGTAAAAATATCATTATTTATTTTTATTTTTTTACTTAATAATTAAAGAAAAAAATTATTTTTATCCATCCTTCCATATATCACCAAACATATGAGAGGTTGAATGGATCTCCATCCATCCTCTCCATCATCCATCATTCCTCTAATGTATCATTTCTAGCAATCAAAGGGTAAGATATAAGCTTTTCGCATAATGACATAGCTTCTTTGAATATATTCTTCTTCTTCTCCTTACTCAATGGTAAAAAGGCCAATTTCAATGCTTTCTTTGTTGATTACATATCAATAATAAGAGGAAAAAAGATAGCGACCTTTATAATGTTAAACAATGCATTGTGACAATTCATTATAATATAAATAATGATTGCCATTCAGCTTATGTTTTTCTCTCAATGAAATACTATTTATTTTCCAAACAATTTTTTTTTGCATACATTTCCTCCTAAAAATTAAGATTGTATTGTTTGGAAATAATCTTTTCAACAAATGAATGATGAAATGGAAATTTATTGCTATTATTTTCTTATTATAGTATGTTATCTTATGTTATATTGGTTGTTTTATTCAATAACAAAAATTTAAAATAATATATTTTTTAAAGTAAATAATGACTATTATAACGATTATAATGTACAAATAATAGTTTTAATAGGGGTCCACTATAATGAAATAACAGTCATGAAAACCATGTTTTTCATCTCATATGGCATATAATTGGAAAAACACCATTATTGGCTCACCTATGATTAGATAGGTCGTAGCTGCAAATACCATGATTGAATTGTAGGCTACATTAAATAGCAAGGAAATGACTCAAACCTTATAATTGTAACTATAAGTGAAATTGGTCATAGTTAAAACTACTAAGATTTATTTCAAATGGAGTCCCTGCACCCATCTTCAACCATTAAAATTTGATGTCATATAATTTCAACATATTATATATTAATTATTTTAATAAGAATATGATAAATGTAAGTTCTCATCATAATAATACATGTAAGTATTATACTATCAAATTATGTTATTGTGATATGGTTCCCATAGCAATTGTTGTTATAATAATCTAAAACCAACTTATAAATAGTATTACCTTTTCTATTAAAGTTATAAGAATAATATGATAATTATTGTACTATAATAAAAAAGTACATGACAATAGTTATTAAAATTCTAATGTTATGATATACATTTAAAAATATAACTATTATTATTATTACCATAATATTATACTTATTAACTATTATTGTATCATAATTTCTTATTATAATCTATATTTATAATAATATATAATCATTATTATATTATAACAAATATGATGTCATAATTATTAGTTATTATGGTAAAAGAATTTAAACATTTGTCAAGTATAACTTTATTTCAAAAGCTATTAAGTGGATAATAAATAATAATTAGAAATGCCAATCTAATATAGAATAGACCATTGAGATTTCAATTCGCTGATTACAGCTTATCACCAAATCACTTTAGATTTGGATAAGTTAATAGGGAATGAGCATAACGCATATCTTAGAACTTAACAAAATTAATATTTTTTTTCTTTTTTAAAATAAACACTGAGATATGCTTGACATAGTACATATACCCGACATTTATATAAAATTTAGCTAATTATTGATTTCTTCCAAAAAATATTGAATTATTTTTTTAGGAAAAAAAGTATTTTGAAATCCCATTTTTCCCAACCTACTAGGTACCTAACTTGATCTAGTTGACCTGATCCGAATGGGTTAGGTTTTACCCGACTCGATTAAAATCTAGGTGAATATGAATTTTAGAAAAAAATTAAAAATAAATTCGGATCGAGTATAGATAATAATATGCCCTGCTGTGAATTTGACCTAATTAAATTCTTATACATAAAGCCCAACACAAAATCCTGGCCATCATATGCTTTCCTCATTCTGCTAAGACTCAAAGCCCTAGCCATTGTAAGCTTTCCTATTTGGTCATTAAGACCCAAAACTCTAGCCATTGTAAGCGTCCCTATTTAGCCACTCCGACCTTTCACCTAATTAAGCCTCCTTATTTGGCCACTCTAAGCCTCTTGCTCGATCGAGACTCTATAGGATGGAAAAAATTAGAGAAAAGATCGAGATGGACAATGATGGGGTTGTAATTGGAGAGAAGATGGGTGGTGAGCGTAGAGATGCAAGCGGCAATGATAATCTTTCACAACTCCTATAGTTAGGTGGCAGTGGAGGAGGAGAGGGCTTTGACAGATAATAAAACTCTAGTCATCATCTAAGCTTTCCTATTCGGTTGTCAGAGAAAACTAAAAGATAAGACTTTTTCCTACATTGATTTTTTTATTTTTTACTTTATTTTCTTTTTCATTTCATTCTCTTTTTTAGAGATCTACGAGCAAGGAGAGCACCCCAGGAGATTGGAGGGGTTTTGCTTTCTTAGATTCTGGTTTAGAAATTTTTAATCAAAAGATCAAAAGATTTTTGCAAGATAGATTTGGAGATTTTTTGATTAAAACTCGGAAAGAAGATATACCCGAGGTAAGATGAGTATACCTGATCCGATCTGATCTAATCTGAATTCTCTATTTTTTCTGATCTGATCTAATCTGAATTCTCTATTTTTTCTAACCCAATTTGATTCAAGATGGATATGAGTTTGAATTTTTTTTTAAAATGATGGATATGGATATTGATCAATTCAATTAATATTCGACCCATTTTCATTGTGCCATTAAATATTTAAATAACTGGCTTTCAAGACAAAATATTATCCCGGAGCCCAACATATTATCTGTCAAAATAAAAAAAAAAAAGAAAAATCCAACTTTCACCTGCAAATCATAAAATAAGCAGATTTTTATATAATTAAGAAAAATAAAATAAATCTGTGAGCCACGTGGTATCACTTCACTTAATGGGGACCATACGGTACACGTTGGAGTTGTGACACAAGAGTAACTTCCGCCCTCCTGCCACGTGACAGTTGGCCGCTGGTTTTGGTTCAAAAGAAGCAATTTTCTCGTTATTTCTCATAAATTTTCATCCCACTCCCAGGCTCATTCATCCGGCACAGCAAAATCGTCCACTATCCTCCCTTCCAAGTTTATAAGCCCTGCGGCCTCCGCTCGGAAATGGCGTCTTCTTGAAGGCAGCCGCGATGGAGTAAAAGTCCGGCCAGAGAACTCTATTACCGCCCCCGGCCTCTCCTTCCCTCCCTTCCTCTCCTCCCCGCCGAAATTCGTTACACATCTCACCCTATCGCCACCACTACCATCTAAGGTTGTATTTTTCTTTCTCCCCATTTATATCTATCTCCCTCGTTTCTATTTTCCTCTTTAATCCGGCCGTTATTCTCTCTTAATTCTTTCTGATTCTTCGGTTTTTTTGTTTGTTTTTACGAATTTTCGACCTTTTTTGACGGGTTTCGTGGTTTTATAAAAAATGATGATTTCTTTTTCACCCAAATCGTATCATTGTTCGGTGCTCTGAAATTTTATATTGTTTAATTTCTTTTGGCGGTGATTAGGGTTTATGGATACGAATCTGGATCCTTCCTTGATATCTTTTTAAATTCAGGACTTGCTCGTCGTTGGTCCGTGCGAATTGTTGGCTGGTTTGAGTAGCTTAATGCGAAATTAGGGTGGGTTAGTTAGAATTTCTAGAAGTTCGGTCACTTTTTTCATGGAACAAGGTTTTCGCTTCTAACTTGTTCTCGAGTTATTTAAAAATGACGACATTGGCTTTGCTTCAGGTATCAGTTTCCGTGTTTCTTTGAATTTAGCTGATTCCTTTGGTTCTGTTTATATAGGGTTTTGACTTGAACTGTTTTCTTATGAGTTGGCCACTATATTTTGATCAAAATTAATTTGTGCGATAAGATCGCGTTGATAAGGTTTGCAATTTTTGTTGGTCTTGTGGGTCTGTTGCAAACTTTCTTGTTGTGCTGTTTGAGAAGTTGATGTTAGTTCTATGTGTCCCAGAGCTATGTGCTTTCACTGTCTACTTGTATCATCTGGGATTCATCTTTTATTTTGATTGGTATATCAGGTGAAAAACATTTTTGAACTTCTTATATCTTGGTAATTCAGAAGATGTATCTTTATGATAAAGAAGGTATCAAAATACAAGTTTTGGAATCACTATTGAATTTTATTAGCTGTATTACTGAAAGTGTAAGTTATGCAATGGCTGGAACCTTAAACCTTATTTGTTTCGTTGCTATTTTCCCCCAACCCCACTAGAGGATATTGTTAAGTCTTTTAATGTTTAATATGTCTTTTTTCTGTGCATGGGGAGACCATACTCTTCATTCCTTTTTGAAGTGAAAATTTTAGCGTTCTTTTGTAGTTGGAATCCCAGTCTTTTCTTCATGTTAGTGAGGAATTATTGTGACATATTGGATGACTGTGGAGGTGACTGGAGCTTGGTTGATCATGTTTTGCATTTGACTATTTTTCGTTAATGTGAATTTGAATCTGAACATGAGATTTGATTTTCCCCCTAGTGTGACCCATTTTGCTCATTGATTTTATTGAGATATGTTGGATGACTGTGGACGTGTGGAGGTGACTGGAGTTTGGTTGATTATGTTTTGCATTTGACTATTTTTGTTCATTTAAACTTGAATCTGAACTTGAGATTTGATTTTTATCCCGAGTGTGACCCATTTTGGTCATTGAGCATATTGCGATGGATTGGATGACCGTGGAGGTGACAGGAGTTTTGTTGATTCTGTTTTGCTTTTGACTGTTTTTTGTTAATTTAAAATTGATTCTGAACATGAGATTTTTTCTTTTTCCCTGAGCATGACCCATTTTGGTCATTGAGCATAAAATTGATCTTGTTTTATTTAGTGACTTATGATTTGTGATTTGTTCATCTGTTTGCGTATTGATGTGGGAGTACATGTTAGTGGACTTGCATCATTAGATTTCTCTCGAAGGGTTTTGTGGCTTTTCTATATGGGTGCTCCCAAGCAGAAATGGACAGCAGAGGAAGAGGCTGCTCTCAGAGCTGGAGTTGTTAAACATGGGGCTGGCAAATGGCGAACAATATTGAAAGATCCAGAATTTAGTGCCGTCTTACGTTTGCGGTCCAATGTTGATCTCAAGGTGAGTCTTTTGTTGAATTGATTTGTTGAGCAAACTCAGTTATTGAAAATAAATTAACTTGTCAGACTTTAAATAAAAAGAATATTGAAAGTGGTAATATTGGTACATGATAGCTTTTTCAATAATTTAATGTGATTCTAATGCTTGATGCCGAATATCAATCTAAAAATTCATTGGGTTGGTTTATAGGACAAATGGCGGAATATGAGTGTGACTGCAAATGGATGGGGATCTCGAGAGAAGGCCAGGATAGCCTTGAAAAAGAGCCGACAGATTTTGAAGCATGATGATAACCCAAAAGTTCTCAATACAGAAGTTGAGGATATTGATCATGAAATTGTCATCGCCAAGCCTCCTGCAATGTCTAGTGAGAGTTTGAAGTTTACTAGCCCCAAAAGATCTATCTCAAGGTTAGTGTATAATTGCATCATTAGTTGTTGGTTTGAAGTTATAGCATGCAGATTTGCATCAGCCAGTTCAAATTTTGATTTTCTGGCCTTTTGCTATCTTAGATGTAATTTTGGCTCTAACCCAGTAATTTGAGGTAATTGTATTTGCTTGGTCTTTAAAGGGCATGTACCTCCACTGTTATAACGCAGACTACAAACTACTTTGAGAGATTTGTCCATGTTATGTACGAAGCCATCAGTGTGCTACCCATTGCTCATTAATGTTTTAATATATATTCGAGGGCACCAAGCACAAATCTCCATAGACCCACTATTCTCCTCACCTCTATAATCATTCCCATCTTTTAATAGATTCACCCACTGTAAAGTAGAGAAATTAGCAGAATATACCTTTCAAAGTTGGATTATATTCATTGAATTGCATAGTCAACAGGATCTGTTTTTAGTCAGATGGAAAATAACAACCTTCATCTCATGTGAATTGCAAGTGACAAATACACCTTATTAGATGTGTATTGGTATGGGATATCCCTTTGCATGAGGATGCTTGCACTTGTTAATAGTTTGGAGATGAAGACCTTTGAGTTGGGATATTATAGGAGCCTTAATGTCAGCTATTGAACGGGAATATTTGTCAGTATGAACTTATGAGCCAGAAGCTGTGAGAGTGTGATGGAATAAAGATTTAAGAAAAATGATGGTTATTCTGGATGGCAAATTTGGATCCATGCAGGCATGCTAGGGTATATAGGGACATATGATGTTGTCTTAGTTAGGCATTGATGAAGAGATTAGAAAGGATAACAGAACATGCATATGATCTTTCCTGTCTTAAAAGAGCATATGGTAAGGTATGGGCACAAGGAATAAACAATACATTGCAATTCCTAGGACATGCATGGGCAGTGACATGCCATACTTAGATCTTGCATTATAAGTAAATTTTAGTCTACATATACATGTTGATGACATGAGAAAATTAAATGCTAAATTGGAACTATTTAAAAGACATCGGGGCATATAGCTTGGCTTGGATAGAGACAGGGTGTCAAACATTGGACGATATGGCTTGGACAGAGACAGGGTGTCTGGAAAGCTTAGAATCTCCTATATGGTATGGCCATAATTCCAACATCATCCTTCCCCTTACAAATTTGGCATGGCTGCCAGCAACACCTAAAATATTGTCTGTTTCATTAGGAAGTAATGTTTGTCAAATTTGGAACAACGATCGGTTATGAACCCTTCTGATAGATTCCTTTCTGTCAGTGCAGCATTTTATATGCTTAGCAAGTTGAAGAATTCTTCTCAAATAAGAAAGCTTTACTTAGTATGATCAAATGGAAAAATCACCACTTATATTGTTTCCATTGTGTTTTCAATTGGTCTCAAACAAATTTTGCTGGAGACTAGTATGGCTTTGCCACCATTTTCCTCTCCCTTCGGTTTCAAACTTCCAATTGTTTTCACAATTCCATGTCATGGGTGACATATAAGCATACAGCACCCTTCTTCTCTCCTTTCATCACAGCAGAAAATAAAATGCTGCTCCTTTCCCATCTTGTCATGTGTTTCTATTGTGTGTGCACCTCACGGTAAGATGTGGTTAAATTTTTTTAAGCTATACTAAGCAGTCCTTTCAAATTTTAATTCTTTTAAAACTTTTATGCAAGGCTCAATACCGGATTCTGTACCAGTAAAATCCTACTATAATATTGGTATGTGGTTCAGTACAGTTTAGTAGCGTCGGTATGCTCCAAAATGGTGTACCGGTACAAGACCGGTGTGGTATGGTAAGCCCCATACCAGGTGGTATAGAGCGGTACGGCATTTCATGCTTTTATATGTTTTTTTTTCTCTCTCATTCCTTTATCTTTTTTAAGGCAAGTACCTGCTAACATATAGAAAAAATATTTGTTGAAAAATATTAAGGTTATTTATTTTTTTGTTTATTTATCTTTTATACTCTTTAGTAGCTGATGTTTTTTTTTTTTTTTAAAGTTATTTGTTCATTAGTATTAGGCATTCATCTTTATGATATAATCAATATCTCAACCCATAATATCTTGCCCGATATAATTTGATATATTCTGATACATAAGCCATTAAGGTTTCAAGTCTTCTGGGATGGGGTTGTCCCAGTTTTTGTGGAATGAGATGCACGACCGCTTGGCCCATCTCAATATAAGGGATGGGGGATGTCCTAAGACATGCAAATCCGGATGCTCAGACGATGGCGAAATGGTCCTATCCCGACACTTGGAATGGTATTCCATCTCGACATCCCATGGGATGTTCTTCTAGGATTTGAAACCATGCAGACCTCTACAATATCAAAATATTTGCTAGGATTTCCTACTCAGTCTTTTACCATTTTAACTTAATTTATATTTGTTAGATATTCAAATTAATATCTTAAAATAGTAGTTAATCTTAATCTTGGATTTACCATATCTACCTAGATTTCAATATCTCGATTCCTTAACTACTGGCTGAGAGGCCAAATATCTCGACCCTTTCCCTTTTTGCCCAAGTTTCCATCTCACCCAAGATGTACCAAGACATGGTCCATCTTGGTATCAACTACCTAACCAGATAGCCAAGTTCTCAAGGTTTTGAATAAGCTTGTTACTAACATCTATCCTAATCTGATTCCTTACATGAATCTCTCTGGTTATGTACATTAATTTTTATCATCTATTAATATTTGTAATCGTAGTTGTGTCTGTTAGATAAAAGTAGTTACAAAATATGGATACACAAATTCTGACATATTCAAAAAAAAAATATAAATTAGTTTTTAGCCTTGTCCAATCTCATATAATTGTCATGAACTGCAAAGGGTAATAAGTGACAACATTGACGTATTTTCATTGTGATGTTTATCTGTCATTGGCATCTTTGGTTTAGCAAATTGCATTATTAACTGTCAGCCTTTTAATAGTGTAATCTCATAGAACTATTAGGATCTAGTAAAAGAGTCATGTGATCAAAGTTTTAAATACTGGTAGGATGGTAGAGCTTTGACCATCTCTAGTGTCAGCATAGGGCAATCTCCCTTGTATTGGGACAAGATGAGTCAGAAAATGGACTAGGATAGGGTGGGACATCATCATACTTAGTGCTGTGATGCGGGGGCATCCTATCCATGGACATCCCATAGTACCAAAACCTTGCATCTGATAGCAAATGCAATCATTTTTTATTGTTTTTTGTACGATCATCTGTGTGCTCTAGAAAAATAGTAAAAGAAAGTTAGGAGGCTCGTATAGTTTGAGTTAATAAAGCACAACATGAAGTAATATCTTTCCTACCAATGTTCGTCGTCTCGGTGCCGGATCCTGTATTGGTACCATCTTATTACAATGTCAGTATATTATGAGGTGGCGAGGTGGCAAGGCATACTGAGTGTCGGTATGGTACAAGACTATATACCAATTTGATACTAGTGCGGTATATATGCCCGGTACGGTATGGTATCAATGGACTGATACGGCAAACTTTGCTTCCCACAAAGTTAAACTATCTTATTTCTATCTGCAATTATGTCCATATTGTTAATAGCTGATTTGATCCATTTTTATCCCTAAAATTACAAGCACATGCAATTCATGCTATGGCAAAAAGGGAAAAAAATCACAAACATGAATAAAATATATTATATTTAAAAATCACTTTATGAAATTAAAATTAATAATCTAATTAGCTTAGTATAATAATGTTCTGATTGTTAGCTTTAGGGAATTATAATTAATGCATCAAATATAAGAAACTTTGAAGAGATGTGTCAGTTTATACTCCTTTGGTGGTTCCTTGGGACAGGCATGTTCCCCCTGCACTGTTGTGTGTGAATTTATAGGTTTGGAAGCTTCATAAAGTTAATTAGGGGAGTTAAAGACATCTCAAGATGGATGACTAGAGTAAATGGTAGACTTGCTGCCTAGTACATTAGAGGCATTATATTCAATTGGTAATCATGAGCTTATCATATTGAGTGCAAGTAGAATAAAGCAATACAAATAATATAAATAAATAACTTATAACACTTGAAGTACCTGATCTTACGCTACTAGATGTAAAATTGTTGAAGTATTACTGATTCAAAATACACTTAATTAAAGTGAAACCTGGAGATAGAATTAAAACTTAAAGGAAATATCAGTTGTTTCATTTTTTTTTAAGATATGCTGTGTGCACCTTATACACACTTTGTTGTTCTTCTGTTATATAAGAGATTCCCATCAATTTTATTCAAGGGCCAATTAATCAGCAAACTAGGAATACCATATGGGCAAAGGAGGCAATGTGATGTAGGGAGGTGGGAGTGGTGTGGGAACTAAGGGCATGAACTAAAGAGAGTTATAAGAGGGAGGGAATATAATAAGTCAAAGTTCCTTTCTTTTTATAATCACAAAAGAAAATGAGGAAGCTAATGCACGTGTGAGAGAGAATTGTGCCGACTAAGGAGTTACATTAGCTAACATTTTTGGGTTTCACTGAAGATAAAGATGATGGGGGCACAATTATCAGAAAGAGCAGTAGATGAGCCTATTCAATCTCATGATCTTGTGAGGAGACCAGATTTTAAGCACAATAAGTTATTTTAAAAAAGTAAAACTATGGCAAGGCCTAAAGGCAGGAGGGACTGCTTGAAAATCATTATTATTTGGAGGTCTGTGCATAGTATCTTTTATGCACTCCCTTGCATGCATAATATCTTTTGTGTTTCCTCACATGGTGATGCAGCAAAGAGTGATTGAAAGTACTTACACAATCACTTCAAATCATGCGTTGCTGGCACATAGGGAGCACTTAAATCACTGTGCATGGTCTAGCATGGAAGGGGAAACATGTATTACTCATGCATACAAGGAAAGAGAGATGTGAGGTTCGTTGCATGAGATTGTTATCAAAGGAAGGAAAGGAAATCAAGTCATGAGAGATGTAAATAACTAAATGGAAATAGCCCTTGGATTCATCTAGCAGCTAGTGATTGGCTGGCTTGTGAGGTACAAAAGAGAGGGTAGGCAGAATTAGAAAACATAAAATAAACTGAATCTAAAACAAAAGAATCCAATATTAGACAGAACATAAATACAAATAGTAAAATAAAATAAAATAGAAAACTGAAAAAGGTAACATAGAAAAATAAAAATACACTAAAAAAAATGTCGGAACAAAATTTGATGGATGGTTGTGATGCCATCTAAGAAGCACTGATACTTCAAAACAGGTGTTGTGGTAGTATCTAAATGTTGGATGTGGACACAGATCTGATACTACCTGATACATGTCTGATATGAAAAATAAGTATCATGATCTTTTTGTATTTAAATTAGGGCTCAGATACTTCTATGATATGTCCAGATACTTTTTGGATATTCCTGGGATACTTCTACAATATTTTTAAAGTTATTGGTGGGCTTCTAGGCTTGGGTTGAGTGGGTTTTGAACGTGGATTTGCATCCGGTCTAATAACTTAAACTAAATATGGGATGGCACCCAATCTCTCTCTTGCCCTAATTTCTACCCTAAATCCCAACTGAGGGAAAAGAGGGAAGGGAGGGAATGGACAGCTTGCTGATTGAGAGAGAAGAGGGAATATGTAGCATGCTTTTTTTTTTGTTTGTTCTTCAATTAACTTTTGAACAACAGAATTTGTATCATATTGCTGGCTTGCTGATTTATTGGTTCTTGTTTTTATATTTGTTTGTGTTGTTGCTAGATTGTTTAATTTTTCAGCCCTTGCCCTTGTTAAGTTTTGTATTTTGCTGCATATTTTCTTATTATTTTTGCAACTTTTTTTAATTATGTTGCTCGCTTGCTGGCTTCTGTCTATTTATTTCCAGTAGAACAGAATATTAGATCACTGCATTTGTGTCTGTGAACTTTGAATGCTTGCTGGATGCATTCTTATTATGTTCTTATTTATTGAGTTTTCTATTGTTGATTATTTGTTAGATTTTTTGAGCATTTATGTAAAAAATGCCACATCCTGGACATGTTAGATCCTATTTTTTTCAAGATTTGCTATATTGACATATCCATATCATGTCATATCCATATCGTGTATCTATATCCATGCTTCCTAGGATGCCATTTGTTAATATTTTCGTTATCGTTTATGTATTTCTTATTTATCTGAATCTTTAAATAAACTTCTACTTTTAATTTGGTTAGCTTTTCTTCTCTTCTAAGAGAGTGAGATTATGAGGAGGGAGAAAACAAGAGAAAAAAGATACAAAATGGAGGGATGGAGCTTGATTACAATGCAAAAAAATGAAGTGTAGTTTTATCAGGGAAGGAAGATGTTAAAATTTCCAAGAAAGTGTATTAAGAGAGGAAAAAACTCATTGAAGAAGAGGTGCATGGGTGTCATTTAGAGTCTGGTTCTTCAGGAAAGAAATTGGCTGGTTGCCTAATTGGTTAAGATATGTGAAAGAGATTTTGTGTGCAAGTGACTGATTCATGACTCAAACAAGTGTGGAAAAACATATTATTAGAAAGATTTCTTGATTAGGTTTGATCAGATTCATGGAGATGAGTTGAATATATGCATTTTTCTTTGTTTTCTTTCTTTCCCTTTGGTGCAGGTAGACTATAGATACTAGAAATTGGCAGTCTTGAATGGTGCTAGTGTAAGGCAGGATTTTCTTATATTTTTATCAAATAAAAAAAATCTCTTTTTTAAATATAGTATGGATGTTGGTTAAGGTGAAATGGTGATAGACCATATCATCAAATATTTTATTATCCAATATCATAGTGATTGTAGTGGCTGACCAATTTGGAGTTGTACTGACATTTTGATGCAGACCAGTGTTTAATTAGCAGAAAATAAGGGGAAAATGGGTGAGAATTTGAAGGGGAATGAAGTGTGGGAGGAGTCCACCTCTTTGGATAGACCTTGGATAAGATCAAATCTAGAAAACTTTGCAACAACTCTGGAAAAGCACAAGATAATTTTAGATTCTGTAAATATTTTTTCACTAATCTGAAAATACATACAATGGACCTTATATAGAATCTTAGAAGTTTTTGGATAGTTACAGATCCTCGGACCAGACTTTTGACTAATTAATGACCTTGGAACTAGGCTCTTAACTAGTAAATGCAGCCTAGCCTTGTATAGGTTCTTCGAAGTTTCTAGATGGTTATAGACTCTTGGACCAGACTTTGACTAATAAATGACTTTGGAACTAGACTCTTAACTAGTAAATGCAACCTAATAAAAACAGACTCTGGAAGGACTAAATGACTCTTAGAATAATCTAAAAATTTGACTGAGAAATTCTAGTGAATCTGAGAAACTGTCTGACTTATTTTCCATCAATCTTCCTCCTGTTGGAAAGAACTTGTCTTCGACGAGTGAAAAGCTTGATATCGATCAAAAAGTTCTTGGTCTTAGCGTTGAAAATTGGAAGCAATAATTCAAGTACTCTCAGAAATTGGTATTCCTTTCCATTTGATAAGAAACTTCTTGTATCTCCCATTTTTTGTGGAGACAATCTGTTCATCAAAAACATCTTTAATGACATCCATGTTCTTGGGCACCTCTAGAAGTCTTGGAGTTGATGTGACTGATGGAGCTTCCTTATTATTGCCATAATAAGGACTAAGAACCTCAACATTGAAAATTGGGTTGATACTAAGCTCCTTGGGCAGTTCAAGTAAATAAGCATTTACTCCAAGTCGCTTTAGCACTTTTAAAGGGCCTGCTCTTCTTGAATCTAGAATGTCCCCTTTGGAAAGCATTCTGGCCTCAGGCAAATGAGCACTTTATCTCTTACTTGAAACTCTACAAATCTCCTGTGCTTATCTGCATTAGACTTGTATTGCTCGTTATTGGCAGCAATTTTCTTCCTCACTTCATGAATCTCATGGATATGCTTACCAAAATCCTCAGCTTCTTGATTGGTCCGGCCTTCAATAGGTAATGGAATAAGGTTGACAGGTTGCTGGAGCTTTAAACTTGTGACAATCTCGAAAGGAGATTGTCTCATACTTCTGTTTACACTACTATTGTCAGCAAATTCTACTGCTGGCAAGATCAGATCCCATGATTTCACGTTTTCTCCCATAAGGCAGTGCAAAAGATTGCCCAAATTGCGATTGATGACCTCCATTTGACCATTAGTTTGTGGATGGTAGGCATTAGAAAACTGTGTACCCATAAGTTTCCATAGGGTCTTCCAGAAGTAGCCTACAAATTTAACATCTCTATCGGAAACTATGGTCTTAGGAAGACCATGTAACCTTACTACTTTGCGAAAGAGGATTTGGCAATTTTTGATGCATCTGATGTCTTCCAATAGGAAATAAAATGGGCCATTTTTGAAAATCTATCCACTACGACAAAGATTGAGTTATATACTTTGGGTGTTTTAGGAAGCCTCAAAACAAAATCCATAGATAAATCTTCCCATGATACATGAGGCATTGGAAGAGATGTGTACAGCCTTGAATTCTGCTTGTGACCTTTGAAACTTGACAAACACGACATTGCCGAATAATCTTTTCAACATCATGCCTAAGCCATGGCCAATAGAATTTATCTTCGACCAAGGATGTTGTCTTGTCACGTCCAAAGTGTCCAGCTAGTCCTTTTGAATGTAACTACCAAATGACAAAATCATGAATTGAAGTATTTGGCAAACATAATTGGTCACCATAGAAAAGGTAATTGTTCTTCAAACTGAAATGAGGATGAATAGCAGCCATGTTTTCTTGCAAATCTGTATAAATTGTCCCAAAATAGGGATTACTTGTATACTTATTTTATAACTCTTCAAAACCAGCTACTTTGATAGACCTAACAGCCGCTAAGGTTGCCTTTCGAATGAGAGTATCTGCTGCCTTATTTTCAGCGCCTGAACAATGTTTGATCACATAGAAATTGTTGCAAATAAGCACTCCACTTGGCGTGCTCGGAACTTAGGTGCTTCTAGAAATTAAGATACTTCAATGCCTCATGATCGGAATATAAGTTGAATTCCTTATAAGGTACATAATACTTCCAGTGCTTGACAGCTTGGACTATAGCATAGAACTCAAGGTCATAAGTTGAGTATTTCTTCTGTGTCATTAAGTTTGATGCTATAATAAGCAACAGGGTGCCCTTATTGACTAAGGACTACACCAATGCCAACATGTGATGCATCACAAGCGAGCTCGAAAACCTTATCAAAATCTAGAAATTTTAAGATAAGTGTTTGTATCATCTTCATCTTTATTTCTTGAAAAGCATGATCAGCTGCCCTTGTCCACACAAAATTTCCTTTTTTGAGGCATTCTGTAATTGGTGCCATGATGAAACTAAAATTGTGAATGGAATGTCACTAAAAAGTAACTAATCCATGGAAGCTTCTTACTTCACTTAAGCTGGTTGTTGTAGGCCAATCAAGAATAGCCTTCACCTTTTCAGGATTAGCCTTAATGCTTTCGGAAGAAATAATAAATTCCAAGAAACTGACACAATCAGTTAAGAATGCACACTTCTTCAAATTGATATAGAACTTCTCCAACCGTAAAGTCATCAAAATCTTTTTGAGGTGAGTCGAGTGCTGCTTTCTATTGTTGCAGTAAATTAGTATATCATCGAAGTATACTACCACAAATCTCCTGATATAGGGCTATAGGAGATGTGTCATTACTCTCATGAAGGTTCTTGGTGCATTGGTAAGCCCAAATGGCATCACCAACTATTTGTAGAGACCGTCTTTTATCCGAAAGCCATTTTTCATTCATCACCTCGATGAATTCTGATTTGATGATAACCACTCCTGAGGTCAATTTTTGAAAACATCTTTGCTCCAGCTATTAAGTTGAGCATATCATCAAGTCTAGGTATAGGAAACCGATAATTTATGGTTATTTTATTTACGGCTTGACAATCGATGCACATCCTCCAGTATCCATCTTTCTTTGGCATCAATACTGTTGGAACAACACAAGGGCTGAGGCTTTCTTTGATGAAACATTTAGAAACAAGATCTTCAACTTGCCTTCTTAATTCTTCATGTTCGGTCGGGCTCATTCGATAGATTGGCAAGTTTGGAGGTGACGCTTTAGGTACAAAATCAATTGCATATTGAATTTCATGCATCGGGGGAAGTCCTTATGGCAACTCCTTAGGAATTGAGTCAACAAATTCTGACAATATTTGCTAAATATCAGAATCTGAATTAGGTGGTTAATGTTGATTGCTTACTTGTTTTTCCGTTACTACCAATGCATAAGTAAGACCTTTCTTCTTGCTCTCTCCTTCGAACCTCTTCATGGATCGCATCTTTACTTCTCTCGTTTTAGCTGATTGCTTCACCTTGGACTCTTTATATCTTTCATGGGCATCAACATGATCTTTCTGCCCTGGTACAAGGTGTAAGTATTTGCTTTCCCATCATGTAGCACTTTCATGTCATATAGCCATGGCCTTTCTAACAGAATATGAGCAACCTACATCGGAATGACGTCACACCATACTATTTTTTTATATCAATCTCCAATTGAAAATGTTATCAAACATTGCTTTGTAACTGGAAAAGAGGTATCATTGATCCAAGCAACTTTGTAGGGTTTTGAGTGTTGTCGGGGCTTTAGCCTGAGTTTGTCAACAAGTGCTTGTGAAACAACATTTGTCCTCCACAATTATAACACTCAATTTGTCTCCCTTATTTCCTGGAAGTTTCTGCAGCAATTTCTTCTTGCAAAATCTGAAGTTCCAGGAAGACTTGCTAAAATTTGCTTTAGTTGCAGCCTTTGAGCTCCTGGATTAGACTTTTTGGCAGCAAGATCCCATAATTGAGGTACAGACCTTCTGGTGTGTCTTCCTTAACTATTCTTCAATTTTAAGAAAGACGCACACCGTCGTTAGCTCTTGCTTAATTTTGACATGTAATCCCATCTTATATCGAGATAAAAGTTGACGGTCATCTTCATCAACATGGCACCGAACGATTAAATCGTTAAACTTCTCCATGCATTCTTTAACTGTCATTGCCCCTTGCCGTAACTACAATAATTCTTAATAAATTGAGTTCTCATAATCAAGAGGAAGATACTTCTCTGGTAACTTGAGCTTCATTTCCTCCTAATGAATTATAGGAGGTTGCCCGATTCTATTGAGCTGTGCCTCAATGCTACGCAGCCACATATGTGCTTGCCCCTTGAGTTTCATTTATGCAAATCTAACCTTTCGATCTTCAGACATCTCATACCAATCAAAGTAGTCTTCCATCCCCATTATCCAATTAATGAAGGAATGAGGGTCAAGCTTCTCAGAAAAATCCAGAACACCAATTTTAACCTTCTTGGTAATATTATCATAAGTCCCATGTTGCTGGAATATCTGTCTATAGTTCCCGACCAGCCCCCACTTAATAATAGGTTGAGGTTGATTATGTTGGGCTGGACGTTGATGCACAATTCTTCTTCGTGCACCTGCATTGCCAGTTTCTACCTCTTGACCATCTTCATGATTTTTATTGTCAGCCTCAGGTTTTGCATTTTTTGGAGGTGCTGCCCTTTCTGTCTCCATATTAGTCACACGAGCAGAGAGATCTTGGTGTTGTTGTGCAATTTGTAAAAGTATATCATCTCTTTGGCGATCCATGAGCCTCCCACGGTATCCTGTTCTACTTCTAGCGGCCATTAGAGCACAATTATCAACCTTGCTCTGATACCAAATTGATGCAGCCCAATGTTTAATTAGTAGAAAATAAAGGGGAAATGGGTGAGAATTTGAAGGGGAGTGAAGTGTGGAAGGAGTTCACCTCTTTGGATAGATCTTAGATAAGATCAAATTCGAAAAACTTTGTAACAACTCTAGAAAAGCACCAGATAATTTTAGACTTTGTAAATATTTTTCCACTAATTTGAAAATGCATATTAATGAACCTTATATAGACTCTTAGAAGTTTCTGGATAGTTATAGACCCTTGGACCAGACTTTTGAGTTTTGACTAATAAATGACCTTGGAACTAGACTCTTAATTAGTAAACGTAGCCTAATCTTGTATAGGCTCGTAGAAGTTTTTGGATGGTTATAGACTCTTGGACCAAACTTTGACTAATAAATGACCTTGGAACTAGACTCTTAACTAGTAAATGTAGTCTAATAAAATAGAGTCTCGAAAGACTAAATGACTCTTAGAATAACTTGGAAATTTAACTAAAAAATTATAGAATAATCTAAGGATATATCTGTTGAAAATATCTAGCTGAATTTGAGAAACTATCTGACTTATTTTCCATCACATTAGGCTATCGTGGTCCAGTGGAATATTTGAACAATTACCAAATGAACCAAATTATCCAAATCCCCAATTTATAAAAATCAATATGTTGGAGTATTGGATGATATATTAAAAGGAAGACAATTGCTCTTTTGTTTAATTTTTTTGATTTTGATATTTTCTGGTTATCAAACCAATTGTAAGAACGTGCATGTGAGTGTACATGTAAATAGGCATGTGCATGCAAGATCATGGTTCGCAGCATCTTATATCTACTTGTGCTGTTATTGGTCAAGACCTCAACTGAGATAATATAAACCGTGATTATCACTTTTTAGGCGTCATTTAAGAGGAATTTTTAGTTATTGCATTCTATGAATACAATGAGAAAAGATATTAGATGCACATGATTTAGTATAAAAATCTAAACAACCCATCTTGACTTCCATTCCTCACCCCATCTCTTCATTATCTTTGATTCTCTTTTTTAAGCTCTTGACCTTTATTCATGTATACACCTCTTTCTTGTATAAAAGCACAGCATACTTAGTTCTTTACATGCAGTTTTCTATTTTTTGGCTAATTATCCTTTTAGCTTGTGAAGAGGTTTTTTTGTCATTTTGCTGGACAAGGTCATAAAAACCAATTGTATAATTTGAAGCATATGGAATATAGTGTCAATAGATATGGAAATGAGGCCTCGGTTGAAGCTGAGGCCCAGAATTATGTGATTGGAGAGATGGGCAACATTTTGCAATGTGTGTATTGATGATTTTGCAACTTTTTTATGGAGCAAGATTGGCCAACTTGACTGGCTATACATCCTCTTGATTAGAGGTACAAAGAAGAACATATCTTCTTTCTTATGACTTCCACTTCCCAGTTGTGGTTCATAGGGTGAATTAGGGTTCACCGAATCGGCCTGAATTGGTGTGGTTTGGGGTGTGTTAAACCGTACTGGCAGCTAATCTGGGCATCCGATTCGAAACATTGGCGTAAATGGAGTGAGGGAGAAGGAAAGAGAGGAAGAGAGCGAGAGAGGAGGGGAGGGAGGGATAGAGGGAGGCTGTCAGAGGGCCGTCGGGTGGCTGCCATGGCCATCGGGCGGCCTACAACCCCTCTGCACCCGCTACGGGTTCGAAATAGGGGCTTCGCTCCCCCCTGCCTTCCTCTCCCTCCTCTCCCTTCCCCCTTATCTCTATCTCTCTCTCTTCTTAGTTTATCTCGTGGTGGACCGCGGAGCCTGGAAGGCCTCGGCGGCCCTCTGGTGGCTACCGCCAGCCTCCCATTCCTTCCCTTCATCTCCCTCCCTCCCCCCTCTTTTTTTCTTTTTGGTTCATCCCCCATTTCCGTGTCAGTTCGGGCCTAGTATGGGGGCATATCGACTTGTACCGCCGGTCAGCTGGCATGAGATCCGATTCCAAGTCGGCGATCTTTAGGGCGAAGTATTATCTTTTAGGTGCTTTTTTTTTTTGGTACATTAGTTTTAGGTGCTTTAAGTGACTTAATTTGTTTCCATTACCAAGTAAGCAGTATAAAGGAATTTCTTTCTCCAATTCACTCTTCAGGTTTAAAAAAAAAAAAAATCAACTAGGAAAGACAGAAAAATGGTCTTGTCTGAAGAAATTAAAAGTATTTATTCTTGTTTCCGTGAAACCCCTGGATAAGCCCGAAATAAGGTTATTATAGCCCTTGTTATATGCAACATAAGCTTTGGCCCTTATGTCTGGGGTCAAATTATTCTATAGGTCAAAGAGATTAGTTTTGTTACACTAAATCATTGTTTTAGGAAAATTGAACAGAGGTCCATCAAGATGGCGTCATCTATGTTCTGTGCCTTTTAGAGCATAAAAATTTCAGTTGGTGAGGTACAGATTTGTCAAATTCTATAGGTGAAGCAAATTTGACAGGATATTTTTGCATAGCCATTGAACTCAATGTGCGGATAAATAGAGCTCCAAGTGTTGAAATCCGATTGGCTCCATCAAGCTTCTTGTTTTGACACTTGGAACATAGAAATAGAAATTTGTACATGGAAAATATGCCCTACAAAGCATTAAATATTCCACCTCTGTCTAATCTTCTAAAGTACAATTAAGCATTGCTTGTCTCGGATCCCATTTCCATAAAGTTGCTTGAAGTGGTCAACTCACCATCAACTGTTGAGGTGATCCTTGCAGGTCAAAGAGAGAATGCTGTTCTGAACAATTTTGGTACTTTTATATCTATGATACAGAAAAAAGGAGATAGATGAAAACTTGACTGATAGAATGAGAGCTGGGTGGGTAAATTGACATTGTGCTTTTGGGGTATTTTGGATCCGAAACATGCTTTAGTGGTGTGCAGGAAATTTGATAAAGTGACATAAATTTTATATTGGGCAGTGAAGAGGGTCTAAGCAAATTAGACGTATGTAATGGAGTTCCGAATGTCATGATTGATATGTGGTAAGACAAGAAGGATAGCTCGAGGAATAAGTTGCTCCGGTTAAAGGTTAAGGAAAAAAGAATGAACTCATTGAGAAGGTATGGGCATCTTCAACAAAGATTTAGAAATGATCTCGTATGAAAGATGCTTAAATCTGTGTTGAATGGTCAACAATGAGGAGTCCAAGACTAAGTTGAAATGGCTGAAAGCTGTGAGAAAGGAGATGGAAGGGTTTGTGGTAATACCAGAGATGATCCTTAGCATGATATATGAGAATTAGGAATGATCCATTGACAAGGATCTATGTGGTTGACATTGGATAGTTGCAATGAGGCTTGATGGTTGATGAATCAGTGATAATCTATATTTTATTGAAACTTTTGTTAATTCCCATGAATGCATGACATAAACATAAACCAAGATATTTTTTACAAACATTACTAAAGTTTTTAACAGTCCTTTAATTGATAAGGACCCATTTGGTTGTGGGATAAAGATGAATAAACCAGAACAAAGCTATCTTTTTCTGTTTATTCCACTTAACTCTTCCAAACGCTAAAACTTCATCCCTGAAAGGGTGTTGGAGGGGCACTTTTGAGTTCTTTCTCTCTCTCTCTCTCTCTCAAAAAAAAAAAAAAAAAAAAGACTCATGGAATTCCCAAAGCTGTATTAAGTTCTGGAAAGTTGGTGAAATTGAGTTATTCCTCCTTTATTTTTCCATTTTCTCTCCAAGTTTTTTTTCCTTTTTCACGTTCACAGGATAACTTTATTCCCAAACCAAACAGGGCCTAGGGGTCAAGTTGTTTGTCAGGTTTTACCGATTGCATATACAACTATTGATGTCACCGGCAGTTTTCTGATAAATTATGTAAGCAACCTAGTTCTCTACACTCCAGCATAAGGAATGTGAGCCTTCATACGTAATGCTTATGCTAATGACTTCTCATTGTGTCTTTGGAGACATCAAGTGAAAGAGTTTAATTTGATGCTTAAATTCATAATAAGTGATAAATGTTTTCCTAGTTGGACTATCAGAGAGGCTTCTTCTTCTTCTTCTTCTTCTTCTTCTCATAATCATCATCATAATAATCATTATCTGATAAATCACTTTAGCAGTGTCCTAGTTCTCTACACTCTAGCATAATGCATGCGTGCCTTCTTGCATAATAGTTGTGGTGCTAAACAATGACTTTCCATTCTCTTTGGAGACATCCAATGGAAGAGTTTAATTTGATGTTTGAATTCATGGTAAGTGATAAATGTTTTTCCTAATTTGAACTATCATCATCATCATCATCATCTTCTTCTTCTTCTTCCTCTTCTTCTTCTTCTTCTTCTTCACCACCACCATGTACCTAGTCCATGACTATAAATTACATTAGCAGTGTCCTAGTTCTCTACACTCTAGCATGAAGAATGTGAGCTTTCTTGCATAATGCTTGTGCTCGATAATTATTTCTCACTGTCTCTTTGCAGACACCAAATGAAGGAGTTTAATTTGATGCTTGAATTCATAGTAAGTGATAAATGTTTTTCCTAATTTGAACTATCATCATCATCACCATCATCATCATCATCTTCTTCTACTACTACTACTATTACTACAAATTTTCTCCTGGTTTTAGTTCTCTGATAAGAACACCAATGGAACTCCTACTCCTGTTAACTCTCTGAGAGCAACCCTGATAGAAGAAGTCCTTTTTCTTCATTTTTGTTTTTTATCTGCCATGTAATATGATGTTTGTTGGACTGATAGGTATGTCTTGATGCCATTGTACGGGTTGTTGAGAATTGACTTCACTGTGGAGATGGATTACTAAAACTGGAGAAGCATTGGGTCTTGTTTTCATAAATGAGGTAGAGATTCAAATATTATTAGCATTTGCTGAGGAATCATTAGGTAGAAAGTATGGCTACTTAACAAGGACCACAACGTTATTCCTCTTTTAGCATATTTCTTATGATATTAGAACTTTCAGTGCAACCCATTTAGCAGACAATCGTTGCTGATTTTTGAATGCTTGGAAGAAATTTCTCTGCTCTTGTAATTCTTTTTCTTTATATTGTTGAATACATTATTGTTGAGAAATCTATATTTCATATTCATTGATTGATTATAAATAATACAATATAGATGAGGAATTAACCATTCTAATGGTTCAAATCCCTATCTTTAACGAAATAAATCAAAAGAAATAATTACAAGATTATACAAGAAACGAATTTAAAATTCAAAAAGAGATATTCTAGGAAAGAATATCGGAGATATTCAAGAAAAGAATATTAGCTCTATCCAACACTCCCCCTCAAGCTGGAGAGTGGTTGTTTTCCATTTCCAGCTTGCAGGTGATCGCTTGAAATCGTACTGTAGTCAGCCCTTTAGTTAGTATATCAGCAAGCTGATTACTTGAAGACATATAGGGTTACACACAAACTTATAGAGTAGATTATCAAGAGATGTTTGCTCCTGTGGCATAGATGAATACAGTAAGGGTCTTGTTGTCATTAGCCACCTACTTCGACTGGGATTTGCAACAATTTGATGTGAAGAATGCATTTCTACATGGAGATTTGCAAGAGAAAGTATTTATGGAGCCACCATCTGGATTTGATACAAACTTTGGTCTGAATAAGATTTGTCTCTAAGGCTCTTTATGGATTGAAGCGGTCCCCAAGAGCTTGGTTTGGAAGGTTTACAGAGGCAATGTTAAGGATGGGATATAAGCAAGGTTAAGAAGATCACACTTTATTTACTAAACATTCAAAGGATGGTAAGCTCACCGCTCTTTTAGTCTATATGGATGACATTATTATAATAGGAGATGATATGGTTGAAAGAAAACACTTGAAAAGGCAATTGAAGCAAGAATTTGAAATAAAAGATCTCGGAAAGCTTAAGTACTTTCTTGCAATTGAAGTGGCCTACTCTATACAAGGGATATTTATACCCCAACGAAAATATGTGCTTGATTTATTTAAAGAAACAGGAAAACTTGGGAGTAAAGCATCGAGCATTCCAATTGAATCGGATCATAAGCCATGCAAAAAGGAAGGAGCAGTTGATAAGGGTAGATATCAAAGACTTGTGGGAAGACTGATTTACTTATCTCATACGAGACCAGATGTTGCTTATGCGGTTGAGTTGGTCAGTTTATGCATGATCCAAAAGTAGAGCATCTAAATGTAGTTTATAAGATCCTTCAATATCTTAAAGCTACACCTGGAAGGGGAATTCTATTCAAGAAGGATAGTGAGTTAACAATGGAAACTTATACTGATGCATACTTTGTAGGTTCATTGATTGATAGGAGATCTACCACAGGTTATTGTATGTTTCTAGGAGGTAACCTAGTAACATGGAGAAGTAAGAAAATCGGTGGTTGCTAGATCCAATGTAGAAGCAAAATTTAGAGCAATGGCACATGGAATTTGTGAACTCTTATGGTTGAAGATAATTCTAAGTGATCTCAGAATTGAAAGAGGACCCATGAAGCTATATTGTGACAACAAGTTAGCCATTAGTATTGCTCATAATCCAATTCAGCATGATTGGACTAAACACATTGAGATAGATAGGCATTTCATAAAAGATAAGTTGGAGAATGATCTAATTACAATTTTCTTTGCAACTATTCTTGCCTTATACCTTTCTAATGTCTCATTAGCTTTGTATTTTAGGATATAAACCCATCTACATCCCACTGCTTTCTTCCCTTTAGGCCGAGGAACCACTTCTCATGTTCAATTCTTCTCAAGTGCACTCATTTCTTCCTTCATGGCATTTACCAAATTCCTGTCATTTAATGCCTTATGTATAGTTTTCGGAATGTCAATAGAATCCAGGGAGGCAAGAAAAAATTTATGTTGTGAGGATAATCTATGGGAAGACAAACTAGGATATGGAATGTTAAGTACAATTTCTAGTCCTTTTTCTTAAGGCAATAAGTAAATTAAGATCATACGAATCAGAATTATCCGTAGAGGAGAAAGAATGAGAGGTTTTTGTACCTTGTATCTGGTTAGATTCTTGAAGTTGCTTCTGGTCTAGAATGGGTTTCTCTCTTCTAGTGTAGACCTATTTCAGGGATGATCTGGAAGTTGGCATGGAGATGGGACCGCTCAGTTGCTGATCTTGTTGATCAGCCTGCTGCTGATCTTGTTGAACCAGAATAGGTGATGGGATAATAGGAGATAAAGAAGTCATAGGTTAAATAGATTCAGATGGAGGCTGAGCAGATTCGGATGGTGTAGATTGAACAGATTCAGATGAAGGCTAGATAGATTCATATGGTGTAGAGTTAAGAAGAAACTGTCCCATACCCTCATCCTTTCTTTGCATAATTTTCTCCCCTTGAAGATGAGGGTCTGAAGATGAAAAGTAGAGTTCTGTTTTATTAAATGTTACATCCATTGAGATGAATTTTTTTTTAATTTGGGGGTGATAACATTTGTAGCCCTTTTTGTTATTTGAATAGCCTATGAAAATGCACTTCATCACTTTAGGATCAAGTTTACTTTTGAATTATTTGTGAATGTGGACAAACACAACACATCCAAACACCTTAGGTGGAAGATTACTTGTGACATGAATTTTTGGATAAAAATCAGACAATTTTTGTATCGGACTCTTATTTTCTAAGGTGCGAGAAGGCATTCTATTTATGAGGTGTGTAGCTATTAAAACAGCTTCTTCCCAAAATTTTTTATGGACATGAGTTTGGAATAGCATAGAGTAGCATCTAGTAGATGTCTATTTTTACGTTCAACTATCCTATTTTATTGGGGCGAGGATTCATGTAAGATTCCTTCTTATTGGAAAAAGATAGAAGAGTTTGATTAAAGTATTCTTTAGCAGTATCTATTCTAATTCTCTTTATTCTAATACCAAACTGAGTATTAATCATTTTGTGAAAGTTTAAAAAAATGTTTGTCATCTCAGATTTTTCTTTCATTAGAAACAATCAAGTTGTTCGGGTACAATCATCAATAAATGTCACAAAATATTTTGCCCCAATTATATTAGGAATTTTTGAAGGTCCTCAAATATTTGAATGAATCAAAGAAAAGGACTCAACAGACTTTATTGAACTTAAAGAAAAGGATACTTTTTGGTGCTTGGCAAGTTCACAAACATCACAGTGAAGGTTTTCAATAGAAATTTTCAAACAATGATGGAATCATAAGCTTAAGTAAACTAAAGGGAGGATGATTATGACAATAGTGCTGAAGCCAAATTTCAGATTTATTTGAAGTGACAAGATTATTGGTGAGGGCACCTTGTGAATGAGATAGCATCAGCTGATTCCCTTTCTCCATGACTCCCTTCATGTCTTCTAGATGGTAAAGCCCATTCTTTTCTCTAGCAACTCTAATCGTTCTTCCCGTAGTTTGGTCCTGAAACATACAGTGAGTGACAAAGAAAGTGATTAGGCAGTTCAAATTTTTTGTGATTTGGTGAATGGAGATCAAGTTCGTAGATAGTTTGGGAACATGTAGGACATTTTGCAATGGGAGAGAGGGTGTTAGCCGGATGTTTCCTTGACTAGCAACCGTGATTGGTAATCCATCGGCCATTGTTATTTTGTGGATTCATGGGCTCGGTTTATAAGTAACAAATTTTGTAGGGCTATGGGTTATATGGTCTATTGCCCCTAAATCAACAATCCATGAATTTGAATGTATTGTATCTAAGGCATTAATAGAATTAGAAATAAGGCACTTACTACTCTAAACAAGTGAGCATGTACTAGAAGATTTAGAAAGGGATTCGAGTAAATCTCGTAGCTTTTCAACTTCTTCTTTATTAAAGTTTCGAACATCATTATCAGTGGAAACCAAAACCTCTTGAGAGCCTCCATCTTGGTTTGCTAAGTGAACTTGGCTTCCATCCCTTGACTCAAGACTTATTTCTTTCCGTGCAATTTAAAACATGTTTTTCTTGTATGCCGTGGCTTTTTGCAATATGTGCACCAAAGGCCTTTATTAGACCCTTTATTAGCTTGCTGTTTTTGATTTTCTGCATGTTTATTTCCACCATCAGCTATTTTTATAGAGAGCAATGTTGATCCTTCAATAGGCCATGACTCAAGCATCACCATTCTTCTACTTTCCTCACCCCAAACAATAGAGAATACCTTATTAAGAGAGGGTAGTCGCTCCTTGCCTAAAATTTGGACTCTCATTGGATCAAACTCAGCATTCAGACCTACTAAGAAATCAAAATCCTGCTACTTTCAACAAAATTCAGGAATGTTTGTGTATCATCAACACATTTCATTTTAAGATCTTGATAGTGGTCAATTTCCAGCCATAGACCATTCAATAGATTGTAGTATTGTATAATAGAGAGAGTATCTTGTTTAGTGGCCAAGATTATGGTCCTCAATTCAAAGAGCATTGCTACATCCTGCTTCTTCGAGCATGTTTGTCTAATTGTTTCCCAAATGTCTTTGGCAGTTGAAAGAAATATATAATTTTTGCTAATTTTGGGTAACATTGAATTCTACAACCATGACATGATCATGGAATCTTCTTCATCCCATGCTTGAAACTTTGGATCCTCTTAGCTAGGACCCATACCATTCAGATGACTTAGCTTGCCTTTTACCTTCAAAAATGTCTTCACTATTTGTGACCATTGGAGGTAATTCTTCCCATCAAGGTGATAGGAAGAATTCATACTTTGAAGTTCCCCACTTGATCCATTAGGAGAATGTTCAAAGGCAGACCCAATTGGGTTAGAAGTGTTGAAAATTTTTGACATCTTCCACCATAGACTAAAAAAGTAATTCACCAAATCAAAGGGTTTGTGTACTTGACAATAAAGGTCAAGCACACAAAAAAATGGATTGATTATGAACAAGCCAAATCCCTTTGAAGACAATGAAGGAATTGACAGGTCGACTATTCGGCAATGAAGGTTGACAATAGCGATCGGCAATGAAGGCCGATTATGGTGAGCAGGTTAGGATGACGATGCCTGCTATGATACCATGTTGAGAAATCTGTACTTCATATTAATTGATTGCTTATAGATAATACAATATATGGATGAGGAATTAACCATTCTAATGGTTCAAATCCCTATTTTTAAGAAAATAAATCAAAAGAAATAATTACAAGATTACACAAGAATTTAAAATTCAAAAGAGATATTCTGGGAAAGAATATCGGCGATATTCAAGGAAAGAATATCGGCGATATTCAAGGAAAGCATATCAGCTCTATCCAACGGTTATTAATAAGGAGATCAAGTTCAAACTTAAATAGCTTAAATTGGATGTTCTTCCATTATGAGAGCTTTCTGGAGTGCACTGTACTTGATATGATAAATTGATTTATAGTAGAAATGTGCAGTAATCTTGCAATGCCTTGTGATAACTTTGCTATGAAAATAGCGTCTGAATTGGAAGCTTCAGAATTTTTGATTTTGTTCGTTGTCATAATTATCTTGTTTCTTATTTTAGCAATGACTACTCTTAAATCATAATGCATAATTTTTAACTTGTTGAATAGGTTTCTTTCCATTTAGATAACTCCTTTTTTGTTAGGAAAGGAGTCTTTATACTATTTGGGAAACATGCACATGTGTATATTGAAATTTTATTATGTTTTGATTTATTTAGAAAGCCGAGTCATTTTCCAAGTAGTTTATTGATACCATCTGCTTGATGCAGCAAATAATGTAAAAGGGACCAATTTCAAAGTAGAATTTGTTGGCAATTCTTTGGCTTAAACTAAGTTGATGTTGGTCTTCAAACTAGAGTTGCTATATGGGGTTTGCTTTATAATCTTATGTCTGATATATAGCTCATTCTTGTAAGAAATCATCAGATGTTCAAAAGCACTTGTGTTATAGTTTAAATGTGACACCATTTATATGGATATATAATTTTGATTAGGTTTACATGGTTTGCTTCTTAATGTTTGCATTATGTTTGACCATGGAAGAGGATGAGATTGATGTCTTAATTAATAGTGAATGTTGCCAAGTTGGTGTTTCCCATTGATTTCATACATCTAATAATATGTTATGTTCTAATTTTTTTTGGTTGTTAAACTATTTTTAAAAATTTCTCCTTATGTTTATTATCTTTTTCAAATTATCTTTTTCTTGGGCTACCTTGATCTTGGGACATCTGTCTAGTGCCTAGATGCTAAGTGGCCCCTTCTTTTGCTTACAGCAGTCCTTAAAACATTGTTGAAGGCGAAAAAAGGGGATCAAGATTGATGGATGAGAGATGTCTACTCACTGGTGCTGGTGGCATTTACTGCACACGTTGGTTGCATGGAAACTTAGTAGGATATTGGTCCTTTTTTCACAATACTATTTGTGCGATTATTTATTGCTTTGTAATAAGAGAAGAGAATGAGAAAAAGCTGCAAGTAGCTGTGTGTTGTAATTAGGGCAGAATTGGCAGCAAAAATAGAGGTACAGGTTTTCTACATTATACTTGTATCAAACTTCTGTGGTCACTTTCTCAACAATTTCTTTGTTCCACATGATAACATCCGTGGTACCATGCTATCATCGTGTAGATAGTATGAGTCAGATTCTTTCATTTAATGCTTCTTGTAATTATCTATACATCTTTTGTTTAGCTTAGCCAATCTTTTCAAGATTTCTCTACCTAGACTTTTCGTTCAATGTTTTCTTGTGACTTGGTTCCTACACCACTTTGTGGACCTATCATTTATCCCTAATTATTTCTAGTTGTTTTATTTGATTTCTTTCTTATGTATGTAGGCTGGACAATCTTATAATGGAAGCAATTACTAATCTGAAGGAGCCCACTGGGTCTAACAAGACAGCTATTGCCATGTATATAGAGGTGTATTTCCAACCTTTGGCCGAATTCTTTTTATTTATTTTACTTGGAAGAAAGTTACTGTGATTTATTTAATTGCAATTCCCTGGATGAGTGGCAACAAAACATTTAGTTATTTGTTTCTGACTATATTGACATTAGAAGCTGACTTCAGAAACTTATTTGATTTGTTTGATCTTAAGGAAATATAAGCTAATATTTTTTGAATATTTTATAATAGCTATATGCTTTGTGCATATGATCACTGTATAGGTATGCCATACTGCCTTACATGATGGCTTGATTTTGTGTTTCTATGCACTTTAGTCCCCCATTTTGTCAGCTCTAGGAAAATTTGCTTTTGGAACCATTTCCCTCAGCTTTCAATTTTGTAACTACTTGATATAATATTTGAACAGAGGTTAGATTCAGTTGGCTTGCACATCTGCATATTTAGTTTGAATTTCTAGCTTCTTTTCTATCCAACTTAAATAAATGAATGTGGGCATCTTATCTTAGAGAATATCAACATTGTACTTCTCTTTTTAATGGCGAACAAATAGTTCCTCCTTTTTATTTTGGTGAGAAAGAGAGAAAAGGACAGAGTCATATCTGCTTAACTTTTAGCCTGGGACATGTGCAAGTGTGTAAGTTCTAGCATGGCCTTGCACAGATGAAATAAGGACTGTTTGTAACATATTTAGTCACAATAATAAGACTACCATAATTCATGGTTCAGAGAAGGCAATCACGCATTGCATGTCAGATTATGGGAATTTTTTTTTGCTAAAATGAAGGTGTTGCTGCTTGGACTTCCTTTCCCTGCTGAAGATGGCTGATAGTTTTATCAATCAATATGATTCATGCAGGAACAATACTGGCTTCCTCCAGATTTTAAACAGTTGTTGTCTGCAAAACTGAAGGTATTGACTGTGAGTGGGAAATTGATTAAGGTAAGTTGCCTTCTCATGCAAAATGCAAAAGGTATATTGGATCATGGCAAATACTGGAAGATGCATCGCTACAGTATTGGACATTTGATACCAGTGCATTGGATTTGTTCGTTTTTCTCTATAATAAGGGAAAGTATCTGATGCTTTGGAATTGACTTTCTATGGCTCCTTTCAAACTGTCCAATCTTAGGCAAAAGTTGGTCTAGATACTCATTTATCATTGTTCAAACAAGGTATTATAGCTTCACATAGTCGTTTCAGACTGGTCCTCAGCAAATTAACAAGCTTTTGAACTGAAACATTTTCATGGTCTACCCTTTACTAACAAATAGGGTCACCATCTCTGACCTAAAATCCAGGTATATTTAAGAAAAAAAGATTTTGCAATATTGCATGTTTTTCTCATCGATTTTCCTTATTCTGCATTGGTCAGTTTGAAATCTTTGTAAGACTTACTTGGAGAGGTTGATAAAACTGGAGCATGTCTAGTGAATTTTGTTAGGGTGAGTGGATGGAGTGTTGGATGGAACAAGGGAGGTCTCATTTAGTCGTTAATAATGATAACCAAAGATTTAGGTGGAGAAAATTATAGCTGTAATAATAGCTCACTTAGCTAAAAGGAAATCTTCAGCAATCTTGATATTACTACTACAGGTGAAGCGCAAGTATAGGATAACACCAAATTCAGCTTTTTCAGAAAGAAGAAACTCCAAGGTGTATCTCCTTGAGGAAATGAAATTGGAGCCTCCCAAACCAGAAAGGGATGATATAAAACTCCTTACGAAAGCTCAAGTCGATGCTGAACTAGCACAGATGAGAAACATGACTGCGGAGGAGGCTGCAGCTGTTGCTGCCAATGCAGTTTCAGAGGCAGAGGTGGCCATTAAAGAAGCAGAAGAGGCAGCAAGAGAGGCAGAGGTTGCAGAAGCTGAAGCAGAAGCAGCAAAGGCATTTGCTGAGGCAGCTATCTTGACACTTAAACGACGAAATGCAGCTAAACTGGTAATGCTTATGTGTATGTCTCCTCATCAACACACACACACACACACACACACACACACACACACACACACACACAACGTATGATTTGTGGTCGGTAATTTGATGCTTTGGTTGATTGACCATTATTTTGGTCTTTATTTGGATGCCCATGCCATCTTTTATGGTCTGTGTAACCCAAATTTGAGCCCGTATTTACAATATTGCAATTCTGTTTTCTTCTTCTATGCCTTGTGTGGTTCAAATAGCAACCAATGGACTCTGTTTTGTTTTGTTTTGTTGATGGAGATGTTGGTCTACAACATGTACCGTATTGTTTATATCAAGCAAGTGCACCTTGTTTCTGTCAATTTAGCTTGTACTTTGTAAAATTACCCACTTTTCTGTAGTTAAAGTATTAGGGATTTCTCACTTTTAATCTTGAATATCTTTTTTGGGATGTGTGTATTGATAAAGGGCTGTTGTCCAATAAGTCGCTTATTTGTGTCAGGTCTGATATGGTTGAATTTTCCCAAGGATATATTGACTTCTCATGTATTTCTTTGGCTGTAAAGCGGTTTTAGAAAGATGTGGTAATCTTATCCATTATAAAAAAACATGTTAGGCTTCGGTATTAATTATTTGGTTGGATTTCAAACTTTATCCTGTTTTGCTTCCCCCTCAATTCAATCAATATTCCACCAGTGCTTTTGCTTCTTTTAAGGGTTTGAGGCAACATGATGCTCTGCCAGCCATGTAATTAACTTGATATTTGAGGTCTTCCATGTGTTTTAATGGTCACTTTTGGAGAATATGATAGTTAGGAGTTCAGATATTCTAGTAGGTTTAGTTTGATAATGCATCTTCAGGGGTTCTTCAGAAAACATCTCTTTTTTATGATTTTGCCATTTTGTTTTGGTCTTTTAGGTCTGAGGAGGGTTTTAAGAAGAGTTGTAAAGAATTTTGAGATATTCTATAATAGTTCTTGTTCACTGTATTTTCCTCTCCTTGTCCTGTTTTCCTTTCTCTTTTCTTCTTCCTTACTTATCCATCATTTCATCCCCATGATGAGGGCCCTAACTATGATTGCACATTGATTGCAAATTTGCAACATCTATTGCTGCCATTAGATGTAGCTATGGATTTTCTATCTATTAGATGTAGCTATGGATTTTCTATCTGCCCAACTTGAATAGGGTGTGAAAGTCAGCTTAAAGAGTCATCTAGGATCTTGGTTAAGCAGATTTGGGTATTCTAAGCACTTGCATAAAATTCAAGTACTAGGGAAGGTTCAGCAGTTATCTAAATTGCCTCATTGTATCCTCACTCTCTTCTTTTCCCATCTTCTTTTTATTCCTTTATTATTATTTTTTTTTCATTGTTGTTTTGGGAAGGAGGGTGCGATTGGGTAGTGGGTGGGAGTCTTTGGTAAGAATCTTGATTTGTTGTTTCTAAGGTATGTCAAACTAGTACTGAAGGTCATACTGACCAACAATTGATTATGGTACAGGTTCATATCGTGCCGATCCATGCATATTGAACTAAGAAGGAGAGGGAGTGGGGAAGAGGGAGGAGAGGGAGAAGGGGGGAGAGAGAGAGAGGGGGACCCACGAAGAGGAGAGGGAGGAGAGGAAGGAAGAGAGAGGGAGGAAGGGAGAGAGAGAGAGAGGTGGGGTCGAAAGATGTTGATGATTGTTACTGGAGAGGAGGGAGGGGGAGGAGAATGGAAAATGAGTTGGCGGTAGAACTAAGCAAGTGGCATCGATGTGGGAGGCGTTTGTCTTGTTTGATGTTGGAGCCCTTTGACCACCAGCTTCATGATGTAGGAGAGAGAGGGGACCTATCTTATCGGTGGTGGCTGGCCTTGGAAGAGAGAGCGGCAGAGCTAGGGCATGATCAGATGGTCTTTCTTCTTTGAGAGAAGTTGTTAGGGGGCTGAGGGAGAGATTTATAGGCCAAATCGACTTACATGACCAAACCATCTAGTCTCGATGTTGGCTTAGTATAGGCTGAACCACCTGCTTTGGGTTGATTCGGTGTTCCCTAGTTGTTGTGCTTTAGCCAGTGAATGACATTGTTGTCTTATATATTTGATATCTAGAAGTATTTTGAGTATCTGATGTTGCTTTTAGAGCTTGTTTGGATGTGGGTTGGGATAGTACAACCACCAAAAGCATTGGATTTTAGGCTGGGCTAAGCCTATATTTATAAGTATCTAAAGCTACCTTTTGAGTGGATTGGCCCGAATCCTATAGGGAGGAAAAAAAAAACGTTATTTTTTTTCCCCTATGGGATTTAGGCCGGCCCACTTCAGAGATACTCTAGATATTTATAAACATAGGCCTAGCCTAGCTTGATTTTGATGATTGTATTTGCCCAATCCACTATTCTCATGGGATTTTGTGTCCAACCATCCAAATAGGCCCTTAAAGGTTTGATCCGGTCACGTTGTTGCAACTTTTTCATTCATTAAGTAATTTAAGATTTTGATGTTGATTTTCAAGGTTTCATTGGGTTGTGGTGTTGCAAATGTTAATTGAAACTGGTGCAATTATAGGATTTAAGTTTTTCAGATTGCTTATTAGGTCAGATGCTTGATCACTCTTGTGTGGGATGTGAAATCTTTCAATTATGTTCATAGGGAAGAATTCTTGGCGAACACAATTGTACCATAATTGCCAAGTTGTGACACTTAAATGGAAATGATGATGAATGAAATTATGTCATGCCTTTGATTGTTTTCTTTGATATGTGAAATGGCTCAGACATATATATGGATGCATGACTTACTACTATTATGTCATTTTGGTCTACCACAATCAAGTTCGCATATGGTGTAAAATCTTTGTTTTCCTATTGAAATAAAGACAAGGAGTTGCTAGCCTTTTTGTTTCTGACAAACATATTAAATGAGGTTGGAAATTCTCCACCATGAAACTTCTCTCTTAATGGTACTTGTGTCTAGGAATCAAAATATTTGGAAGAAATATCTTTTGTTGAAGGAAATGTTTGGAATGCGTTAGAAACATTCTTCTGCTAAATCATGTTTTCCCATTTGGGAGGGTTTGCTGGTGAGATCAATACCTCGCTATTATGTGATTTGACACTGGATTGTTTAGGGGAAATGTTAGGGTATTGATGGTTCATATGCCTATCAAATATGCAATGTGCATGAGGCTAAGGGTTGGAAGACTTGTATTAGAAGGTTGGGATTGTGACCATAGCTCTTTTAAGAAGTGATTTTACATGTTAGATATTTTGGATCATTGAATAAGAATACTGATTAGAATGTTGAATCCATTTTTTCACTTCACTTTCCCTTAACTATTTTTTGTGCAACTTTGAATTGTGAATAATGCAGATCTACATTTCCTTCTATAAAATCTCATTCCCACAATGATTTCTATTTGAGGTTTGCAATTCTAAGATTGAGGGTAACGAGAATGCTCTCATGAAAAAGAAAATGACAAATGAGATGGTATAATGGTGAAATGCTTTACCTCTTAAGTTGATCTTTCCTATGCTGGGGACTTTAGAAATTTGGGATGCTTTTGTATTGGGTATCACATTTTAAGACAAAAATAGATTTCGGGTTTTGTTATATCCACAATGTGGTACAATCTCTTTTGATGTTGTTTTTTGAAGCTTAAATTTGATTTTCATAGGAGATGCCAAAGTACATATTCGTTTTTAGTTTAAGGCAATGAAATGCTTTGGTGCTTATCATTAAGCAGAAAATACTTTGACCTTTACTTTTGTCCACTTTCTCCCACCTGGTATCTTAAAGCCAAAAAGATGCTATAAACCTGGCAATAAGTGGACTTTCATTTTGAATATCCTTTAGTTTCTGTCAAATGCTATTGTATGTTGATATTCTATGACTTGTTTGGTAACTTCATTTCATGCAGAACTAGTTTTTCATTTGGCTAGTTACTCTTAGGATAAAAGACAAGGAAGAAAAGGAAACTTTACAACCATTTGAAGTGAAAAGGAGGTGGATGAGGTTATGTGGGCTGTGTTGTTGAGAGGGTGAAAATATTTCCCATCTACTCCTATCATCTTTCTCATGGGTCATTTGAACCAGATTCTGGTGCAATCTGAAACCCCTTGCACATGTATAGACATTTTCTTGGGACCTAGAGGTGGTTGCTAGGTGGATGGTTGAACTCTCTCTTCACATGAAGTGGTGACACGTGGTTCAGTTGAAACTAGGACAGGGAACAACTAGTTGACTGTCCCCTCTTTGTGATAGACTGGCACGTAGCAGCAGTAGTTGCAAGAGGAGTAGGAAGAAGCTGCTGGGCCCCCCTGTTTCTGATGGACTGGCAAATAGCTGCACTAGCAGAAGAATAAGGAAATGGAGAGTAGGGAAGCATAGGGGACTTACTGGATCCATCACGTTGTTCATGCTACCACAAATATAACAAAGGTTGTCCTACATATAGGTGAATGGAAGTCCAATTGAGCTGTCATGACCTTGTTCCCTTCATTTAGAAGAGGGGAAGGGGCCGTCCAAGGGTTTGCTTTCCATTAGGTCTCAATTTAGTATCCTCTACGAGGTTGAGCAGAAGTCACAAAGTAAATGAATCTTCAATTAGATAGTGCAGGATAACTCAATTTCTTATTAGGTGCTTTCAGGACATCATATGTTTCTTATTGGAAGATGAGTGGTTGTATTATTTTTCAGTATTTCTCTCTTTTATTATTTTTAGAGTTCCCTATTCTATCTTTTTTTTTTTTTGCTTTACTCACTGTTATCCTCTTTTTTCTTATTCACTGTAACCATATTTAATTATCCCTTATTTAAAAGGATTTGATTTTATCCCTTAGTTCATGAGATTTGATCTTATCCCTTATTTCATGGGGTTTATCTGGGATTTGATCTCTTAAGAAGATCATCCTTTTGTATATTTATATGGGATTGATTACCCACATTAAAATAATGAGAAGTGAATCCTTTTTCTTTTTTCTCATGGTGTCAGAGATGGCGAACCCTAGCCGTGCTCCATCTTAGTCACCCCCCCAAAAAACCCACCAGCCGCCGCCATTCAGACTTGTTACAGGTCTAGCTGTCGTCGGCTATTTGCTATCTAGCCTCTACTGGCTTTAGTTGCAGCCACTAATCATCTCCGATTTTTTTCGTTGCAATCAGATCTAGGTCCTACTATAGTTCCTGATTGAAGATGGTGAAGATAGCTATGATTGGTTCAATCAAAGACAGAAGGGATTCTACCTTCGAAGCAACAACAGAAAGAAATAATACTGTCATCAGCACATTTTTTGGAGCAGATTATTCTGCCCTTCCTCTTACCATTCATACAAAATTGAATGGTTCCAACTAAGAATGGTCTTAATTAGTCAAATTGGTTGTGAAAGGTCGAGCCAAATTTGGTTATATAATAGGAAGCATCAAAGAGCCTGCTGAAACTGATTCGAGTTATCAGACTTGGACTACTGAGAATGCCTTGGTAATGGCATAGCTACTCAATTCTATGGATCCAACCATTGCCAAGACTTACCTTTTTCTCTCAACAGCAAAGGAGGTATGGGATGCTGTTAAGGAGACCTATTCTGATTAGAAAAATTATTCCCAAATTTTTGAGTTGAAGGCCAAGCTATGGCGCTCAACACAAGGATTGAGATGTTACCACCTATTACAATGAGATGGTAACATTATGGCAGGAGTTAGACTTATATCACATGGTCGAGTTGAAGGATCCTGAGGAATGTGCAAGGTATAAGAAGAGTGAAGATGCTAATCGAGTGTATATGTTCTTTGCTTGTATAAACCAGAAATTTGATGAGGCCAAAGGAAGAATTTGGTGTCGGAAGCCACTCTCCTCTGTTAGGGAAGTATTCTCTGAGATCTGGCTAGAAGAGAGTCGAAGAAAAATTATATTACATTCATCCTCGACTCGCACTACTTTCAAAGCTGAAAGTTCAGCTCTTATTACAAAGCAATCGGAGGTAGAAGGAGAAAAGAAAAGGAGACCTTGGTGTGATCACTGCAGGAAGCCGGGACATACTCAAGAGATTTGCTGGCTTCTCCATGGCAAGCCTTCTAATCAAAAGAAGAAGTCAGGTAGGAGAGCTCTTCAAACCACCATAGATGAGACTCAAGAGCAATCGGTTGAATTTGACTTAGCCACCTTCACGAAGGAACAAATGGAGCAACTAGTTCGGTTGTTAAAATCTTCACAATTTTTCGTAAGTCCCTCTTGTTTAATAGCCCATCAAGATAATTCAATTACTTTGTCCAATATTATCGTTGAGTTTTAGAATCTTTGGATTATTGACTCTGGAGCAATTGATCATATGACTAGTTGTTCTCAGTTATTTTCCTCTTACAGTCTTTGTGTAGGCAATCAAAAAATAAAAGTTGCTGATGGATCTTTTTCGGCAATTGCCGGAATGGGTTTGGTCATTGTTTCATCTACACCAACCTTTCATAATATCCTTCATGTTCTCAAAATACCTGTAATTTATTGTCCATCGGTAAACTTACATATGACATGAATTGTTGTGCTATTTTTCACCATTCTCATTGTGAATTTCAAGATCTGGCAACGGGGAGGACGATTGGTATTGCTAGAGAAAAATGACTTCCTTGAAGATGGATCACGATCTAGTAGTCTCATTTAGAGTACCTGTCTAGAATCTATTTTGTTGTTTACTGATCATGAAATAATGTTGTGGCACTATAGACTAGGCCACCCAAGTTTTCATTATTTAAAATAGTTGTACCCAAATTTATTTTTGAATAAAGATCCTTCTTCATTTAAATATGAAATTTGCACTTTGGAAAAATTACACGGGGTTGTTTTTCCTTTATAACCATATAAACCGTCACAATCTTTTTCTTTAGTCCATAGTGATGTATGGGGACCCTCAAGAATCCCTATGGTTTCGGAAAAAAAAATGGTTTGTATCTTTTATTGATGACCAGACTAGGATCAGTTGAGTGTACCTTTTAAAGAAAAAAATGAAGTTGTTGAAACTTTTAAGAATTTTTACTTGATGGTTCACAGTCAATTTAACAAAAAATTTCAGATATTTTGGAGTGACAATGGCAGAAAATTTTTTAACTTCAGGATAATTTTTCTTGGAAAAGGGTATTGTTCATCAGAGTTCTTATACTAATACCCCACAACAAAATGGGATTGCCGAAAGAAAAAATAGATATCTTTTGAAAATTGCTAGAGCTCTTCTTTTTTCAACTAATGTTCCTAATTATCTTTGGGGCGAAGCAATTCTTACAGCCACACATCTCATTAATCGCATACCTTTAAAAATTTTGAATTTCAAAACTTGCTTGCATATTTTTACAAATTTTTTTTTCTAATTCTAGAATACCTTCTGGTTTGCCTATTTGGCTGTTTAGTTGCATGGTTTATGTCCATAATCATAACCAAAACCGTGGAAAACTTGATGTGAGGGCCATCAAGTGTGTATTTGTGGGATATGCACCTACCCAAAAAAGGTATAAGTGCTATGACCCCATTTCTAAAAAAAATTTTGTAACAATTGATATCTCCTTTTTTGAAAAAACTCCATATTTTAACTTTTTCTTCAAGAGGAGAGAGAGAGACGTGAGAAATTTTAGCATCTTTGAAAATGATTTTTTTTTTTTGTTCCCCATCGTATAGATGTCCCTACACTTGCATCCGAAAATAAAATTGTTGCTGAATATGAAAATTCAAACAAGCAAAATAATGCCGAAAGTGAAAAATCTGCAACACAGTGATAAATTCTTCAAATGTTTTAAATTTTTAAGAGCTTGAAGGTCCACCTGTTATCTCACCATATATTCATGATTAGAATGAAAGAGAAGTAAACTTAGACAGGCGCTTTGGAAAAGTTTACTTTAGAAAGGATGTTCTTCAAGTAAAGGAGTCTAAGGCTTCTCTTCATAGTCATGTGTCTGAACTGGAGCTGGACCGAGAGTCTTCAGGTAATTCTAATTCCAATTTCAATTCTCAGCTTGTACCCAATGATTTAAATCTTCGCATTACTGTTCGTAAGGGTATTATAATATGTACTAAATACCCAATGTCCAAATACGTGTTCTATGCTAGTCTATCATCTTTTTCAGCTTTTTCCTCTCACCTTTCTCGTGGAGATTCCAACAACTATGTAGGATGCTCTATGAGTTCCAGAGTGGAGGGAAGCTGTGTTAGAAGGGATGCGGGCACTTGAGGAGAACAGGACTTGGGAAGTAGTGGATGTCCCTAGAGGGAAGAAGACAGTGGGTTGTATGTGGGTGTTCACTATTAAATACAAGTCCAATGGCTCTCTTGAAAGGTACAAGGCGAGGTTAGTGTCAAACAGGTTTACACAAACCTATGGTATTGACTACATGGAGATCTTTGCACTGATGGCCAAAGTTAACACTATAAGGATGTTATTCTCATTAGCTGTTAACCTCGATTGGCCGTTACAGCAACTAGACATTAAGAATGCTTTTTTGAATGGGGATTTGGAAGAGGAAGTTTATATGGCTGCACCACCTGGCTTTGCTACGGAGTTTGGGTCCTGAGTTTGTAGACTCAAGAAGTCTTTGTATGGGCTTAAACAATCTCCAAGGGCCTAGTTCGACAGATTCACTAAATCAGTGAAGAATCAGGGATATTGCCAAGCACAATCAGATCATACTATGTTCTATAAGCATGAAGAGAGCAAGAAGATTACTGTTCCTATTGTGTATGTAGATGATTTCATCCTAGTTGGTGATGATGTTACTGAGATAGAACAATTGAAGAGGAGCTTGGCTAAGGAGTTTGAAATCAAAGACTTGGGATCGGTCAAATACTTTCTTGGAATGGAAGTTGTTCGCTCTTCGAAAGGGCTAATATTGAATCAGAGGAAGTACATTCTGATCTTCTCAAAGAAACTAGAATATGTAGGTGTAGACTTATAAATACTCCTATTGACTTTAATGTCAAATTTAGAGACTGTGAAAAAGACGAGAAGGTCGATACTTCCAGATATTAGAGGCTACTGGGAAAGTTGATTTACTTGTCTCATACAAGACTTGACATTGCATTTGTTGTGAGTAGAGTAAGTCAGTTTATGCATTCTCCTCGGAAAACACATCTTGATGCGGTGTATAGGATCTTGCGGTACTTGAAGAGTTTTCCTGGGAAGGATTTATTTTTCCAGAAACATTCTCAAAGGAATATAGAAGGTTTTACGAATGCTAATTAGGCAGGTTCCTCAATTGACCGGAAATCTATCACTGGCTACTGTACTTATGTTTGAAAAAATCTGATTACTTGGAGGAGCAAGAGGCAGAATGTTGTGTCTAGGAGTAGTGCTGAAGCCGAATCTAGGGCCATGGCAAATGGTGTTTGTGAGTTATTTTTGCTGCAGCAAATTCTGGGTGAATTACATCTTCCTATAAATTTGCCTATGAAGTTGTTCTATGATAACAAGACTGTAATCGGTATTGCCCATAATTCAGTTCAGCATGACCGCACCAAATATGTGGAGGTTGACCGGCACTTCATCAAGAAAAAGCTTGAAGCCGGAGTTATTTGCATGCCATTTGTTCCCACTTCACAACAAACGGTTGACATACTTACAAAAGGATTGTCCTCTCATCTTTTCAATTTTTTCATTGGCAAGTTGGGCTTAATTGACATCTACGCACCAACTTGAGGGGAAGTGTTGGAAAATGAGTGGTTGTGATATTTTTCAGTATTACTTTCTGTTTTATTATTTGTATAGTTCCTGATTCTTCCTTCTTTTCTTTATTCATTGTTATCTTCTCGTTCCTTATTCACTATAACCATATTTAATTATCTTTTATTTAAAAAGATTTGATCTTATCCCTTAGTTCATGGGATTTGATCTTATCCCGATTTATCTGGGATTTGATCTCTTAAGAAGATCATCCTTTTGTATATTTATATGGGATTGATTACCCACATTAAAATAATGAGAAGTGAATCCCCTTTTTTTCTTATTTCCATTATCATCATCACTCAGATCTGTCCTGTTTGAGGAAGTTCAAAGGCTCTTAGATCATGTGCATAGTGGTATGGTACCCTTAATATATTGAAGGCAAACACCAGTGTCGACAATCTTGTCGATGACCAGAATTCAAGAGGGCAAGGAAATTGTAGGACAGATACATAGTTTCATCAATTATGTTGGCCCAACTAGAGTTCAGTAACCTTCATACAGCCACGGAGAAAGTAGTAGTTCTCTTTTCCCCTTAAATTTTGAACCTGGCATTTTATGTGCATTATTATGATGCCTCATACTTGATATCATGTAGAGCATCAATTCTTTTTCATGTTACTTGTACGGTTGTATGACTGTTCCCATTTATTCATTTGACAACAGCTTAGCTTGAAAGAATAGATTAAAGGGGGGTATTCCTCTTTGAAGGACATAATTAAGTGCATTTTCATCCGAAGTGGTGGAAAACATGAACCCGTATTGGTGGACCATTAAAGTGTCAAGTCAGTCTTCTGCAAGAGTTTGCATGTCACTGCTTTCATATGTAAATTGCAGCATGCTGCATAAGTGATTTTTTCCTCATACAATAGAACAATTTCAAACAGACTATTTGGAATTTATCATTTTCAAAACTAAACTTCTTTTTATATTTACAAATTTGTGCAGATGGTTCGAGTTTGACAGCGAACAACTGGGTTATTCAGCTGTATTTCCTCATTTTCTCTGTACAACATTGCCAGAGGTGCTGTCTCTTTGTTTGGTCAGGGTCTGTATAGCTTGGATGATGCAGTCTCCTGTAGATCATGACCCTGGGAAATCTTTCTTGGCTCGTGATCCCTGGCTGGAGGTTCCTACTTATCATCAGCTCCTTGACATTATCATTTCGTAAGACATTAATGTGCTGTCAGAAGTGTCTGAAAGGAACTGATAAGAGAGCTGGGTTTCCATCAACTGAAAACTTATATCAGTTACTTTGTGCATGACATCATTTGGACTTGAGTTGTGTTCTGTTGTATGTGCCGTGTCTTCTTTGGCCTTGCTGTAAAATTGACCTGATAAAGAGGACTGAATTTTATTCAATCTTTACAGGCTAACCCTTTGTTTTTTGAAAGGTGATGTGGTGGTAAGGATCTGTTTTGGTTACAAAATCGTATAGACCTAGAAGTTGACTGGTTGCTCTTCCTGTCATATGGTGTGGAATTTTTCTGGTCAGGGAGATCATGGTTTCTGATCATAGTTTTGTGAGGCTTTTCATAGAAAAAAAATTTGTCGGGCTAATGCCACATTCAATATCAAGTACCATGAGGCAATGCTGCAAGAATGATTGTCTTAGTTAATTTTGTTTACTTGAGGTCTGCTTTCCCTCCAATCTCCGGAGGTCCAGTTCAGGTGCTTGACTGCATTTTTTTCGGTTGAATGCTGTCTCCTAAATAGTTGTGCTTTCTCAGCCAGACCGTGACATTTTGTTTTCTAAGTTTGTTATCATCCATCCTATCAAACTCAGAAAAAAAATTAAGTGCTTGTGTATATCAGAGCATATTCATTGGCGATCTTTGATGGAATTATTGCATCAATAATATTGTTTATTATAGCATTATTGGCCGCAGTTATTTTGAGGCTAGGTTAAAGAAAATGGATAGGAGTATATTATATTTTAATGTATTATTATTTGGTGAATATGAATGTAGATATGGATATAAATGGAATGTTAGTATTTATATATTTTTTGTTTTAAATGGTCGTGGATACAAATCAGATGTTGAATATAAGGATATCGGTGTGAATATAAAATTGGTGAGTTAAACCTTTGAATCACCCAATTGAATATATTGCTGTGTGAAAAATAATTAAATTAAAGAGATGTTAATATTGTCACTTTTTTAAAAATTAATCAGAGATAATGTGACATTAACGAAGATTATTAGTAGAATTAGACATTCAAAAATAAAATGGATGGTTGTGCACAGATATTTATATATATATATTTTAAATAAATATAAATATTGATACAGATATTGATCAAATAGTAAAAAGTGATGTATATCTTTATTGGATGCTAAAATTTGTGTATGCGTCTTGATGGATTTGGGGATGAAAATGGATTCAACTAGATATTATTCGATTCAATTTTATCTTTATTTTATATTAGGAGGAAAAAAATATTATCTTAGGCTGTGGTAGCTTACACTAGAGAATATTTTTTTTGGAAAATATCGTGGGGCACCCTTCTACCATACAAAAGATTTCTTATGCATTTGATAGAGTTGTCAAGATGGGCCGGCCCATTCTGATCCATTTCTAAATAGGATGAGATGGGTTGGCCCGTTTAACTGGTGGATTGAAAAAATTTCAATCCAATTTGACCTACTATGAGCCGTGGGTTCAAAGGGCTAACCCATCAATTTTTTTTTTTTTTTTAAAAAATTGATAAAATAGATATGGGTGTGTTGAGCCAGGGAGGAAGGGTGGGTAAAGGTGGGGCCTCAGGAAGGGGTGCGGTTTGAGAAGGGGGGGGGGTGGGTGGTGTGTGTGTGTTTTGAGTTGGAGGCCCAAAGAGGGAGAGGGTGGGGAGGCCAGGGCGGAGAGAAGGCGGTACCCTTCTTTGATTGACCCTGACTCCTTCCTCAAGCTCTCCCTCTTTGTCATCAGCGAAGCCACCGACCCTCTGGCCATCTGCTCCCCCTAGAGCTTCGCTGATGGGGCTGTCGGCCTCGGCATCGTTGCTGACCTCAGCAGCAGTGGCGATGTTGGAGGTTGTGTGAGGTCCACGCACTAACACGATCGGATCTAATCCTGATCATCCCAACAAGGGCCATTGCCAGTTGTGACCGCTCGATTAACGAAGTCGGGTAGGGAGAAGGAGAAGGTGGGGGGGGGGTGCACGAGGCGAGGTTGTGTTGAGTCACAGAGGAAGGGGTGGCTGGGTGGAGGGGTCAAGGCAGGGAGAAGGCGGGGGGTGGGTGGGTGGTTGGGGTTGTGGTCGGGGCGGGGGGTTTGGGGGTGGTTGGGGTTTGGGGTGGTCGGTGGGTGGTTTGAGCCAGAGGGAGGATTTGCGGGTCGGGAACAGAGAGAAGAGACTCATCATTCATGAAAATGATACAGGCATGGAAAGTCGAAAACTGGACGATGTCGCGATAGTGTCCGGATAAGGAAGTGGCAGGAAAGGGTGGTCTTGACTCTCTCCTCTCTTTCTCACGCAGATGCAAGGAATAGGGATTTAATTTCAAATTTGAAACTTGAAAGTAATATATATATATATATATATAAAAGGTAGGCCAGTCCGTTCTGATCCATCTCGAATCTGTCACAACTCATAATCCAAATGGGATGGGTCATTTAACCCGTTTTTAGATAAGTTGCTAAAATACGAACCTGACCCACTCCATTTACATGATGGGATGGGTCAACCTGATGGGTTCAATTCAAATTGACAGCTCTAGTGCTCAATACCTCACAAGATGCATTGTGCCAATCCTTTCTTCATCGATTCAAGATTTTTGATTCTATGTTATCTTCATTGGTGATGTCTCTTATGTTTGTTGGTTCTACCCCCTAGAAAAGGAAGTTGGATTTCTTTGGATGCTTTGCTATGTTTTGAAATGATAAAAAAAATAAAAAAAGAAAAAAAAAGAAAGTAGATTTTTGAAAAATCAAGATTTTTCAGTCAAATGGTGGTGGGGAATTCTTAAAAAACGAGTTTCTTGATTATTTATTTGATAATGGAATAATTCATCGGTTATCATGTCCTAGAACACGGAACAAAATAGTGATGCCGAGAATAAGCATAGACATGTAGCGGAGCTTGGCCAAGTCATGCTATATCAAGCTTCAATTCCGAAACGCTTTTGGTTCGAAGCTTTTTCAACTGCCAATTTTCTTATCAATGGAATACCATCACCTTGGGAAACAAGATGTCCATGCATCTTATTTGATCAAAAGCCTTTTTATTCTATTCTTAGAACTTTTGGGCCCCCATTGTTATCCATATCTCAGACACCATGCAAACAAATAAGTTTGTTTTCAGATCATTGCCATATATTTTTGTGGGAATATATATTAAAAGATCATTCATGGTGTTTCGTAGGAATGTCTTATTATACCCATTCTATATATTAAGAACTTGATGTGGCTTACTTGTAATCTAATTAATTAAAAATAATTAAAGATAATTAAAGATAATTAAGATGATATTAAAAGAAAGACTCAGGTCAAAATAAGGATTCAACTACAGTTATGCTTCTTTGATGGAAAGAAGAATTTATGTTAATTTAAAAGAGTCCCTAGTTTAGTCTATAAATACAGCCTGTGACTCTCCATCAAGAATAGATATTGAGATTCTCTGGCATAGACTAGAATAGCTCTTTTGCAGTGACCTTTTGCAAGTTTCGAGAAGATCTCTCTGAAAATTTATCTTTCTTCATCCTTGATTGGATTTAGGCTTGATCAACAATGACTAGAGGTATATTTATTTTTGTATCTAGATTTAAATTTTTTACGTTCAGTGGTATCAGAGCCACCTCTATATTGTTCTGTTCAGCATATTGATCATGTAAAATCGAAATCATCAAAATCAATTTCTAAATTCCATAACAATTTTTATTTATTTATTTTATTTATTTATTCTTTGATCTTTTATTTCAATCAAGATTATTTATGAATTAAAGAATAAATACAAAAATAAGGAAGAAGCGGGCCGGCGGCGTGCCCTCTTTCTCTTCTCTCCCAGTGGTTGGATCTTCGGTCTGTGTCCAACGGCCATCAGGCCACCACCGTTGGATCAAGGCAAATCGACAGTTTTCACTCCCAATCATTGGTGGTAGACCATGAAGCTTCACCGATGAGCCACCGATCTAGTGTTAACAGTAGTCACAGAGCATCGGATTTTTGGCCTCCTCCACCGCTCCCGTTTGGAAGAAAGGACAAAAGCTGGTGATCCGACGGTCAGCCGACGGTCTCAGGTCGGCCGTCGGTGCGTGAACATGGATCGGCCCTCACCAGTAGTGTTGTGGGGTGCATGGTCAATCACCGGCCAAGAAGGGCGGTGGCATGGGATTTTTTCTTCTGATCGGGAAAGAAGAACAGTAGAGGAGAAAGGAATTTGGGCTAACAGGTTCGGGCTCCAACCCAAAATCCAAAAATCATAAGGACCTATTTGCTAAATAGAGAATTTTGCAATAAAGCCCCTAACAAGTTATGTATTCTATAAAGATCCTATAAAAATTTTTGTAAATTAGTCCCTGATAAAGTAATAATTTTATAAAGGTCCCTAAAAAAATAAATAAAGTAAAATAAAATAAAATATATTTTGATACCTATAATGAAGTTTATTATGTGAAGATACATGGGTTATTCTTTAGTTCCCATAATAAATTTTAGTGCATAAAAGGGCATCTAAATTGTATTTTGCAATCTATTTTAATTAGATTATTATTTATTTGCTGGTAATATCTGATCATGATTGTGTTGAAAATTATAATAAAGTTTTATATGATTAATGAGATTATTCAAATATCATATTAAAGTTAGTGGATTTATTATTTTCGAAAATAGCCATAGCTTCTTGAAAAATAATAAAGGTTATATAAAGAATATAAATTAAAGAATCATGGCATGAGAATAAAATTATAATTAAGTCATAGAGATAATTAACTTTACCAATAGGGACTGGTTATCTTTTATGATTTAATTGGAATAAGATGGTAATCTAGATATTAAGGATAGATTTTTCTTAAACCCATAGGTATGAAAATTTATTATTTTTAATATTTATGTTGCTGGTCTTATTAATCAAGTATTAATAAATTCTATGCATGATGCGCCTCTGCCCATAGGAAGGTTAGAATTTATTATTAAAATTAATTATTTTAGATTATGGTTTAGCTTCATAATACTAAATTTTTTTATGCTTTTTGATTATTACAGCTAATCTTACTGCATCTATTAATGATGCTGCTCTTATTCCTATAATAAGTGATGATAATTTTTTGATTGAAAAGATAATATCTTTTACACTCTTGGATACAGAGATCTTGACCTGGCACTTCGTGTGGATGAACCACCTATTCCCATAAATTCAAGTACGCCAGCATAAACTCTGACATATGAGAAAAGAGAGCGATCTAATTGCTTGAGTTTAATGCTCATCAAGTCTCGAGTGTCTAAAAGTATTAGAGGGTCAATCCCTCAATGTGATAAGGTTAAGGATTTTATAAAGGCCATTGAAGAATAATTTGAAAGTTTTGATAAAGCTTTGACCAGTACCCTAATGAAGAAATTTACGGGCATAAGGTTTGCTAGTTCCAAAGATGTACGTGACCATATCATGAAAATGAGAGATATTGCTGCTCAATTCAAATCTTTAGAAGTTAAGATTTCTAATTCTTTTCTAGTTCATCTCATTTTGATTTCTCTACCTGCAGAATAAATTTTTTTCAAAATCTCTTATAACACATAAAGAAAAATGGTTTGTTAATGAACTTTTGATCATATATGTTTAAGAGAAAGTAAGACTGAAATAAAAAAACTAAGACATAAAGTATGAAAGTGCCAATCTTACTACTCATGATAAAGATTAAAAAAAAAAATATGCTCCTAAAGGAAAGAAGGATGCTGTAGTGCCAATAAAGCATCACGGCAATAAAGATGCATGCTTCTTTTACAAGAAAAAGAGATACATGAAAAATGACTGCATAAAATATAAGAAATAGCTTGAAAAAAAAGATACTTTCATATCTCTTATATGTCATGAATCTTTTTCTATTAATGTCCTTAATAATACTTAGTAGATTGATTCTGGTACTACAATTCATATTAGTAATACAATATAGGATTTTCTCAATCTAAGAGATCCGAAGGAAAGTGAACAAGATATTTACTTAGGTAATCGGATACTTTCACATGTGGAGGCCGTGGGAACTTTTAGATTAGTTTTGAATTCTAATTTTATTTTAGATCTTGAAAACACTTTTTATGTTCCTAGTTTTTCTAGAAATTTAATTTTTATTTTCAAGTTGACAAGTATTAATTTTAGTTTTTATTTTAAAAATTCTATAGTTAATGTTTTTTTGGATTAAAAAAGTTATTGGCACTGGTTTTCTGATGGATGGTTTATATAAATTATATTTGAATCTAAATTATGAAAGTAATCATTCATCTATGCATGGTGATAATATTGGCATAAAGAGGAACATTATTAAAGAGAACTCTTCAAAATTATGGCACAAAAGGTTAGCTCATATCTCTTTAGAGAGAATAAAGAGGTTGATAAATGATGGCATTTTAAAAGATGTTGATTTTACTCATCTTGGTACTTGTTTGGATTGCATAAAGAGAAAGTAAACTAACAAGTCCTCTAAAGGTGCCAAAAGAAGTTTTAATATTTTGAAAATCATATACACTGATATTTGTGGATCATTTTCTACTCTATATTTTAATGGTCAGAGATATTTTATCTCATTCATTGATGATTATACTAGATACATGTATCTCTATCTTCTGTTTGAAAAGGATGAGGTGCTAGATGTTTTTAAGATTTATAAAGTAGAAGTAGAGAATCAGATGGATAAAAAAATAAAGCTCGTAAGATCTGATAAAGATGGAGAGTACTATAGAAGATACACTAAAAGGGATCAGTTGATAGGCCCATTTGATAAGTTCCTTGAAGAAGAGGGTATTATTGTCCAATATACAATACCTGAAATACCACAACAAAATGATGTGGCAGAAAGAAGGAACTGTACACTGATGGACATGGTAAGGAGTATGATTAGTAGTTCTAATCTTTTTTTATCTCTTTAGAGTGAAGCATTAAAAACTGCCATATATATCTTAAATATGGTTTCATCAAAGGCTATATCTAAAACTCCTTTTAAGTTATGGAAAAGATGAAAATTGAGTCTAAGTCATTTACATATATGGGGATTTTCAGTTGATGTGTGGATTTATAATCCACATTTAAAGAAATTGAACTCTAGAACAATTAGTGATTATTTTATTGGCCATGCAGTAAATTTTAAAGGATATAAGTTTTATTGTCCTTACCATATATCCAAAATTACTGAGGCTAGAAATGCTAAATTTTTTAAGAATTTTGAACTTAGTGGGAGCAATTTTCCTCGTAAGGATAAATTTAAGAAAATAAGAAATCAAATTGATCAACCTACAAAAGATAAAGAATTGATTGTTATTCAAGATGATCCATAAGATCGTGAATAACCAATTCAAGAACAATCACTCCATGAAGAACAAGTTCATGATGAGCTTACAACCAAAATTACTCAAAATATAGATGAAATAGTAGGATTAAGAAGATCCTCAAGAGAAAGAAGACCTGCAATTCCTGGTGATTATATTGTCTATCTACAGGAATCTGACTTTGATGTTGGACCTGATAATGATCTTAGTTTATTTTTACAAGCCATAAGTGGAAATAATTCTATATACTGGTATAATGCCATGAAGGATGAGATGGAATTTATGTTTAAAAATTAAGTCTGAGATTTCATTGAGTTACTTAAGAGTGCTTCAACCATTGGCTGTAAATGGATGTAAAAATGTCGATTCTATAAGACCAAAAAAGACTCCTCAGGTAAAATTGAATGATATAAGGCTAGACTTATAGTTAAGAATTTCACTCAAAGAAAAGGCATTGACTATCATGAAACATTCTCTTTAGTTTCAAAGAAGAATTCATTAAGGATAATTATGGATCTAGTAGCTCATTTTAATTTAAAGTTATATAAAATGGATGTGAAAATAATATTTTTGAATGAAAATCTAGAAGATATAATTTATATGAATCAGCCTGAAGATTTCTATACAAATAAAGATAGTCACCTTGTATGTAAGCTAAAGAAGTCCATATACGGACTTAAATAGTCCTCCCGTCAATGGTATATGAAATTTCATGATGTTACTAGCTCTTTTGACTTTACAGAAAATATTATGGATCAATGAATATATCTTAAGGTTAGTGAGAGTAAATATATATATCTGATTTTATATGTAAATGATATATTACTTGCAAGTAGTAATTTGGGTTTGCTAAAAGAGATAAAACTATTTCTTTCTCAAAACTTTGAGATGAAGGATATGGGTGAAGACTCTTATGTCATCGGCATAGAGATTCATAGAGACAGATCATGAAAGATTTTAGGTTTGTCTCAAAAGATCTATATCGAAAAGATTTTAGAAAGATTTAAAATGATAGATTGTGCTCCTATAGTTGCATCCATTATGAAAGATGACAAATTTAGTTAGAATCAATACCTACAAAGTGAATTGAAAAAAGAGCAAATGAAGAATATCCCAAATACATCTATAGTGAAAAGTTTGATATATACACAGGTCTGTACAAGATCTGATATAGCATATGCAGTAGATATTTTGGATAGATATCAAAGCAATCCTGACTTTGATCATTGAAAAGCTGTAAAAAAGATGATGCGATATCTATAAGGAACAAGCATTATATGCTTACTTACAGACATACTAATCACTTAGAAGTGATTGGTTATTCGGACTCAGATTTTGGTGGATGTGTGGATATAAGAAAGTCTACTTCATGATATATTTTTCTTCTTACTGGAGGTGCTGTATCTTGAAAAAATAATAAGCAATCAATAGTTGCTTCATCTACTATGGAGGCAGAGTTTGCTGCATGCTATGAAGCTACTTCACAGGCTATATGGATGAAAAATCTTATTTTTGATTTGAGAGTTGTCGATTCTATTGCAAGACTAATAAAGATTTATTATGACAACTCCATTGTAATTTTTTTTTCTAAGAATGATAAGAGTGAAAGTCGCAGCAAGCACATCGATATAAAGTATCTTGCTGTTAAAGACCATGTCAAGAAGCATGAAGCGAGCCGATCAGTACTGAATTAATCGTTGTAGATCCCATGACTAAAAGATTATCGATCAAATAATTTAAAGATCATGTAGATCATATGAAAATCATTAGTTCAATTTTTATTTGATTTGCTTATTGTAAAATACTTATTCTTAGAAATAAAGGACTTGTTTTTGTTTTGTGTACCTAAAGTTTATGTCATAAAGTTAGATTCTGAATAGCTTATATAAAGTTATTCATAAAAAAAAGTATAAAATGCTTAAATAAAAGATTTCATGCATTATGATACATGAAAGAAAGTATTCACTTTTAGAGTATAACCGTCATGATTCGTATATTAAACTTTCTTATTTAAGTAAAAGTTTTTGACTTGAGTTAATTTATGGCCATATTATAGTTTTGTTTATCACCTATTTGATATCTTAATTATGATACTTGGGCCAAGTGGAAGAATATTATACCCATCCCATATATTAGGGATTTGATGTAGCTCACTTGTGATCTAATTAATTAAAAATAATTAAGATGATATTACAAGAAAGACTCAGGTCAAAATAAGGATTCCATTACGGCTATGCTTCTTTGATGGAAAGAAGAATTTGTGTTAATTTAAAAGAGTCCCTAGTCTAGTCTATAAATACAACCTGTGACTCTCCATCAAGAATAGACATGGAGATTCTCTGGTATAGATTAGAAGAGCTCTTTTGCAGTGATCTTTTGTAAGTTTCGAGGAGATCCATCTGAAGATTCATCTTTCTTCATCCTTGATTGGATTTGGGGCTTGATTAATAATGGTTGGAGGTATGTTTGTTTTCGCATCTAGATCTGAATTTCTTACATGTCTTTCATTCTAACTCATCTAATTCGGCACCAGGAAGGGGAGCTATCTATGTTTCATAGATGGCTGGAACCATGTGAAAAATATCTTTCTCCACCATTTGGTCCCATAACTTTGGATCCTGCCAGGCTCTTTAACAAGCATTTTTCCAGCCTCATGTTGATAACCATGCTACAGTTGCATGCAGTAATACAAAAGTTTTCCATGAGAATGCTACATGCCTACAATGCCACCATATCTTGCTGTGACTGAATATGTCATTGACCAACTACGTGCTCATACAAGCTCATCTCTACATGAGAATCAACTTGACCTAACATCTCTTCCATATGATAATCATCTAGATTAAGCACAAAATGCCGAACTACCCCGAACCGGATAGTTTGGAGCGTGTCGAACTATATTGGTGGCCCACCAGTGCATTTTGAGTATTCAATTCAGAATGCCAGTGAAAATGGAGCGAGAAAGAAGGAAAGAGTAGAAGAGAGAAAGATAAAAAAAGAGAGGAAAGATGAGGGAAAGGCTGGCAATGACCTGCTGAGGCCATCGAGGCCTCTAGGGCTTTGCAGTCCTCCGCAAAAGGACATTAGAGAGAGAGAGATTGAGAGAGGGGGAGAGAGAAATGGAGGGAGGATAAGATGGTGGGGAGGCCGTTGGATGGCCAAAATCAACATCGAAGATGCCGCGGGTTCAAAATAGGAGTGACCCACCTCTGTTCATTGTGTTTTTCTTTAACGTGATGCATGGTAAAGCTGACAGTGATATAGATGCAAACCCATTGCCAGTTTCAATATGCATCACGTTAAAAGAAAAGGCGATGAATAAAGATGAGTTTTCTTTATTTCGAACCTACAGCGTCGATGTCAGCCGTCCGACAGCCATGGTGGCAATCTAGTGGCTCTCCAGCAACATCTTAGCCACCTTTCCCTTCCTCTATTTCTCTTCCTCCTCTTCTCTATCCCTCTCTAATTTCCTCTCATAAATGACCATGGAGCCCTAGAGGTCTTGGCAGTATTTCGGTGACCACTATTGGCATCTTTATCGACCTCTCTTTCCCTCCCTCTCCTCTCTTTCTCTCTTTTCCTCCCTAGTTTTCTCTTGTTTCTGTATCGGTTCAAGTCTAGTATGATCTAATATAAGAGCATACCGACTTGCATTGCCAGTCTGCCGATCGACTTGTATTGCCAGTCTGTCGATATGGGATCTGGTTCTGAGTCAGCAAACCTTGAGATTAAAGTTTGCTATACCATTTGGTATCAGTACAAATCAATCATAGCATACTGTATTGATGCCGAACTGATATATAGTATGGAACATATATCAACATTCGATATATTGAACTGAATATTATACCCAATGTACTGATATTGTAATAAAATGGTGCTAGTATGGAGTTTGATACAACAATGATAAATCTTGATCTAGACCCACCATCTTCTTCTTTGCATGTAACCAAATCAATTCTTCATCTCCTCTCACTCCATTGCTATCATCTCATATGATGATACCTAGAAGTAAATCTAGTGTATTTAAACCAAATACCAATATGCCCTCTTTAGCTCTACAACTACTATTCCTAATGAGCAAAAATAATGTCAAAATGCCTTGAAACACCCTAGGATTACTGATTCACTAGCTAAATTCAACTGGATATCATTCAATTTCCATGAGCTCAGTATTTCTTAATTCGAACTTGTTAACGAAAGCTTGATATAAATTGAGATTTTTGAGGAGTTATCTTGAAAAGTCCATAAAAATTGAAAATCTTAAAATCCATAGAATTGAATCATGTATTTTTCACTCAGATAGTTCGCATATGCAACCATGATGGAAAGCATTCAAATAAATCTACCATTCAAGTATGTATATACAACCAACCATGATGGAAAGCATTCAAATAAATCCACCATTCAAGTACTTTCAATGCAAAAATAAGATTAAAAAGAATTTGACTCTCTCATGAGTGTTTCCTTTTTTTTTTTTTTTTCCTCTCTGTTATGTTAATTTTGCTCCGAAAAAACTCCTACAAGATTAGAGGAGGAGAAACTATCCAGTAATTTCTCCTCTCCACTAACTACTCCCTCTAAAATTTGAATTTCTTCCGGTAATCTTAATGGGACTAGTTCATCATAGATTCAAAACCCAACATAGCTATTTATATTATTTTATTATAATTTAGCATCTTCATACATGACAATGAATATGTTGCTCCGCATCAAATACATCGAACTAGACTACCATTTTGTGCAAGCGAAGGTGGCTTTTGGTTGACTTTCGCTTCTTTTTGTCTCTAGATACCACCTTGCAAAACCATTTGCCACCTGATGCTTTTTGCGATTTGCGTATCAAACTGGGCCTGTGGTCGCGAAAATAACCTAGTTTGAGGGCGAATATAAAAGAAAGGTACAACTATTTAGACTCGTGACAGAAACCGGACCGATCAAGTCATAATACGTGATGGGACATCATATAAAAAAATTTTAAATTTTGACTTTAAAATTCTCCTCCATTCATAGATTTGTCAAGCAAAAGTATTCTTAATTTGCACCTTCACTTCACCGTTGAATCGCGTAACAACCACTTCAAGCTTATGAAAAAAAATATAAAATATTTTTAGATTTATATAAAATGTAATTCGATGGTTGATCATGCAAGAGAAAATTAATCATTCTTTTGATCCAACCCGAATCCTTGATGTTGCATGGTAGATGAATATAGGCGAATCCATGCTCCTTGTCTTTATAACAAGTCTAATGCATTGTTTTATTCTATTTTTATTAGATTAATGCTATAATAATATAATGATATTTATGAACTTGGAACAAAAAAAATTAATTATTAATTTTATCAAAAAAATTGAAATTATTTTTTTACAAAATAATATATATTTAAATTTTTTTTAATAATTTATTGAATAATTGATACATATTTAATCCGAGTATAGATTGTTCGGAAACCTTTAATTATATATCATTTTATGAACGACGATCTTTTCAAACGAATTTGATAAATAATAAATTTTTAATGCAAAACCGACGTAAGATTATCATGGGTCATCGCTGCTCTTTATTCTAAAAATAAACAGCTAAGAGCATGCTCAAGGTGCAGCTATTTCCGACCACAGATGACATGCTAACTCATGTTATTGTAGCCATGGCCTTATGCTATTATGCTGGTAGCGCCTGGCATGCTCTCGGGGTCCAATTTTCTCATCATCAATCAGCATCAAATTTATAGCACTCATTAAACCGGCGCACCAGTGGTTGGTTGTGACCGTACCCAAAAAGATTTGGCGGTCGAACTGAGCTGTTGCGTATATGATTTTAAATGCAAGTATTCAAGTAGTTTAATTTAGCTGCCATTAAAGTTGGTTTAGAAGGACGACGATGTCTTCTAGATGCAGGCGTATAAACCAAATAAATGATAGAAAAATATATGATCCTAAGCTTTGTTATCGTCTTTCTTATTTTCTTTCGGAGAAGAGCAATAAGAGTGCCCTTTGGAATTAGCTGAGCCATCTATTTGAAAACCATCTCTTAATATTCAAATCTGGAATACATTTCCATTTACCAAGCTTTGGAATTATCTAAATCCAAATATTCATGTCACAATCTAAGATCATCTAAAAAAGCTAGTATAAGTATCCAAGATTTACTTATTGTATAATTGATGTGGGACTAAACATACATCTGTATGATCCTGGGTCATAATCCAGGATATCAAATCTAAGAAGGCAGCCGAAAGGTTTTAATTTTGATTTCTTCATCCCGTATAAGTATCCAAGATCTTTCTAATATATAGCCAATGTGGGACTAAACATATGCAGGTATGGTCTTTACAATTCAAATCTACACCATGTCCATAATATCTACACGAATGTAACACAACAAACAACATTTTCATCATGCATCAAGATATACAAGTGATTCATCTGAGAAGAGATTGCTCTTGATTTAGTTGTTGGAGGTTGGATATCAATAAGTTGAGTCCTATTTTTATGATAATTAATTATCTTTATTTTTTTTAAAGATCCCATCCTTCTTTTTCATGTAACAAGATGAAATTAATGTAAGATAATTTTATACTTTTATATCTGGATCGTGCTTCAATATTTATATAAAATCAAAATAAATCATACCTTACACAATCATCTCACCAATATGATGATCAGGTAACTTGTAGAGTGTTTGATCTTTCTTCTGCAGGCAGCTAATCTTCTCTCTCCTTATCCTCTTTTTTAATATGGACGATTGATGAAAATCATCACACATTCCTAAGAGTTGGAAAAAAGGAATCGGACCATCTCTATTTATATCTATACTTATCTTATTTCATCAAAAAATTTATTCCTAATTAGAGTTAAAATTTCAGTCTAAATCTTATCAAAAATAAAATTTTTTAATTAATTAGAATTATTATAATTGATTCAGGATTTGATCCAATGAGTTAAACCTGACTAAATAATAATTAGGTCATATTAGGAGCCAAATCCAATATTCTCTCATTTGACCTATATTATCACTTAAAATTAATTTTTAATTTTTAAAAATATTTTAAAATAAATAAAAATATTTTTTAAATTTTTTATAATAATAATTCTAAATTAGAATTTTGAAATTGATCCAATGCATGTGTACTCATTTTTTAAAATTTACTCAATTATCTATTCCTTGAAAATTTTTTTATACTTTGATTAAGTAAAAATCATTAATGCAGATCATGATGGTTATACATCTCAATTGACATACTTTTTTTTATGTATCATGACATTAATAATTCTCACTTAATCTAGTTTTATATACTAAAATATATAGGCTAGCAAAAATTATAATGCTTATGATAATGGTCTTACCAGTATATCATATAAATGATACTTTTGTTTACTTTAATTTTGATAAAAGTCAACTATAATGCATACAAACAATAATTAAATAGAAGTAATAGTAATCATTAAATCATTAAGAGATCTTAAAATAAGTATCTATTATAAATTAAATATTTTAATAACAAATGTCCATAATTTTTACATGCTTTTTAAAAATTTTGGACACTAAACTTTTCATCAAAGGATCAGCTATCATACAAGCAGTACTAATAAAATTAATAGATATCTGATAAGTACTATTTTTCTTATTTACAGTAAGATACTTAATATTAATGTGCTTGTTTGCATTGGTCGTCTTACTACTGTTAGAAAAAGAAACTATATGCAGCAGAATTATCACAATAAATTTTCAGTGGCTTAAAAATAGAATCCATAACTTTGAGCCCTGAGATGAATTTTTTTCACTATAGTACATGTGAGAAAGCTTCATAGCAATTTATATATTTAGCTTCCATAGTAGAGTAGGTAATAATACGCTATTTTGTACTTCTCCATGAGATTGCTCCATCAGTTAACATAAAGATGTAACCTGATATTGACTTTCTATTATCGAGACAACCATCATAATTTGCATCTGAATAATTGATCATCTCCAGCTGATCAATCATCCTATAAATAAGCATGTAGTCTTTAGTTCCTTAAAGATATCATATCACCTTCTCGTTAGCTCTTTAGTGGTTCATGCTTGGATCACTTTGACATTTGCCAAGCATTTTTAAAGCAAAATTGATATCAGGATGAGTAAATACTTGAGCATACATTAGACTACCTATTGTAGAGGTATAGGATATATCCTTCATCTAATTTTTCTTAATCTCATTTCTAAGATACTGAAATTTACTAAATTTTGTTAGATATGTGTGCCCTAGAAGTCAAAATTGGCTGACACCTTCTAGGGGCAAAATTATAATTTTGACTATAAATAATAAAATAAATTATTTTCTATCATAAATATATATTTAGTGTCTGTGATACATCTCTTGAGTTAATGGTAATGATAATTCATATTTTTAAGAATTAAAAATTTAAGACATGAATTTTCATTTATTAACTCATAAAATGCTCCTGATCATAGGATCGTCATAACGATGGTGATTGATCCAGAAGATTAGTGTACAATCACTTCTTTATAGTAGATGAGTCTTGATTCTATGGTATAGAGACACCGGAGCGAGAGTATAGGTACTTGTTAGAGAACGAGGGCACTAAGCGTGACCACCTCGAGTAGTCATAAGAAAGTCTACCTTCTCATCGATGACTGACTCGAAGCTGCAGTAGTGTGTCTGATTCTTTTGATCTGAGGTGCATCGACTAGTTCACCTTGAGGGTGTTATAGTTTGACTACACCATGACTCGATCTCCTAGCCATTTGGAATCCTGAGGTGTATGTTGGCTATAGCATGTTCATTGTAGGAAATTGGATTGCACCAAGATGAAAATCTATCTACCTCGATGGATGAAGGAGCAGCCCTATGATGATCATGAGAATCAAGTCCATAAGCCCATGGCCATGATAGAGAGTGAAATAATAGAAAGAGTTTCTATTAAGATTTTCACATCGGACTTAAATCGAATGATTAAATCATATGATAGAAATTAGGGTTTGACGAGTTCACCTTAACCCTAATCTGATCGAGGGCTCAAGATAGAAGAACTTAATCATACAAGTAGCTGCACCGAGAGGTTCATTTTTAGTTTTGATGGATTACCACCATATACTGCTAGATGTCACTGATGAATTTTGAGAGCAATTAGAATGATTTAGATGATCGATCATTTCAGTTATCTGAATCAGAAGAGTTCTGATCCATCGAAAGGAGTTTCAATGATGGAGATCACGATATATCCCATTATCATACAGAATTGAATCTAATTGGATCACACAAATAAGGGTTTGGATTTGGATATCATCAATTGGACTAACCCAATTCAATTGATTTGAATTAGATTCAATTAGGTTCAAGAAAATCGTGCTAGCACACAATTGAACTTAACATTCTTTTTTTAGTATTATTAAAAGTTGTCTCGACTGAGCCAAATATATTTGTGCTCACTTAGGTACCTTTACTTGGTCTGATTGAAGCTTGTCCAGGTCAGAAAAGGATTGTCTTAATTTATGAGATAAATTTGAGACAACACCTACCATTTTTCATCATCTGTTAATTCTTATCCTTTGACTTTAGTCAAATGTTGACCTTTGACTCTTGGACATCTGCCTATGTGTCATACGCTTATTGAAGAGTAGATAGGGGCTTGTCCTCTTACTAAAATTTAGAAAGAAGGGGGCATGCCTAGGATGGCATGTGCCCATGGATAGGGATGCCTAGAGTCCCATACAAATGGGACTCCAGGTTGCTTCTTGGATTCAACTTAGGTGACCCTTATCTATAGACTTTGACCAGTCTTAGGTGCCATCTAAGGATGAATTTATGGAGCTCTTATCTGATTGGATCAGGTGATGTTATCCCATTAATCAAATTTAGATCTGATTGCATGAAGTAATGCGATTGGCCAGAATGATGTGGCACTGCATGGCGTAGTAGGGTCTATAAATAAATCCTATCTGTGCCCAATTTTGATAGAGTTTCTCCTAGCCCATGCCCCAAGGCTGCCCCTCTCTCTCCTTCATGCCATCTTTTGATCCTCTCTCTCCTCTTCACACCCAAGGAAAGTTAGGCTCCAGTTTGGTGCGATCTAGGCAAAAAAAAGCTGACGAGAAAGAAAGAAGGCAGCACTACTGCAGAGACGACTGCTGATCTTCAGAAGGAGTTTTGAAGATCCTCCAAATCAAATCCAGATCTAATTTTTGGAGAGATAATAAAAAAGAAGAAGATCTTCAGATCTAGTCTGAGTGGATACTGGTAGAGGCCAGACGCTTGCGTGGCTAGATCCAAAACCTCAAGCATTCAGCAGGATCATCAAAGGATAATTGGATTACCCACATCAAGGTATAAATTAAATTAGATCTAATTTATTTTTTTTTATTTTTAGATCTATAAAATTATATTTGAAATATCTCAGATCTGATATAGATGCTTGAGAAAAATTTTTGAAATATCTCTCTTGATCCAATCAGATCTGAACGAACCTAATCCAAAAAATCAGAATTTTTTCTTCAACTGGTATCAGAGCCAGGTTTAATAAAAATTATTTAGATCTAATTTTTAATTATTTTGATATAAAAATTAAATAATTTTAGATGTCACATGATATATGATTAGATCTAAAATTAGAAAAAATTAAAATTAAATAAAATAGATCTAAGTTCTACAATATGCATGACTAGTTGTAAAATAGAATAGTTCTATACGTAGTCTTGCATGATCATGATTTATTTTGATTAAATTATGATTTTAGATCTATTTTTTTATTTTTTAATGATTATAAATATTATAATTAGATCTAAAAAATAAAAATAAAATTATTTAATTTTTAGATTATAAGAGATATGATGATTGCATGTCTAGACTAGTTGTAGAATAGTTCTACATAGTTCTCTAAATTAGAATTTATTTTAATGTAATCAATTTAAATCTAATTTTTTAGATAATTATGAGATAATTTAGATCTGAAAAATATGCATGCATGATACATGAGATGTATACAAAATATGTATTAACTTAGATCAAATTTTATATATGAGATATATGATGTAAATCTAACTAGTTTTGTAGATTTATATTTCTGATTAAGGCATTCTCCTTAGCCGTCCGGTCATAAGAATAAAGTAAGATTTAAATATCCTCTCCTCTCATTCGATGGGATGTTCTTATGATGTGTAGGGATGCTGCGCGTTCATCCTTAATCAAAAATCAAGAACTTACTTTCTACAAAACCCTAGATCCTGAAATCCTAGGATTTTATTTACATATTTTATTTATGAACCCTCAACTTAATTAAAAATTAAGATTATAAAATATTAATTAGATCTAAAATTGAGAATTTCAGATCTAAGATATATTCATAATATTGGGTTCGGGCTTGGGTAGCTCAATTAGGTCTAAGCGGTTGATCAAACCGAATCAAGAGTTGATTAGATGGGATCAACAGTGCTTAAATTGACCAGCCTAATATGGATTAAGTCTGGATTAAGATCGAGTTATGTGAGTGATCGATCAAGCTAAGATCTAATTAGATTTAGTGGTTAGAGTCTGGATTGTAGGCTAACCCGATTGATTTTGGCTCAACAATTTGGTGTCTAAGATAAGTTTGGCAGATACGACCAACTAATTTTTAATTGAGAACTACTCGACTCGAATGCATTCTTATCGAGTTAATGGCATATCTCTTCCACCAGTCTCACTTACCTGGCCATATTTGTTGGCTCAGTTCTAATTTGAGGTGGTCAATAATCCGAGCTAACCCATGCCACTAGATTAGTCATAATGATTATGACTATGTCAAGTCTAGTTTAATGAGATCTAAATCAAATCTTCCTAAGAAAAGATTAAGTCTAAGGTCTTCCACCATTGTAGATGTGCAGGCCCTTCTCGAGGGTTGATTGTTCTCGACTGGTTATAGTGGCTCAGTTGCATCGGAAAGATGCAACCATGTCTATTAGGCATCGAATGCTATGGGCTGGAGGATGGATTGGGCTCAATATTTTAGATACGATGGGAGACTCAATTAAAAATTCAATCTATGCAAATGGTGGTTCTGACTTAACTAAGGAGTGGATCAATATTTTGGGTATGGTGAGATTCATAAATTAGAGACCAAGTTTGGGTACACCATGATAAGAGAATCATTGAATAAGAGTTGTTTACTTACTGGCTAACCCATCACCAATAACTGTTAGGTGAGATGATGAGTCAGTTAGTGGGACTGCACCATCCACTAGAAATCATTAATTGTAAAAATTTTCACATCTCTATAGAGAAAGTGTAGGAATCCAAGAAAATAGTGGAAGCTAATTTGTTTAAAAATAAAATTCTTAAATAAATTAGTTAAGTCTTAATTACAAAATCTAACTAGAAACTTTAATTCTCTATAGAAAAATATCTGCATCCAATCCACTAGCACGTATCCTGGACACCTATAGACTGATCGGACCAAATTAAAAGGATTGGCTTCAAAACTTCAAAATTATTTTGGGTTCCAAGAAGTTAACTCCATGTATTGGACCAGGACCCTCCTTCCACCTTATCAGTCCATCCATCCGCTGAATAGAGAGCATCTCTAGAAAAATGGATAGACGAAGATAATAAGGCTAGATATTACATGTTGGGCTCGATGTCTGATGAGCTCCAGCGCCAACATGAAGATATCAGGGACTGCTCGCCAAATGTTGGCTCACCTGCAGGAGATGTTTGGTGAACAGAGTCGCGCAGCCAAGTATCAAGTCACGAAATGACTTTTTAAGGCTAAGATGCGTGATGGGCAGTCAGTCCAAGATCACTGTCTGATGATGATCAAGGACATGGAAGAGCTTGAGAAGCTCGGTGTGAAGTTAGACTTGGATCTGCAGAATGATATTATTCTGCAATCCTTGACTGATGCATATGGGCAATTCATCATGAATTACCACATGCATAAACTTCAAAATTCCTTGGCCGAATTAATGAATATGCTGGTTACCATTGAGCTTTCTATGAAAGGTTCTAAAGGCTCAGTTCTTGCTATGGAACGGACTTCTTCCAAAGAGAAGTCTTTGGAAAGAAAAAGAAGTTGGAAAGAAGAAAAGAAGTCTGTGAAAAAAAAGAGAGATGGAAGGAGGAAAGAAGAAAAAGCAGAGCCGAAGAAGAAGGTCGCTGTCAAAGAAAAGTGTTTCCATTGCAACAGCGATGGCCATTGAAAGCGGAACTGCCCTACTTACCTGGCCACCCTGAAGAACAAGAAGGAAGGTCCTTCTGGAGGTATGCTCGTTATTGAGTCTAACCTTATGGTTTCTTCTGCATCCAGTTGGGTGCTTGACTCTGGTTCTAGTGCTCATCTGTGCACTTCCATGCAGGGTCTTGAGGATAGCAGGAGGCTGAGGGATGGAGACATGATCCTACGCATCGAAAATGGAGCAAGAGTTGCTGCAGTGGCCGTGGGAACATACCCTCTTCGATTACCATCTGGTTTAGACTTAGTTTTGAAAGACTGTTATTATGTGCCTGCAGCTAGCAGGAAATTTGATTTCTGTTTCATGCTTAGCACAAGAAGGCTATGTGATTACCTTCTTTAAGGACCATTGTAACATTCTTTATGAAAGAAATAAAATTGCAAATGGTTTTCTTATTAATGGTCTTTTATCAGCTACATATTGATGTATCCTATTTTTAACTATCGAGCAAAACGTGAATGCCAATGAAATGACCTAGGGATAGTCCAAACGATAGGTATCTATGGCACCTAAGATTAGGTCATATAGCAGAAGATAGGATCAACAAATTGGAGAAAAATGGGCTATTGAGTCCATTGACTTCTGAGTCATATCCAACTTGTGAATCTTGTCTTCAAGGCAAAATGACTAAACTCCCTTTTGTTGGACATGGGGAAAGGGCCACAGATCTCCTTGCCCTAGTACATACTGATGTGTGCGGCCCATTTGATGTGCCGGCTAGAGGCAATTTTGTCTACTTCATTATCTTTACCGATGATCTATCTAGGTATGGGTATGTGTATCTTATGAGACACAAGTCTGAAGCTTTTGAAAAGTTCAAAGAATTCAGACATGAAGTAGAAAAACAAACTGAAAAAACCCATTAAGGTTCTTCGATCAGATCGAGGAGGTGAATACCTTAGCCGAAAATTCCTAGACTATCTCAAGAAAAATGGCATAGTCTCTCAATGGACTCCACCAGGAACACCTCAACTCAACGGGGTTTCAGAATGGAGAAAATCGGACTCCTATTGGATATGGTTCGATCCATGATGAGCTTCACAGACCTTCCTGATTTTCTTTGGGACACTTCATTGTTAACTTCAATTTATCTACTGAATAGGGTTCCCTCTAAAACCGTTCCTACCACACCGTATGAGATATGGCATGGTAAGAAACCAAGTCTGAGTCATCTCAGAATTTGGGGTTGTCCGGCTCATGTCAAAAGACAACAAGCGGACAAGTTAGAGTTTAGGTCCTTCAGAGCTCGATTCATAGGATATCCTAAAGAGTCATTAGGATACTATTTCTACATTCCAGAAGACCACAATGTGATTGTGAGTCGACATGCCATCTTTCTTGAAAAATAGTTTATTCAAGATAGCGGCATTGAAAAATAGATCAAGCTTGATGAGAAAGTCTCACAAGTACAACGAGCTAAGGACCAATTGGAACCAAATCAGGTTGAGCCAATAAGAACACTACCTCCTCCACCTCGTAGATCGGAAAGAGTTTTCCGTCCCCTGAAAGATACTTAGGTATTATTTCAGAGAAAGTAGAGAAAATGTTCCTCATAGGTAATGGTGCTCATGGTGATGATCCCAAAACCTACAATGAGGCGATATCAGATATCGACTCGAGAAATGGCTAGAGGCAATGCAGTCAGAAATTGACTCGATGCACTCAAACCAAGTCTGGACCTTGGTAGATCCACCAGAAGGTATAGTACCTATTGGATGTAAATGGATCTTCAAGAGAAAGATTGGTGCAGATGGGAAATGTGGAGACATTCAAGGCTAGACTAGTGGCAAAAGGTTATAGTCAATGCGAAGGCATTGACTATCAGGATACCTTTTTCCAGTAGCTATGCTAAAATCCATCCGCACATTGCTTGCTGTTGCAGCCTATTTCGATTATGAAATATGGCAAATGGACGTGAAAAATGGCATTCTTAAATGGATATCTTGAGGAAGATATCTATATGGAACAGCCGCTAGGTTTCACATCCAGTGATACTGATCACAAGGTTTGCAAGCTGCAAAAGGTCCATATATGGACTTAAGCAAGCATCTCGGAGCTGGAACACTCATTTTAATGATGTGATCAAAATTATTTGGTTTCATCAAGAAACGAGGAGCCATGTGTATCTTCAAAAAGGTCAGTGGGAGCGCTGTTGTCTTTCCTCGTATTGTACGTGGATGACATCCTCCTTATTGGAAAATGATATTCCCATGATTGACCATAGTCAAAAATTATGGTTGTCTAAAGGAATTCTCCATGAAAAGACCTAGGTGAAGCATCCTTTATTCTAGGAATTAAGGTCTATAGGGATAGACCGAATAGGATGCTAGGACTTTCACAGAAAATGTACATAGAGGAAGTACTAAAGAGGTTTAGTATGAAAAACTCTAAGAGGGGATTAATATCCTTCAGACATGGTATTCATCTTTCCAAGAAGATGTGCCCTAGCACACCTGAGGAAATAGAATGCATGAGCAAGATCCCTTATGCTTCTGCAATAGGGAGCCTCATGTATGCCATGCTATGTACACGACCTGATATAGCCCATGCTGTGAGTGTCACAAGCAGATATCAGTCAAATCCAGGTGAAGAACACTG
>QRFJ01000461.1:1116120-1231137 GCA_006176705.1 Cocos nucifera
GATGATAGTGAAGCATGGATCATAGCTGTAAATAACAGAATATGCTCATAATTATCATCATGATGCAAATTCTATAATACAATGCTACTAAGAATACTTATTATACAACTATAAAATATCTTTGGATAAGAATCATAGCATACAATAAATATCACAACTAATTTAATCATAGATTTAAACATAATAAATAATGTCAAAACATGCATCATATAAATTATAGCCAACAATAATATGAAATATGTAAGCAAGAACAATAATTATGGCATAAATATATAATTTATATTTAAGCTATGATCTATCATACTAGTTATACTTTCAGTGGTTTAACTAACTACAATTACAAAAATCGAAGATTATTTACAACTTTGGGTGTAGAACTCCTCATCTTTATACAATTCAACTTAATCAATCTTTTACTATTAATTTTGTATCAAATTATAGTCACTTTTGGGTTAACTATAATAGACACACTTTTATGTAATTTTAAGACTATAATGAGAAAAAAAATTATTAGCCTTCAATGATTCAGCTATTCAAGATCCATAGAGTGCTTCGGACTTCTTGGGACTATGTGAAAACATACTTGAATAGTATAATAGTGAGCAAAATTATTAATTAAATAATTTAATTATTTAAATATTTTATTTTATGTGAGAATTTATCCATAATATTTCTCAAACCATCATAAGCTCAATGATTCAAAAATTGCTCAAATCAGATAAAAAATGAGCAAATTTCAATAATAATGGACTTAACCATAAATAATACAAGTATAGGGCCTTTTTTTTATAAAACAGTAGCTTTAAAACTATTCAGAAAGTCGATAGGAGCTTTAATATAATTTATTACTTTATCAAGGACTTTTTTGTAAAACTATAGAGACTTTTCTATAATAAACTATTTTTAGGGGTCTATCTGCAAAATAGTTTTAAAATGAAATCGGGTTAATGGGTTCAAGTTTGATCCAAAATCTTAATGGATCAAAAGACCAAAACCTGATAGACTTTAATGGGTTTGAATCCATGTTGGAACGAGCTTGGATTTGGTTCCAATAGGATCCGAAACTCAATACCCCCCAAAAAAAACCCTTCTTCTTTGCCTACCATTGCTGCGGCCTATGGTTGATCGGCCGCCCCCATCCTCCCTAGCCCCCACCCAGAATGTTACTACTACCATCGCCTCCCTTCGCTGCCATCATTGCTGGGCCAAAATGTTGTGTACGATAGGAGGATTACGGCCGTGGCTACTGGCTACATCACCAATCCATGCGGTGATTACTGCGATAATCGTGGATCGCCGCCGCTATCCTCAAAGCTCCTACCGCCCTTAATTCCTCTCGCATTTGGCACCGACATCGACTTCCACCGGCCTACTATGCCAGTCCATTGTGGTCGGCATGGTAGCAGCCATGACTGCTACCCCATTGCCGGCCCCCATGGGCATTCTTGGTGCAGCCCTCGGAAGGGCCCACCGGCATGGGACACCGACGGCTCAATGATCGCTAGACATAGATCTCCTATGCTAGTGGCTTGGTGACTGCTGGACATGAATCAAAAGATTCGGCCATCACGAAGAGGGCACGCTAGCAGTCCTCTTTCTCTTTTTTTAATAATTTTTTTTAGTTTTAGAAAATTAAGAAACTATAATTTAATTTTCTTAAGCCTTAATTAATTTTAAAAAATATAAAATCATGATTTTTAATTTTTTAAAAATAAACTAAAATTTATTGAAAAGAAATTTTACATTAATATGAAGCACAAAGTCGAGCTATGATACCATATATAAGATAATTTCATGCAAAATCAAAATAAATCATACATTGTGCTATGGTCTCATCAATACAATGATTACGTAGCCCATAGAGCATCTGATCTTTCTTTCACAGGCGGTTGGTCTTCTCTCTTCTCATCCTTCTTTATAATGTGGACGATCAATGAAAATCATCACATCCTTCTAAGAGTTAGAGAAAAAAAAATCGGGCCATCTTTATTTATATATGCACTTATCTTATCCCATTAAAAGACTTATTCTTAATTAGAGTTGAAATTTCAGTCTAAGACTTATTAGGAATAGGACTCTTTAATTAATTGGGCTCATTGTAATTTATTCAAGAATTGATCCCATAAGTTAAACTTGACTAAATGACAATTAGGCCACATTAGGAGTCAAATCCAACAATATATCCTAGTACAAAAATTTTCTTGGCCAAAATGATTCATGATAATACATGATGAGCTCATATGTTAGCTTCCAATGAATGCTTGTAAAATTAATGAGTGTATATTTTAGTATGCATCGGTAGGTAAGAGTATCAGCAATTCATGATGGTCTGATTATAGAAGGGATAAACGTCACATAGCATGACTCTTTCTATTGATTCTAAGATTGATTTTGATGATTCTAAAATGTTAAATATAAATGATACTAATCATGCATTTCAAGAATGTATGTAGGACTTTTCAAATACTTAAAATAAAAAATTATTCATAGAAAAATTTTCTCAAAATAAGAAATATCAAAGAAAAGAATGATTTCAAATGTTCAAATAAAGCTCAAACAAGAAGTTTTGGAAGCCTTAATGGTAGAAAGGACCATAAAAATCAAGATGAAAGAATCTCTCAAAAGTTGAAGACAAAAAGCCACTCATGCAGAAATATATGCAAAATTATTGAAGGCTGAGAACTTAGATGATCCGATGAAAAACCGAGCTGGCTCAATACTTAGTTTGCTCAGTGAAAAACTAGGTCGGCTCAGTCTTAGAAAATAGAAAAATAGAAAGCTAATTTTTGAAGTCTATTGATACTGAGCCAATCCAGTGAAAAACTGAGCCGACCCAATAAAAAACTAAGCCGACCCAATGACTGCAACGGCTATAAATGGCTAGCTTTCTACAGCTTTTTCAAACAGACCATTCTCCATTCAAATGGCTAGTTCAAACTTTTCAGTGGCCAAAATTCACTCCTAAGCCACTTCCAAGTATAAGAAGAGTTAGAAAAATATTTTGAATGAATTTTTAAGAATTTTAAAAAAAAATCATTCAGGAAGAAAGTGTTACATTGAATATCCAATAAAAAGAAAAAAAGAGAGAGATTTGAACTTTAAATTCAGAGGGCATCCAAGAGTCATCTTCCATAATACTTCAAGCAATCTCTCAGCACTAATTGAAAAGAAGAGAAGCTACCAAAGAGCATTTATTCAGCCTCTTCTTCGAGCTTTAAAAGAGTTTTTTTTTTTTATTTTCTTTCTTGTGCTGAATTTTAATACTTATATTTTTATTTTCTTTACAAGTTTTTTTTGGGATAAGCAACTTGGGGTATAGACTGGTCCAAGTCAGTAATTGGATGGTGTAAAAGTTATGGTTAATGCTCCTAGGTTAAAACCAACTGGATTGATAGTGAATCCAAGAAAACTATCGGTGTAGGATTATGGTTGGTGAGTCCGGCAAAATCAACTAGATTTGTTTGTGATCCCAGGTTAAAATAAATGCACTGTAATCTAGAGATTATAGTAAAATTTTTAAGAAGAGCTTGGAGAGTAGATGTTGGTGCTGGATTGTACCGAACCACTATAAAATCTTTGTATGTTGGTATTGTGTTTTTGCTTTCCTTACCCTCATTACTTGCTTTACATATTTGTGTTATTTAGTTGATTTTAATTTTACTACTGCATCACATATCCACCATAAACACTCAAGTTCTATTAATTAGAAGCAATATTTACTTAAAATTTAATTTGACTAAAATTTTAAAAAAATTCAATTCATCCTCCTCTTGGGTTGCTACTTTTGGACAATAAGTGGTATCAGAGCAGGTGCTCTAATATTTATTTGTTGACCTAGTGATCAAAAGACAAAAGATCAATGGCAATCTAAATAGAGTCTTTGTTTAATAAAGATTATTCCATAGATAGACCATCACTATTAAATGAATTAAATTACATATATTAAAAAATTAGAATGAAAATCTTTATTCAAGCACATGACTATAATTTGTGAAAAATTATAATTAATGACCTACACATACCCGATGTATTGATTCATGATAAAGAAGTGATTCAAATGAATGCTAAGACAATGAATATACTTTATTGCTTCTTAGATATTAATGAGTTTAATAAAATTTTTTCATGTATTTCAGTATATCAAATATGAAAGAAATTAGAAATGATTTATGAGAGAGCAAATAAAAAAGAAGAACCAAGCTTCCAAGAAGTTAAGAAAGCTCATCCCAACCAATGCCTCATGACTTATGAGGATGAAAAGAAGAAGAAGAAGAAGAGAAAACAAAAGAAAAAGAAAGCATTAATTAAGGAAGAGCAAAGTAAAGAAATGAGAAATGAAAAGGAGGAAGAAAGTGCTACAAATCTTTGCCTCATGATCAATGAAGATGAGGTAAATTTAGAAAATTCTTTTCAATTTATATTTGATGAATTATATGAAGCCTTTAATAAATTAATGGATGAATTTAAAAAATTAAAACTAAAAAATAAAGAATTTAAAAAGTTAAATCTTCTCTTAGCTAATGAAAAGAGTAAGGTCTTGTTAGAAAATAAAGATATTTTGAAAGAAAATAATGCTTTGGCTAAAGAAAAAAAAATACTTCTTAAATCTGAAAAATCTTTAGTTGAAGAAAATATTAAGTTAAAAATAAAATTAGAAAGATCAAAATTTCATATTGAAGAAAAAGAAAACTTATTGAAAAAAAAAATCTCTTTTAGAAGAAAATATCAATTTAAGAAAAGAGATTGAAAATTTGAAGCCTATGCTTGAAAAATTTATAATTAGATCTCAAAAACTTCAAGTAATTTTAAATAATCAAAAGATCATTTTTGATAAAGCAAAAATTGATTATAATTATTTAAGAAAATAAAAATTTATCAAAAATATATTTAGCAAAGCTTTATTTGAAAATCATTCAATTATATGTTTTAAATATAACAAAGTAGGCCATAAAATTTTAGAATATAATTTTAAAAGAATTGGCCATACTTTGGTTAGACAAATTTGAGTTTCAAAAGAAACCTTGAGCACTAACTTCTATGGATCCAGGATGACTTGGATACCAAAAATTATGAAGTAATTTTGCAGGTACACTAAGGATCTAATAAAACTAAAGAAAGAAAATTTTTGTGGATGCCTTAGAAATGGAAATGGATGGATGATGCTATTTGATAAAATCTAAACTTTTCTCACATCATGCCATCATTATTTATTAAATATATTTTAATTATTAATTTGTATAATTATTGAGTGTATTTAATTGATTTTGATGTTTCATCATTGCTTATAATGATCATACTCTATGACTTGAATATTTTGATATATTGCTTAAAAATAGTATATCATGTTGATTATTTATTTTAAGATCTTTGTTTTATTTTAAATTCAGTATGCTGGTTCAATTCTTTGTATCATGCTATATTGATCTTCAATTATTTAAGAAATCTAAATTGCTATGAACTTGATTGCATATGAAACTATTTAGGTGTTAAATTTATAAATTGAATAAATTTTGATATTTTCTCATAAGATACTTAATTATCAAAATTCTCCAAAAATTTTATAACCTAAGTGCTTGAAGATTAAACATTCAATCATAAAAGATCAAATGTTTAAAGTATTAATTTACATTGCATCTTAGTTTTATCTTAAGGATTTGAAATTTTCTAAGTTGAACTAAATTCTGTAGAACTATTATCTAGATTCTTCTTAATTTGATCATACCAGATTTGTTTGATTTTCATACCCCCAATTGATTAATTTTTAATCTCTTAAATTTACTTTAATATTTTTCTTGATCATCGATTTGATTGACTCTCTGATCTTAAAAAAAAATTATTGATGAACATTCTTATTTTATTCTAATTGATTGATTTTAAAAATTAAATTAGAAAAATGCTCTTCTTGAATCTTTTGAAGTTGATATCAAACAAAATATTTCAAGACTATTGTCATTTATCTTTAAAGCTAAATATTTAAAATAAACTTCAGTTTTAAGTAATTGGTATCACACAACTTACTATTTTTCATGTATTTGATTGATTTATCTTTTGGCAAAAAGAGAAGAATGTCTTTATTTCAAATTTGATTTTGCACAGCTATATCTTTTGATATAATATCGTTTGAGATAAATTCAAAAATACATATCTTTTTTGAACTTAATTGCTTGATATTTCTTAAGAAAAAAATGAGACAATCTTTTTGAAAAATAACTAAAATTTTCTATATAATTTGTCCTGATTGTTTTGTTGATATCAATTTAAATTGATTCATCATTCAAAATCCTTAAAACTAGTTGATTTGAATCAATTCATCTTTATCATTTTAAAACTAAAATGATTGGTATCAAGCTGAATTTGCAAATTGATCTTTAAGTGATATTGAATTATCAACAAAATTTTAATTTGGTCTAAATTTTAGTTTAATTGATATCAATGATATCATTCTTGTCCTACATTTTATTGCATTATTCTTGATAAAAGAATTGAATATAATGACTTAAATCTATTTCATATTGATATACTCTTGAAGTGATACTATTTGAGTCAAATTCAAAGAATTTCATACTTTTTTAAAACTTAATTAAATAAATTTTTTATAATAAAAAAAATTAAATTTTAATAAAAATATTTTTTAATTATTTATCATATTCTTTTGATCTTTTTGATGATTTGAATACTTTGATTTTAAGAGCTCAATATACTCTCCTCTAAATATCATGTCATGATATGAATTAAAATTATCTTAAAATTTAATATGATATAATAGCTTTTCCATATCAATTCTGTAATTGATAAATTTAAATTAAAAGATACTTAATTGGATATGAATGTTTTTGAATTGCTAAACATACAAGTAAAACTAAGTTTGACATTCTCCCATAAAATGCTAAATTATTAAAATTCTAATAAAAATCAGTATGAAATAAATACTTAAAGATAAGACATCAATTATAAAATTTAAAATGCTTGATGTATTAAGTTGTATTGGATTTTAGGTTAACATCTAAGGATTTGAAATTCCATAGTTAGATTAACACATAGAGCCAATATCTAGATTCCTCTTATTTTAACCTCAATCAATTTTGTCCCTCCAACTTGAAGAATGTTTTTCATGCTTGGTATCAAATTGAATTTAAAATATACTTTCATATTTTATTCATATTATTTTCTAATAATAAATTTAAAAATTAATTTTTTTTAATCTTAAAGTGGTATCAAATCTTTTAAGAAAATCTTGATTTATTTCAACTCAATGGATATCAAATTGGAGAAGATCTTTCAAAGATATCATCTTTTCTTTTCAAAATATTGGGTATCCAAAATTAAATTATTTTTCATGTTTGATATCAAGAAGTTTGTTGTTTGAACTGATTCTTAAAACAATCAGTATCAAAATTCTTATAATTGGTATCAAATAGTTTATTTTTATCTTAAATTTTCTTATTTCCTTTTTTTCTTTGGCAAAAGAAAAGAATGTTTTATCTCAAATCTGATTTTGTATAACTTATATGATATCATTTGAGATAAAATTAAGAATTTCATATATTTTCTAAACTTGATTAAATTATATTTTTTAAGAAAAAGAAGACCTAAGTTTATACAGAATATCTCTTTATGATTTATTTTGCATGATTTATTGATATCAATTCAAATTAACTTATCAAGATAATTTAATCTGAATATAAATTGATTCATCTTTTTCGATCTAAAACTTCAACGATTGATATCAAATAGATCATTATCGTCTTATATTTTATTACTTTATCTTTGACAAAAAGAAGAAAATATCCTTGCATATAATCTGGTTTGCGTGAATATATTTTTGATATTATATCTTGAGATAAATTATAAAATTGATATATTTATACTTCAAATTGATTGATACTATTTAAGAAGAGAAAGAGATATTTTCTAAAAAATTGAATAAAACTCTTTTTGATTTGGTTTGAATGATATATCCAAAAATGAATTTAAAAAATATTCTTCTTAAATCTTTTGAAGTTGATATCATGCAAAATATTTTAAAAAAATTATCATTTACTTTTTAAAGCCAAATATTTTTAAAAAAATTTAGTTTTATTCATTTGGAATTAGACAGCTTATAATATACCTTATATTTTATTGATTTATCTTTTGGTAAAAGAATAGTTGCTTTGTCTCAAATATGAATTTTTATGGCTATATTCTTGCTATTATAACATTTGAGATAAATTTTTGTGATATATTTTTGAATGATTTACTTTAATATCAAAATAAAAAAAATATTTTTATGACTATATTATTCAAATCTTTGAAGTCTAAAATTTTTATTAATTAAAATTGAGAAGTATATTTACACGACATACTTTTAGAGTTTTAGATGTTTGTTATCATTGTAAACATCTTTTGAAGTTAATGAAACATAATTTTTTAAAAAAATTAGTGTTTACATAAGTGAATACTATATTTATTTAAACTAAATGCATAATTTAATACTTAATTCATTAAATTGATACTTATTTTCTTAAAATTTTATTTAATTTTAGAATAGCTTTATTTGTAAAAGTAAGAAAGAGAAAATATCAAAGATAAAATAATTACTAAATTAGTATCAATCAAATTTAAAAATTTAAGCTTAAAAGATAAATTTATATTAATTAAAGATTAATATGGTACCAATTAAATATGCTTAACTTGAAAGAAAAAGGAGTAACAAAAAATATAAAGCTTAAGCATACAAATTTTGAAAAATAAAGAGGAAAAGAAAGTAAAAAAATAAATTAATCTAGCTATTAGTATGAAAAGTAGGAGGAGAGATATTTTCTAATTTGATTTGATTGAAAATACTAATGAATTTATGATCTTAAATTCTTAATCAATTATCTTATTTTGAGCTTTATTGTATTAATTTTAAACTTTCAATCAAATGCATCATAGTCTTCTCAATTTGTATTTTCATATATTTATTTAGTTTAATTTACTTGATTTAAAGTACTATTGATTTAAAATAGTTTTAGATAAATAACATATTCTTAATAATTAAAAATTACTTAAACTTGTATCATTAATATGTTGATTTCATATTTTGATTTTCATAATTATCCTTGAAAATTGATTGAAGTTAAATTAAATTAAATTTATATTCTTACTCTAGGACATGAATTTCTAAACTTAATTTTAAAACTCATTTGAAAATTTAAATTTGATACTAAATTTCTGATATGCATTGCAAAATTCTTATGAATTATTTGCATTAAAGCAATTTTTACTCAAAGCAATAAATTTAAAAATATGACTAGTATTTGCTTTGATACTATTCATTTTATTTTGCTTGATATATTTTTTATACATATTTTTTTCAAACTTAATTGACTAAAATTTCTTAAGAAAAGAAAAGATTAAATATTAAATTATATATTATATTTAATTTCATGATTAAATCTTTTTAAAAGCTCTATTCCTCTTAAAGTATATATTTAAAAATTTGATTAAAGATCATATTCATTCAAAATAGAGAAGTGCCCTTGATATTTAAATTTAAGCTAATTTTTAAAATTAAAATAAATATTTTAAACTTATTTTGAGTGAAAGAATAAATTTTTCAAAAGAAAGATGATTCAGTTAAATTAATTTTCTGAAGTTGATATATTTCTTACTTTGATACATCTCTTACTTTGATATATTCATGTTATTGATTTTGATAACTTTTTTTCATCCTTTCCATGAGCTTTTTGATGCTGTCAAAAAGGAAGAGAGAAATATTGAGAATATGCTTAAAGGATTATGCTTAAGAAACTTAATAAATTTGATGCTTGAAATCTTAATACTCATTGAATTAAATTAAGACATAAATTTGAAATGAGTATATAAAATATGTGTAATGAATTAATTATGTATAATGAACCAAAAGATTAATTGAGAACATTCATAAAGTATTCATTCATGTATTTAATCTATACTTCATGATACTTTATGATATATTTTGACAAAATTTATTGAAATATATTATTTATTTTTATTGCACATATACTCAAGATTTTATTATCATAAAAAAGAGGAAGATTGTTGACCCTAAGATTGATTTTGATGATTCCAAAATATTGAGTATAAATAATACTAATCATGCATTTTAAGAATGTATGTAGGACTTTTCAAATACTTAAAATGAAGAAATTATCCATAGAAGAAATCATCTCAAAAGAAAAAAAGTCAAAGAAAAAAATGATTTTAAATGCTTAAATAAAGCTCAAATAAAAAGTTTTAAAAGTCTTAATGGTGGAAAAGACCATAAAAACTAAGATGGAAGAAGCCCTCAAACGTTGAAGATAAAAAGCCACTTATGCAGAAATATATGCAGAATTATTGAAGGCTGAGAACTTAGATGATCCAGTGAAAAATTGAGCTGGCTCTGTACTTAGTCGGCTCGATGAAAAACTAGGTTGGCTCAGTCTCAGAAAATAAAAAAATAAAAAATTAATTTTTGAAGTCTATTGATACTGAGCCGATCCAGTTAGAAACTGAGCCGACCTAATGATTGCAACGGTTATAAATGACTAATTTTCTGCAGCTTTTTTAAATGGATTATTCTCCACTCAAATGGCTAGTTCAAGCTTTTTAATGGCCAAAACTTACTCCTAAGCCACTCCGAAGTATAAAAAGAGTTAGAAAAATATTTTGGATGAATTTTTAAGGATTTAAGAAAGAAAATCATTCAAGAAGAAAGTATTATATTGAATATCTGATAAAAGAAGAAAGAGAGATATTTGAGCTTCAAATTTAGAGGACATCCAAGAGTCATCTTTCACAACACTTCAAGCAATCTCTCAGCACCATTTGAAGAGAAGAGAAGCTACCAAAGAGCATTTATTCAGCCTCTTCTTTGAGCTCTAAAAGAATTTTCCTTTTATTTTCTTTCTTGTGCTGAATTTTAATACTTGTATTTTTATTTTCTTTACAAGTTTCTTTAGGATAAGCAACTTGGGATATAGACTGATCCAAGTCGATAATTGAATGGTATAAAGATTATGATTGGTGCTCCTAGGTTAAAACCAAATGGATTGATAGTGAATTCGGAAAAATTATCGATGTAGGATTATAGTTGGTGAGCCTGACAAAACTAACTGAATTTGTTTGTGATCTCAGGTTAAAATAAATGCACTGTAATCTAGGGATTATAGTAAAATTTTTAAGAAGAGCTTAAAGAGTGGACGTAGGTGCAGAGTTGCATCGAACCACTATAAAATTCTTGTACGTTTGTATTGTGTTTTTGCTTTTCTTGTCCTCGTTACTTGCTTTACATATTTATGTTATCTAGTTGATTTTAATTTCACTACTGCATTACATATCTACCACAAACACTCAAGTTCTATTAATTAGAAGTACATATTTACTTAGAGTTTAATTTGGCTAAAATTTTAAAAGAATCCAATTCACCTTCCCTCTTGGGTTGCTACCTCTGGGCAATACTTTCTTAATTGACTCTTAATATATATTTTTTAATAGCGATGAACTTGTTGTCTTTATTATAAAGTCATTCAAAAGCCAATAGTTCTGAAAAAGCTCAAGATATTTATTCAGCTTGCCATGAAGAATGAACTTCACACAAGTAGGATCTTGCCAAGAAGAGATGGGTTGTGAATACAAGATGCCCTCTTCTTGAGTATAATATAAAATCTATCTCTCATCTTTTCTATTAAGAGTATATGGACTATTTTAAAAGTTTATTTCAATGTTAGAAGATGGCCATCTAATCTTCAATTTTTGCGAGCTTTTTGAAAAAAAAAATCACATTAAACCAATTTCGAGAAGAGCATGAGATTCATTGTTGATGTCAATGTCTTAATAAATTTGGCTTGAGCAAAATAATAAAGTTTCTTTTTTTTTGTGGCAAACATCCAATTTTTTAGTTTCACAAAGGATCCTTTAGTGTTTTTATTTTTAAAAATATTTGGAGTTGGCAAAAATGAATTGAAAGACACTGAAATTTGGGCTTGAGCCTTTGGTTTAGTTTCATCGTAATTTTCTTTTCTCCTTCCACATATCTCTCTGCATCTTATTTTCTTTATATATATATATTTTTTTATTATATAATAATATAATATATAATGAAAAGATTAGAGAGACACAATGAGAGAACGAGAGAGAGAGAAAGAAGAAATTCTTTCATAAGATAATCATACATTCTCATTCTATTTTTAAGCCCTTTTATAAACTTTTCAATCCAAATTACAAAGAAAACAATACCTCTAATTCATTTACAAAAAAAAATAATATATCTCAATCATTTATAAAAAAATAATATTTTCATTCCATAATTCTTAGGAAGTTATTCATATGGGCTTCAATTGCCATTTATAGCACTCCCCCTTGGATGAGTCTTTCATGAAGAACGTGCCTCATTAAACCTTGCTGAGAAAAATCATGTGGAAAAAAAAACTTAGCCAAAAAAAAGGAGTACAACATTTTCTTGAATTGATTAGGATATATTGCCTCATTAAAACCTTACTTAGAAAATCCAATGGGACAAAATCAAGGTGAAGGAAAAAGAGTATAGTACTCCCCCTGAAGATCAGTTCCATAATCAACTTAGGCCTTTGAGCCATCGCATCCCAATTTTATAAATTAATTTTTTAAATATCGTAGTTAGGAGTGTCTTGGTGAATAAGTCAGCTAAATTTTCATAAGAGCAAATTTGTTGCACATTAATCTCACCCTTTTTTTGAAGCTCATGAGTATAGAAGAACTTTGGTAAAATATATTTAGTTCCATCTCCTTTAATAAATCTTCCTTTGACTTGTGCAATACATGCAGCATTATTTTCATATATTATCGATGGGGTATTTTTTATACAAGATAATTCACATGATTCTCGAATATGTTGAATCATGGTTCTCAACCAAATACATTCACGACTCATCTCAAGGAATGCAAGAATCTCTGAATGGTTGGATGAAGTTGTAACCATTGTTTATTTTATAGATTTTCATGAGATGGCATAGTCACCATGAGTAAAAACATATCCAGTCTATGACTTGCCATTATGAGAATCTGATAAATAACTAACTCAGCATATCCTAATAATTGGTGCTCAGAATTATATGGGTAAAGTAAACCCATGTCAACAGTACCCTATAGATAGCGCATGATATGCTTAATGCCATTCCAATGTCTTCGAGTAGGAGCAAAACTAAATCTTACTAATAAATTTATTGTAAAGACAATATCAGGTCAAGTATAATTAGCAAGATACATAAGTGCCTCGATTGTACTTAGATATGGTACTTCAGGACCAAGAAGTTCTTCTTCCTCTTCTTTAGGTCGAAAATAATTATTTTTTAAATCAAGCGATCTCACAATCATAAGAGAACTAAGTGGATGAGCTTTATCCATATAAAAATATTTTAGAACCTTTTTAGTATATGTTGATTGATAGATGAAAATTTTACTTGACATATATTCTATTTGAAAACCAAGACAATATTTTGTCTTACCCAAGTCTTTCATTTCAAATTCTTATTTCAAATAAGTTGCAGCCTTTTGAACTTCTTCAGGAGTTTCGATGATATTCAAATCATCTACATATATGGCAATGATAGCAAACTCAGTATTAATTTTTTTAATAAAAATACATGGGCATATTAAATTATTAGAGTATTCTATTTTTAATAAATATTCACTGAGTCTATTATACCATATTCTATTAGATTGTTTCAATCCGTATAAGGATCATTGTAATTTGACTGAGTACATATTACGAGAATTTAAATCTTTTACTTCAGGTATTTTAAATCCTTTAGGAACTTTCATATATATATCGCAATCTAATGATCCATACAAATATGCTGTGACTACATCCATAAGATGCATATCAAGCCTTTCTTTAGCTGCTAAACTTATCAAAAATCTAAAAGTTATGGTATCCATCATAGGAGCATATGTCTCATCAAATTCAATTTCAGATCTTCGCAAAAAACCTTGTGCAACTAATCGTGCTTTGTATCTTACGATTTTGTTTAATTCATTTTGCTTTCTTGTGAACCCCTATTTATAGCCAACTGGTTTAATGTCCTTTGGAGTTTGAACTACAGGTCCAAATATTTTACGTTTATAGAGAGAATTTAATTTTGCTTGAATTGCTTCTTTCCATTTTTTCAATCATCCCATTGTTGGCATTCATTAATGCTTTTGGGCTCGTGATCACCACAAGCAATACTAGATGCTATTGCATAAGCAAATACATTATCAACAATAATTTTCTTTCGATCCCATATTTTATCTTTTGATGTATAGCTAATTAAAATTTCATTATTTTCTTGCACTTGGACTGCTTCAGGAGCTTCAACTAAAATTTCTTTATTTCTGATAATTTGGTTATCCATAGAAGCTATATATATCATCAATAGTTTGTCTTGCTTCAGAAATTTTATTTTTCTTATGTACCATTTTACTTGAATTTCTTTTTCTTAGAACTTTATCTTTTGCACCAAGTGATCTTCCATGCTTCAAGCATAGCGCACAGCCGTATGGACTGATTGTCCTACTAGAACTTTTATCTGAGCTGGAGTATTTTCAGCTGGAATATAAGATTTGCATCTCCTTCTTATGTCTATAAATGTATCAGATAAATTATTTGCTATATTTTGTAAATGAAGAATTCTTTGAACTTTCAGTTCACACTGATTCATTCTTGAATCAAGAAATGATAAGTTTGGTACATTCCATGATAACTTATGTTGTGCTTCTGATACCTTTTTATCTCCCCATAATGATGGAAATACTATTTCATCAAATTGACAATCTGCAAATCGAGTAGTGAATACATCATCTGTCAAAGGTTCAAGATATCTAATGATAGATGGACCATCAAAACCAACATACACTCCAAGTTTACATTAAGGTCCCATCTTAGATTTTTGGAGTGGAGCAATTAGAACATACACAGCACAACCAAAAATTCTTAAATATGAGATATTCAGCTATTGACCAACTATAAGTTGTAATGAAAAATATGTGTGGTAAGTAGTTGATCTTATTCGAATCAATGATGCAGTATGTAAAATAGCATGCCCCCAAATAGATACAGGCAACTTAGTTTTCATCAATAATGGTCGAGCGATGAGCTGCAACCTTTTAATAAATGACTCTGCTAGACCATTTTGAGTATGCATATGAGCAACAGGATGCTCAATATTAATTCCAATTGACATACAAAAGTCATCAAAGATTTTTGAAGTAAACTTAACTGCATTATCTAATCGGATAGATTTTATAGAAAAATCAAAAAATTATGCTCGTAATCGTATTATCAAAGCAAGTAATTTAGTAAATACACTATTTCGAGTAGACAACAAAGAAACATGGAACCATCTTATGGAAACATCAATTAGGACTATAAAGTATCTAAATGGTCAACAAGGACGATGAATTAGACCACATATGTCCCCTTGAATTCTTTGCAAGAATGTAGGAGATTCAATTGCTAATTTTGTGAATGAAGGTTTATGTATTAATTTTTCAAGTGAACATATAGAACAATGGTAATCACTAGTTAGAAGAATCTTCTGATTCTTTAATGGATGTCTATTTAAGTTTTCAATAATTTTGCGCATCATTGTTGATCCAGGATGATCAAGTCGTTCATACCAGAGAATAAACATTTCTTTGTTAGTGAACTTCTGGTTCAATACTATATTTATCTCAATTGCATGAATCATTGTATAGTACAATCCAGATGAAAGAACAAAAAAATTTTCTAACTCAAGTTTTCTATTTGAATAATAAAAAATGATGCACAAAAATTCTTTACCATGTTCACCTTTTGTCTCAATATGATATCCATTCTGGTGGATATCCTTAAAGCTCAGTAAATTTCTTCTAGACTGTGCTGAATAAAGGGCTTTCCTAATTTCTAATTTTGTATCACCTGATAGTATAATGGTTGCTCTTTTGGAGCCTTCAATTATATTAGAAGTACCAAAAATTATACTTATATTTTTATTTATAAAAATTAATTATGAAAAATATTTTTGATCCCGAAGTATGGTGTGGGTTGTAGCACTATCAGCTATGTAAAATTCTTCCGCACTCATATTCGAGTTTAATCTAGAAAATGAATAAGATTTTGATTTTATAAAATAGTTTATTTATTAATTTTAAAACATAAGTATATAGATAAGATACTTTATTGAAGTAAAGAAAATATAATAAAAATTATTCTTTAACTATTTCTCTATCAATGATCATGTGGTCAATTTTTTCTTCAGAATGGGCAAAAAAAATTGGAGACATCAAAAGGGGGTACATTTGGATTGCCATCATCATCATTAAACAAATCTGCAAAATTTATCTCAGACTTCTTTTCTTCTCTTTCATGGAAGCTTGATATAGATCTACCAGATGCTTTAGTGTACGATAGGTACGTGACCAGTGACCCTTCATTCTACATCTATAGCAAACATTCTCTCCAGACTGTAATTTTTTCTCTTGATCAGAGCTTGTACCAATTTTTGGATTCTGCCACTTCAAGTGGCTTGTCCTAGTATTCTTGAAACCATCACAACCATGGCCACGATCATGTTCATGCCCACGGCCTCGGCCACGACCTTGTTTATACCCATGCTCATTATTTTGGGATGATATAGCATTCACTTCAGAGAATGGTGTAGAGTCGGTCGGATGAGACTCATGATTCTTTAATAATAATTCATTATTCTGCTCAACTATCAGAAGGCATGAAATCAGTTCAGAATATCTTTTAAATCTGCGTTCTTGATACTGCTGCTGTAGGAGCACATTTGAGGCATGAAAAGTAGAGAATATTTTTTCCAACATATCCTCATCTGTTACATTCTCTCCACATAGTTTTAACTGTGAGCTGATCCAGAATAAAGCAGAATTATATTCAGATATGATTTTAAAATCTTGTAACCTCAGGTGCATCCAATCATACCGTGCCTTTGAAAGAATGACCATCTTCTGGTGGTCGCATCTTTTCTTTAGATTATTCCATAATATTAGTGGATCTTTCACAGTAAGGTATTCAACCTTTAAACCTTCATCAATATGATATCGAAGAAAAATTAAAGATTTTGCATGATCCTACAGGGATGCGATATTTCTTTTTTAAATCGTGGTTCCAAGATTCATAGCATTAAGATGCATCTTAGCATCCAGAATTCAAGATAGATAATTCTTGTCCGTAATATCAAGAGCAATAAATTATAAATTTATCAAATTTGACATATTTAAATTAAAAATTATAAAGTAAATAAATATCAATAACTATGTTTCTTATAAATTTATTCTATAACCGAATAGCTTGTGAAGGCTTTTGGAAATAATCCTCAAGATTCTCTTAATAGAGGTTAAGGAGAGGAATTAGTCCAATAGATTGTGAGAATTGAATATTTTTAAAAGAATGCAATTAAAACTTAAAATATATCTTCAAAAATAAGCCAAAATGGATTCAAACTTGGGACCTCCTTCTTCTTGGAGATGCTTTATACTATTAGATTGAAAAGCTTTTCATGCTGATAATGTGTTATATAATAATATAATATATAATAAAAAGATCAGAGAGACACAATGAAAGAATAAGAGAAAAAAAGAAATTCTTTCACAAGATAATCATACATTCTCATTCTATTTTCAAATTTTTTTATAAGCTTTTCAATCTAAATTATAAAAAAAATAATACCTCTCATTTATTTAAAAAAAATAATATATTTTAATTATTTATAAAAAAATAATATTTTTTTTATAATTTTTAAAAAATTATTTATATATAATATTTTTTTAATTAATAAACGTTCACGTGGACTTCTGGGGTGCTCCCACCTATTTCTCACCGCAAACTAAGCTGGCCGGCATGATTGGTACCACAAAAGGGCAGCATCACTAGCGAGTGCTGCTACTGTTTAATCATTACTGCTTGAGACCGGCTGGAATCCCGGAACCATCATCTACTCCACAAGAAACACGAAACACCATAACTCCTAGCCATTGTGGGCGGATGGGGCGGCCCCCTCATCTCCAAGGTGCGTCGGACTTGGCATGGCGTAAACCAAAACGGAAGCAAGCACAGGCCATGTTCGGAATCCCAAAGCGTTGACAGAGAGAGAGAAAAAAAATGCCCCCCAACAGCCTTGCGTTTCACTCCCCAACATTATCATGGGACCGCCACCCATCAAACTGTTGAATAAATTCGCACGACCACTTTCAATCCACCATATTTATTTATATACAAGCTTCCGCTGTGTTCTGGATCCGTTTGGTCTTATCCACCTCTGAAGCCTACTTGTTTTGACTCTTTTAATTGCCACATCTTCAGCAGTTAGCACCCACATGGTATTAGTTGTACCACATTAGTTTCCCCCAATATAATAATTTACAACCAATAAATTAGTTGCCCAAAAGGGATTAAATAACTTTAAAATGTTTTTTTCTGCTTCAATGGGGGCGGTAGGATGATCCTGTTGGGTGCTGCTGCTCAGCGGGAATCTCTCTGCAGTGGAACCGGGAAGGTCTGGAAGTAAAATAACCATGAGTTGTCAGCAAAGAAAGAGAAGAGCGGAAAAGGGAAGGGATTGAACTGAGAAATAAGGCCAAAGACCCCACTGCTTTTGAGGTTGTTCAGCTAATTTGTTTAGGGTTTAAAGCCTTTGGGCTTTCCTCTCTCTTCCAGTGGTTTTTGTTGTCCTTTTTTGACAGATGGGCTCTGAATGGGATGGTCCCCCTTTTGGAAATGCAATTTGCTGCTTGGAAGGTTATGCTGAGGAAGCAAGAGAAAGGACAGAATAGAAACTGCCCTTTTGGAGGGTCTTCCATCCATCTTTTCTTTTCCCACTTTGGCTGTTTACCTGTGGGGAAATAGGGATTGGGTTCATTGTGGGATTTGCTGTTCTCTGGAATTTGTGGATATCGGCCTAAAGTTTGGTGATTGGAGGTCAGGGACCTTTGTTCCCCTGGTTTCTTGGTTTTCTTGGGCTTTGTGACGTGTGGAGCATCTCTTGTTTTAGAGGTTTTGGTGGCAGTAGTGGTGGTGGATTTGGAACTGGCTTCTGGGGCTTTGCCGGTGGGAGCAGGTCTGTTTTTTTTGTTGGGTATATGCCCTAGAATTGGTTTGGATGAGGAATGTTTGAGTGGTTTGGATGAGGCAGGTCTTGCTTGGAATGGCTTAAAGTTTGGATTTTGGGGGTAGGTTTGGGTTGAGATTTCTGGTTTCTGGTCTGTGATCGGGGTTTCGTGGAGGTGGGTGTCTTGGGGTGATTCATTAATCTGCAATCTTTCATGTCTTTTGAGGTAAATATTTTGCCGATCTTTCAACTACTTTTTGGTTTCTGAAATTGTTGTTAGGCTGAAACCTCCTGGGTTTTGCTTAAATTTGGATTTGTAGTTGGTTTTAGCATGGTGGTGATGGTTTCGGGAATCCAGTCGCAGGAATTTTGGATTTGAAACAGAGTCTCTCTGGGAAGTTGTGTTTAAAGCTTCGGGCCCTAACTCACTGTTGTTCAGGTGATTCGGCTCTGTGCTTAATGAGTCCTGTGCTTCAGTAAGGTATATTAGTATCACTGAGAGAGTTGATACCCTAGATTCAGGAGTCTATTCAGAGGTTGGTATCTAGGATCCGTGGTCCTCCAGGCTTGTATAACATGCTTGTAGAGTAGTGTTCTTCTGGAGGTTCTCTAGGTGTAAATTTTGTTTTCAAGGTTTGCTTAGGCGCAGCTAGATTCTCCTTTTAGGTTCTTTGCCCTGTTCTTTCCTTCTTAGGTTGAATAAGATGGCTTGTATGAAGCTGGGATCAAAAACTGATGCTTTCCAAAGGCAAGGACAAGCCTGGTACGCTGCATTCTCTTCTTGTAGAATCTACTGATTATATTATCATAATGTTCTGAAATGGCCTTGTGATATGCTTAATTTGTTCTGCTTCTGTATTCTTCTCTATGATCAGTCCATGTTAGTTAACGAGCTTGATCTGATAATCAAGGGTCTAAATGGGGAATGTAGTTGTTTAGAAAACCTGTAACTTCTTGTTTCCTTTGTGGATTTGGGAACCTGCTTTTGTTTACCATGACATATGGTATATATTTATAAAATTGACAAATATATGGGTAGGACCTCACAAGTATAAATGCCATGCATAATCTTTTCATTATATGTGGACAATTTTTTTTTTTCTATTATATAAAATCCAGATACTATGAACTGCTCTGATAATGTATACTAGAAAATTGGGATCTTTTCTAGTCAACCGCAATATACCTTTGTTGATTGATGTACTCCCTGTATGATTTATACAACTTTCTTTTACTTAATATCCATTATGTGAGCATGTATCAAATTATGCTTAAATGTGCGATCTGGAAATTAAGACTGATGATTTACATCCCAACTGTTTTTTTCCTCATATTAACCTTTTTCTTTCTGCATAAATTTTCTACTAAACTATATTGTTCAAGAGGAATTTGATGATAGGAAATAATTCAGCTCTGTTTTAAAAAGTTCGACTGTGGTGTTAATGATGAAGTGGAAAACCATATTGAAGGCATTTTGATAGAGAGCCAGCCAATTAGGGATCTTACCACTTACATGGAAACACATTTCCTTGTGACCTTTATCAGCTGTGCAGTTGATTACTGCTATTTCAGTGAATCAGTAATGCCATCATTTTTTTTCTTTTTGAAATTTATTTTCAAAGGAATGACATCACTGGTGAATCAATGAAGCAGAGAGTAAAGGTTGACCCTCAGAAGTGAAAGGAATCAGGAGACTTTCAAAGAGTTTGACTTTAAAATTGTTTCAGAATCAATGAAGCAGCTATTAAGGGTTGACCTTTGGAAGTGAAAAGTATTAGGAGCACTTCTGAGGAGTTCAAGTAAAACATTGTTTCATGGTCAAATTGTGTCAAAGCAAATTTAATTGTGCCTTCTCCACAATATTGTAATCATTTAAACTCCAATATGTCAAAATAAAATGGAGCATGTAATTTCATAAACCACAGGTGGTTTAGATAGATTCTGACAGCACTAGAGCTGTGCTCTTAGAAGCTAAAAACATTTATATTGGAGGATCAACTTTGGGGCATATGCAGTAACAAAGGTAGAAGTCTCCTGTACTTTTGCTGACAGAACTAGAATAAGAAGCTACCACATGGAAAGGTCTATCAACAGGTGTTAGAAATCTTTCATGTACGAGATGCTGATTGCATCTTGTGGAGTTTGATGGTCTATAGATTGTACATATGAAGACTCAAGCTTTATTCATGAGTACTCTGTCTGTACTGATGTATTCTTATGCATGTTGTGACAAGTCAGTTTATAAGAATTGACAACCATTTTAGCCTCCACTTTATCTGCCTTTTCTTTTAAGTGAGATCATGCCACTGTTGACTAGGTGTCAAATTTGGTTAACAATTAGCAAACAACTCTTGTTTACGTGCATTCTACTGTATTACACAAGTCCCTTTCGGTGCTCAGCTATATGATTGGTTGTCACAGGTACAAGACAAATGAAATATGCCTCCTGTGGTTTCTCTTCACTAACATGATGGTTTCTTGAGAATGCCAAGTGGGAAAAAACAAAATCTCCCCTTATCTCTTGTCACCATAACCCATTTTCACTAATATACATGCAAGTTGGTTCTTTAGTTTCTCATTTGTGACCAGCCACTATTCTGCAAATTTGTTTTCTGGACATCTTGTTAGGTTTAGCAGGGACTTAGAAGGTACTGCCATTTTGCTTGCAATTTTGATGCTGCTGAGGTCTCCTAGGCTCAAGCATCTTTGCTTCAAATGTATGCTGTTCACTTGCACTGAAGTGTAAGTAAAAGGGAAGTGTTTTGAAATTGAATTAGTGATCGTGCAACCGAAGCAAAGGACATTTAATTAGTGTTCACCGAGGAGTTGCTATTTCTCATACATTAGATGTCTTTTGTGTCCAAAATTTAAAGTTTTGATGTAGTCACTATAGGATTAGATTCATGGGCATCTGTTCGTGAATGAGAAAACCAGATGAAATGAGATTTGAAGGTACTGGTGGACCTGCTCCTACCTAGAATAAAAGCTTTAGTTGATAGTCTAGTGCTAATACATCACGATGTGTGAGCACAGAAGTTTAGCATCCTGCCAATGTTAGTTCAAAACACTGGCACTTGGTATTACATTTTGATTTGTTTCATCATAGGATAGTTCTGTGCAAATAATTGCACTATAATCTCAATGATTCAAGTGCTAAACAATTTTTGCTTAAAGCTCCCAGGCATTAAAGTTCTGCATCTTTTCATAATTCTCTTCAAATATTATGGTTGGAATTGTGATTTTGTAGGTTATGTGTTCAGATATAATTGTTGAAGCTTTAGTTCTAAGTGAATGCATAAACCTGTACTGAGCCTGATCTAATGCAAGGATTTACTTATCTAAATACTTACAGCTTAGCATGCTCATTTTGTATGGTTTAATGTTTTAATCTGTTTGAACATACTTGTTCATTGTTTTAAACAGACCAGCCTACTTTCTAGCAGCTTCAATAACTATTACATGAATGTTGCTGTTAATGGGTTTTCCAACTTTTTCATGATTCATGCTGAAAGCTCTGTAATGAACTTTGCATGCTCATCATGCCTGATGATAAAGCATATATCCATAAATTACCTTACAATGTGTGAAATCCTCCATGTTCATAATTGAATATGAGTTGCATGAGAATCATTCTTATTGGCTTGGGCAATTTGCAGGTTCTGCACAACTGGACTTCCCAGTGATGTTACTGTTGAAGTTGGAGATATGTCATTCCATCTTCACAAGGTAAAAGCTTCATTGATGAAATTGAACTGGCCCATACTCATTTGATGAGTGTATTCTGATTCTGTTCTACATTGATGTGTCATGATGTTATGATATCATTCTGTTGGATCAGCATATTGATCTCAGTTTTACAAGCAAAGCTTTCTTTCTTTCCTTTTTCTAAAAATTTGTATATATACTTTTTTTTGCAGTGGAATCATTTAGTTTCCACATTTCTCGTTGGAATATGAAGAAAGCTGCAGATGTCCTTTTGTTGCACATTTTCTTCATCCTTTTCCAACAAATATTACCAAACGTAATTCTCCTAATGACCAGAACCATAAATGATCAATCTTACATGAATGCTTTTCACTTTTTTCTTTTGGTTTATCAGGATTGAAGGACATATTAGTGAAATCTAAAGGATATAACTTTGGCAACAAAAGTTTCTGTTATAAAATGTGCCAAAACTCCATGTTAGTCCTCTTAAAAAAAGATTTAGATCAGTGATAAATCTGTGTATGGAAAGGTCTCTTTAGTGCAAGGTAACGATGTTTATTTCATTGCCCAATCCAGTCCGTCAGCTTGCTTTTCCCGTGGAAATAACCTTAGTAAGCATCACTTCTCACTTTTTGAATAAAGAAAGAAAAAAACTATGGTTCATATAGATGCTTGGTTTTTGTTTTCTAAGTTTGACAAAGATAACGCAATTTTTATCTCTCTCCGTCCTTCCCATCAATTGTTCAACTTTTTTCTGTCTGATCAAACTTGAAAGCTCTGTTTAATCTTTCCCAAAAGGATGTGTTCTTTTGTACATCTTTTCTGATTTTCATTCATATGATCATATTTCTTTTTGACAGTTCCCTCTACTATCCAAGAGCGGTCTTTTGGAAAAATTAACTGAGGAGAAATCTGACCATCCGGAGGGCTGTGTCATACAGCTACATGATGTTCCCGGGGGTGCAAAAGCATTTGAACTAGTTGTTAAGTTTTGCTATGGTGTGAAGTTAGAACTTACTGCCTCAAATGTTGTGTACCTACACTGCGCTGCTGAGCATCTTCAAATGTCAGAAGACATTGTAGAGGGCAACTTGATTGCTCAGACTGAGACCTTCCTTAATCAAGTAGTACTCCGTAGCTGGAAAGATTCATTAAAAGCACTCCAAACATGTGATGATCTTCTGCCACATGCTGAAAATCTTCATATTGTAAGGAAATGCATTGAGTCATTAGCTGTTAAAGCATGCACAGATCCTAATCTATTTGGCTGGCCCATGATGGAGCATGGTATCAAGCAAAGCCCTGGTGGGAGTGTCTTGTGGAATGGAATAAGCACGGGAGCCAGACCTAGACAATGTCGCTCAGATTGGTGGTATGAAGATGTCTCGTCTTTGAGTCTACCCATGTATAAGAGGCTGATCTCGGTCATGGAATCTCGAGGCATCAGACAAGAGATAATTGCTGGATCATTGACTTATTATGCCAAAAGGTATCTTCCTGGACTGAATAGACGTCATAGTCCCGGAACTTTAGCTTTGACAGCTGCACCATCTGAAGAAGAACAGAGACATCTACTTGAAGAGATCGATAGCTTGTTGCCTCATCAGAAGGGCGTGGCATCAACTAAAGTTTTGTTTGGGCTTCTTCGCACTGCCATGATTCTGCGAGCCAGCCCGTCATGCATTTCTAACCTGGAGAAAAGAATAGGAATGCAGCTAGACCAGGCCACCTTGGAAGATCTGCTTCTGCCAAATTTCTCACACTCCATGGAAACACTGTATAACGTTGACTGTGTCCAGAGAATTCTTGAACATTTCTTAGTCATGGATCAGGCAACTGGTGGGGCCTCTCCTGGTTTGGTTGATGAGCAGCTGACGGGCTCGCCTTCCTTGACACCAATAACTACTGTTGCCAAGTTAATTGATGGGTACCTGGCAGAGGTTGCACCTGATATCAACTTAAAGCTGCCAAAGTTTCAATCTCTGGCTGCTGCAGTACCTGATTATGCCCGACCACTGGATGATGGATTATATCGTGATATTGACATATATTTGAAGGTAATAATTCTCACATTTGTTCACGACTCTTTGTTCCAAATATGTAACCTTTCAATACTTCTTAATTCCTATTATTTTCACAGAACAAAGATATCAAGCTTCTTCTTTGCCCTCCTGTTTTTCAGAAAAATCTTTAAAACTGGCTGTCTGTTTAATTGAATGAGATGCTTGTTTTGTCATGAAAGATTAGTTTCATATAAAAAGGGAATGTGGATCCCTACCATTATTCTTTCTGGAATCTTAGGTACGATTATTTATTTGTTATGCTGATGTTCTGGAGTCAAATTTGACATTGTGCCAATGAAAAGAGTTTCTAAATTCCATTAAGCAATACATATACAGGCACACCCATGGCTTACGGAGTCTGAGAGGGAACAATTGTGCCGGCTGATGGACTGCCAGAAGCTCTCCCTGGAAGCCTGCACTCATGCTGCACAGAATGAGCGACTCCCACTCCGAGTGGTGGTTCAAGTCCTCTTTTTCGAGCAGCTTCAGTTGAGGACCTCAATTGCGGGATGCTTACTCGTCTCCGACAACCTTGATGGGTCACGACCCCTGAGGAGTGGCCTTGCAGGCTCAAGTGAGGGTGGTGGATGGGCAACAGCTGTTAGGGAGAACCAAGTCTTGAAAGTGGGCATGGACCACATGAGGATGAGGGTATCTGAGCTTGAGAAGGAGTGCTCAAGCATGAAACAAGAGATTGAGAAGTTAGGCCGTGCGAAGAGCGGATGGAGCGGTGTCCCAAAAAAGTTTGGATTTAAGATCAAGTCCCAGATGTGCAGCGCGCAAGAGGGTTCTGTGAGCGAACAGCAGAAGAACGGGAGCAGGAAGATTGAGAAGCTGCAGGCGAGACTTACCAAGCACAAGAAACAGTTGTCTACGGACATGTGAATTCTCTCTCCTGATCGGCGCCTCATGACCGTAGTATTAGTTCTGTTAGTTTATCTTAGCAGTGTAGCCGCGAATTCAATTTCTTTTTGTCTTTTTGATGTTTGCCTTCTCTTTTATATTAGATTCACACGATTTGTCTAGTGAGATGTGAATGTATGGTCCTTGATTTTCTTTCATGCTTCTTGAAAGTTGTAAGTTAATGCTGGAACTGCAAATTGGAAAACATTCCATCTTTGCCAAAAAATTGTTTCGAGTCCTTGTCATGTAATTTTCTTCTGTAATGCCACATTAATTATTGATATTGGTGAAAAACCCAAAGTATTCTTTTTGTAGCTTCTTGTTCATATCAATGGCAAAGATTGGGCTAGAATTTCCAAATTCAATGATGGTGTAACTTCAGAGTTGCGTGCTCACGTCATCTTTACCATACAGCTTGCTCTTTCCTTTTCTGTCCAAAAATTTATCCGAAGGGGAACCCGATAATTAGAAGCTAGACAAATAGCAGGATAGGGATGGGGAGTGAGCATGAGTGGACCCAATGGAAAGCGGGTGTTGCATTAACTAGTTATCAATTCAGTTAATGGATGAGTTCGCTCCGTTGGACTTTAGTGGATGTCATCGTGTCGAAAGCTTGTCCGTAAGCCTTGATGGTTGACCTACTCCTATTCTTCAATTAAATGTAGACTTGGTAGGTGTGGTGCTGGTTAATTTCCAATTTGCTGCTGAAGGATCTTTATGAATTCAATTGCCGTCTATAGAATGAGTAGGTTCCTTTTTTTTTTTAAATGTGAATCTATAGAATGAGTTGTCATCAGCTTTGATTTAAGAAGTTGGATGGTTGTTTTCAATTGGCCGACCTCTTTGGTCCTGGGTAGTTCAGTCCTCTTGCACGGCCAAGATGCAGGACATCCATAAGGGCCAACATACTCATCTTACAGAGTGGCTGACTCTCACTGGAATTTGTTTTTTTTTTTTTTTTTTTTAATAGAAACATTGGACAAGCACAAAAGGAGTTGTGTTATGTTGGGATAGAAATGAAGAGAAGATTCAAGCTATGTCCAAATACTTGGTAGTCCACGCAAGATTTGAATTTAGAACCTTTTATTGCTAAGCAGAGGATTGTGACCGTCGGGGCAAGAATCCACTTGACACTAATTAAATTCATGTATGAGATCGTGCAACCAATTTAAAAAGGTTTGTGATCGTCAGCATCCTTAAAGTTCTGGAATTGTGAGATTGATGTTTCTCCAAACCAATGCCGTCAGCTATTCTTTCATCTACTCGTTGCTCAAGAATTAATTTGGCCAGCCATATCAGATAGATATTATCATTAGATCTTGCAGTCACTTTATGGACTTAACTGGCCTAGAATGTTATTGTAGCAAGAATGAGGACGTTTGCATCAAAATATGTTGTAGAACTAGCCAGAACAAAAGTTCGCATGCTAGCTTAGGATGCATGTAGGACCAAGCTTGATAGAAAAGCATAATGTTCGGACGCAATGTTACGAAGAGATCACAACTCTTCACTCCTGCTACGTGTATTACATCCCAAACGTTGGTGTTTGTTTCCATATCATGCCGTAGCTAGGCAAATACATCCTGGCCAATCCATATGAACGCAGGCTTTGTTAAGAAAAATCCAAATTTGATGCGTTAAGGGATGGGGAGGAAACGACTTGTTTTTGGAGATGAAATGAAGCCAAGCTGCCATCCAAGTGGTTGGGGATAATGTCCAAGTGACGTGAATAATTCCAAAACGACCTAAGACTTGATTTGATTTGCAGCCATTTCCAACCCTTGTTCCAATCTTTCTAATTTGGCATGATGATATATGTCTTTTCTTTTTTCCGCAAGTCGGAAAAATTAAATAATACGAGCGAAAACATGCATCCATGGTAATCAGAAAAAAAAAAAAAAAAAAAAAAAATCAAAAATTGAGGAGGAAGACATGTAGGAGAATTCTAAAAAGAAACGTCTCACAATTAGAATGCTGAGAGGTTCATAGCCCTATTTCCGTGTGAAATCATGGAAGCATGGTATGGAAAAAGATTTTGACATATCAAATTCCTTTCACATGCCCATATTCTTTGAACTTTTCCATGTACACCTCTAGAAGCTTTCTTGGAATTGTCGGAGCCGCAATGAGCGCTCATTTGACTGCGAGATTTGGTGGACTTGATTTCTCTCAGGCGTTCACACCAACTTTTATTTTAGATGCGAAGTTGCTTGGTTTGATCAGTCCATTTATTTATTTTATATCCAAGGCATGTGGACATGAGAAAGTATAAGGGTTTGTCTAATAGTGAAAGTTCTTGCCTGTCTTTCTTTATTAAAAATGTTTTCAGAAATTTGGATTCTAGATGATTATATACTCTAATGATGAACTAATCAATGAGAAGACAAACTAAGCTTAGATTCAGGTTTTGCATGCTAATAATGAGAAGTGTAATATAAAATTCATCCAGTAGGGTATAGATCTAATGCGTAGGTCAACTAAGCTGGTTGTATGTTTTCATAATTTTAGCTAGTGGAGGGGTGGGCAATGTTGGATGCAACTAAGCTCCACCTAGTCAAATAGACCTATAATTTTTTCCATGATATTTTGAACTACTGAAAAAAATCAATTACCAAAAATATTAGGAGACCTTGTTCTACCACCAAATTACTTATAAATGTTTTTGTTGCTGCATATTTCTAGCTTGGGTTGGCCTGGTTGTAGTTGGATGGCGACCGCAGATTCCGATTATAAATAGGTTTGAATGGTTCTTTAAAAAAGATAATAGAAAATAATCTCAAATTAAAGGAGACTCTATTTCTTTATTTTTCTTTCTCTTTTATTTTCCATCTACAAAATCTTTATTGATTTAAGCATCGGAGAGCCTAGTCAGAACCAATCCAACGAGTCTTCATCCTTTGTCCATTATCTTGTAGATCTTGGAGCTAGTTCAAATCAACATCCTCATCGACAACAATAGATTGATGCCAACTATAGAAAAGAAGGGAAAAAAAAAAAATTAAGGCTTCGAAGGATCGATCATCTGGTGCCTATTCAATCGACTCCAGATGGTTTCACATGTAGTTCTTTGCAATCCCATGCCAATTATGGAAAAGAAGGGAGAAAAGCCACAAGACTCTGAAGGATCAATCATCGGGTGTCTATTCAACCAATTCTAGATGGTTTCGCTTGTAGTTCTTTGAGGTCCCAATCTTCTTAGCCTACTATGGGAGTTGTTGATGTGGGATGATTCGACTTGCTTGCCCAACAAATACAAAGCCTAAGCAATAGCATTATGGGATCTACAGCAATAGGCCAATAATTCTCTAGCCAATCAATTGAGCTACTAGAGGGTTTCGGCACAAAACATTGATCATCATCGGCCCCATAGCTTAGTGTAGGGCCAGAAGCATGTTCTCTACTTCTCTAATATGAGCTCCAACTCTGAAACTCTCTCCTATGTCAATCGGAAAGAATCCCTAGCTAACCAAAAGGCTGGCCTATTTCGTGAGATCAAGGAGATGCATCGTCAGATTGAGGTGCTATGAGAATAGAGGGTCAATATAGAAGATGACATGAAAATGATATGCAATTCACCTTTCACCAAGAAGATCTTAACGGAGCTCCTACCAAATAGATTCAAGATGCCATTATTTAAGCATTGCAATAACATCATTAACCTAGTAGATCATCTAGTGAGCTTTTGGGGCTCCCATGCTACTTGAGAGAGCCAAACCTAGAGAGGTAAATTTCAAGTACTCCCATTCAGACACTTTAAAATTAACTGAAACCCCATTCTATCAGCATATATGACAATGGAGCTAAATCTAAAGAATCGAATGCTAGGCACTCTTGCGGAGATACCCCAGAATTAACTAGGACCTCTAGTCTATGAGACTATTCAGCTAGGGAACCAAACTCAAAGAGCTGAACTTTAGGTACTCCAATAGAAATGCCTCAAAATTAACTAGAACCTAAGCCTATGTGGCTAAAGAGTTAAACCCAAAGAGCCGAATGCCAAATAATCCTTTGATTACATCTCAAAATTGACCGGGACCTCTAGAAAATCCTATTCTCAACTAGACTCGGATGGGAGGAAGCATGCTTGGTTCAATCATCCGAGTGTTGCTAACCAAAAGAACCTAACTAATCACAAGTCCTTATCTCGACTAGGCTCAAATGGAAGGAAGCATGCTTGGTTGTATCGTTGACCGGAAGAATCTAACTGATCATAAGTCCTAATCTCAACTAGGCTTGAAAACGAGGAAGCACGATCAGTTAAATGTCCCCGCCAATTGGAAGAGCCCAACCAATAATAGGTTCAAATCTCAACTAGGCTTTGATGGTAGGAAATGCATTTGGTTCGATCATCAGGGCATCACCAAGTAGAAGAACCTAACCAATCATAAGTCCTAGTCTCGACTAGACTCAAGATGAGAGGAAGTGCACTTGGTTCGATCACTCCAGCATCGCTGACTAGAAGATAACCCAACCAAATACCGACTCCAAAGCATGCATGGGGCTATGCTCTAACGAAATAACGGCTTTGACAAATCCCTTGGTCTGTGATACTATTATCTACCTCAAGAACTCTCATCATATCACTTTATGCATGCCAAGGATTCTCTATACCGTATTATTCGATAAAATACATCTTGCTACCTTAGTTCGTCTCCTCTTCGACGTAGTTTATGTCGTCATTACCTTTCCGTCTTGAAATTTAACTCTCTCTCTCTCGATTGATCTTCACAAGCGTTATGGCATTGTCTTATTTGGCTCGTCCTGGATAATTAGTTCTATTCATTATTGTTTCATTTCGACCATCTGACCCAACTTGGCCTTGTCAGTATCCTAAGGATGATTTGATGCAAGTAATTAAGCTGAATGGTTGAGGTCTTGGCGCCTTACTCTAAAGCCAAAGGGAAGGATCCATTCAAGAGGCTAGTTGCCTTGCCTTGGTAAATTATTCTTATACGAGGAGTCTTACTTTTTCTTGGGATGACTCTTGCTAGGAACGGAGCATGCAAAATCTGGCTGATCGTAGAAGCCTTGGCAGAAGAAGTTATTGATCTTGCTGGTAGTTGGGCCGAGGATTTGAGTTCCTCAACAACTCGGAGGGGACTTCAACAATTTGTTACCTAGTAATTATCAGCAGTTTTCTTTTGATCATCAAGGCCCGAACCTCAGCCGCTTCAGCAATTCTCTATTGAAAGTTGGTGCCTGCAGGGGCCGACTTTGCTGCTAAGAGATCTAAGCTTGGTCTTCTTCACTTTTTTCTCCTTCTCCATGGCCCGTCGAAAAGCCAACTGCAGCACTTCAAAGACTTCTCTCCCATGAGGGATCCATCAGAATGGTACACTGCGACAAAGAGAGGAAAAGAGGCCATGCAAGCAATTATCCCTTGCATTCTTATAGGCGGTCAAACGACCTAGATTGATTTGTATGAATGGATCGATGGATGTGGGTCGCATCTCTCTCTTCTTGCTCCTAACAAAAAGCATCTTCTCAGAGGACCAAGAAGAGATGGACTTCAACCATTAGAAAAAGGAGATGCCATCCTTGGGTTAATGTCCTTTTTGAAATGATGTAAAATTCGATGGTGATTACTCCCTTCACCTGAACCAAAACACAACTTCAAGTTCAGAAGTAGGGGATCCATGTTGTAGTAATTAATAATCAGTATAATATAAGATCCAACGTGCAGCCCATGCCATGGTCCCCGCACATCCAAGGTTTCTTTGGGGCATCTCGGCTCAGTCTCCTCAATTGGATGAGGAGGGCTAACCGTGCAAAGTAGAAGCACTCAAGCCTCGAGTTCGATGTTCTTCCAACTCGGTTTTCCAACCTCGACCGCTGATCCATGCTAAGCAAAACCTTCCTCTAGAAGGAGCAGCTTAATTAGCTTCCACTGCCTCAACAGTGCACTTGGTCTTGCCACATGCCAGGTTGTGGCAACATGCTTCCATGATCGTCAGGCCGCATTAGCAATGCTTTGCAGCATGAACTTGAGTTTGTTAGGATGCAACTTGGAACTCTAGCTACAAATGGATCTGAATGGTTCCCCATAAAAAGGTAACTAAAAACAATCACAACTTACGAGAGACTCTTATCTCTTTATTCTTTCTCTTTTTTTTTTTTGTCTCCTTTTCTCCTTCGTTTTCTATCCATAAATGTTTATTGAATTAAGCATTGAAGGGCCCAGTGGAGCAAATTCGATGAGCATTCACTCCTTGCTTGTTGTCTTACAGGTTCCAAAGGTGGTCTACACTGACGCCACAAAATTGATGGTGACAATAATTTTATTTCTAGATCCACAACCACTATCTATGCGATGGAGGCTAAAAATATCTAATAAGACTTGGTCACCATGGCCAGCCGGCCAATATACCTCCAAAAAGATGGCAGCAGCCCAAAAATAGCTTTTCCGCTTGCTCATATTATAGGGGCTCCACTAAGGTCCCCAAAAGCTTCTATCACTTGTTATTCTGCCCAAGAAACAACTTCAATCCATATATGTTGTGGGATTGTTCTAAATCATAAAAAAACCCATCAAATACATGGATCATTGTTATTAGAAGATTTAGACATATTTAGCTTTGCTTCAACTTGAAAGGGTTGGAATTTGAAAAGATCTACACGACACTATTGCATAGTACAACTTGAGTGATTGATGCATCATTACCCGGAGATATAGGTCCATCTAATTTACTTTTGAGTGGCAAGTTTTGTTGGAGAAAATCTAAAAAAAAAATTAAAATTTTTCTTCAAAAATTTTAATTTATCTTTTAATTTTATTATTTAAATAATTATCATATTTTTAATTTTTAACCATTGGACTTCTAATTATAAGTTTTAATAGATCCTTAAAAAATGCAAACATTCATGTACATTTAATCCTGTTTTTATTTTCAAATCATCGGGCTCTTATTAAAGATTTTAATGAATTAATAAAAATCTAAAAGATCATATTAGATGGCTATTGAAGGATCATCTTGGAATCTAATTCCATGTAACTTAATCTAAGCCTCTTCCTATTTTTCTTCTGACTTTTTTCTTTAAATATTTTTTTTTATAATTATATTTTTAGATGCTTAAAAAATTTCTATCAACCGCTTTCATCGCAAGCGAAGAATCCCATGAAAGACGAAAATATCCTTTAAGACGGTATCCATGCTTTTCGATTTGATCCGGATTTTGAAGATATTTTTAAGTATGTTACATCAGCTTTCACGCTGAAAATAATATTTTAACAAAAAGCACTGCTATTCTCCCTGAAAACCTATCCTTAGTGGGCATGAAAGTCCATGACTGGTGCAATTCACCAAAGAAAAGGTCCAGCCTCTTCGAAGTGCTAGCATATGCCATCATTGCACTCAAAGTTCCCAACATTGGAGACTTCAAAATTATCATCATCTGGATCTCTAGCCTATTGGAAGAGTTGAGGAAAACGAGTTTAGTGCTGAGCTTCTTCAAGATGGTACACATATAAGAAGGCGAAGAGTACTGGAGACGGAAGTGCGTACCATATGACAAATCATACAGGATCGGTAATTTTGGAGCTAGACCGTATGGTGTCATCTTAGCTCAAATATCTAGTGTACCATAAAGCTATGCATTAATGTATTTATACTAGAACCGTATAATATAACATCTTCTGCAGAAAAATCTTATTTCCAGCTTTTTCAGCTTTAGCCCTTCCGAAGCTTGTGATATCTGACTCTAATCTTATCTGTAGCTCGGCAAATCCAACAACATTGGTCACGTTGGCCGGAAAGATCGCGACAGCCCGAAAATGGCTCACACACCGTGGGCCACATCAAGATTCCCGACAACTTCTCATCACTTGGTCATTACTCCGCCCAATGGAATGGAATCTCGGCCCCTGGATTCCCCCGTGGAGAGTCCGGAGAGCCGGCTCTGGTTCACACCAGGCGCGTGACGACGCCGAAAAATTAATTATCAAAAAATATTTAGAGGTTTTATTCTACCCCAAAAGTTGCAAATATTTTCATGTCGCGTCTGACGGAAGTTGTGCTAATGGTTTTGTCACCCATGTACATGGTGATTCACGTGAATTTTTTGTGCACGGTTAATCCTGTGGCTCGAGAAATATCGAAGACTGTAGCAGGATACCATATAATTAAGAAGAAACAATTACTGAGCTGTGCCTAGTTTGTTTAAAAAAAAAAAAAAATCATAAAATGATAAATACTCCAATTCTCGTGGTTCGAAACTGCATAAGCCTTTTTTTCTCAAATATTTAAATCTAGGCAGGCTGTCGGATGATTCTCGTCTTTGTATCCCTTCACAAAAAGAGCAAGAATAAAATAGAAAAATTGAACCACTATTTTCTTTAATTCAATATCGAATGGGACGGGTTCGGTTTTTCATTCATGATGCTCCATATATTATATTGTCATCGTTATCGGATAGGCTTTGTGCATTATAATGCAGTTTGTTGTTTTTATATTGCTTGGAATGTACTGAATCATGAAAAAACCCGCAAAATACAAGGATGATTGTTATCGCGAGACAAACATATTTAGTTTTTCTAGAATTGAACCGGGTTGGAACTCGGAAAGCTATGTATGGGACTATTTTAAAAATTATTGTTGCTTCCCAAAAAAGCTACCTTGGAAGGAAGTAGACCTCAATGTTTCGCACAAGAATGGGTTCAACTTTCAGGGCCAAAATGTCAATCTAAACTTCTAAAATCTTCTGCAGAAAACTTGATTTCGGATTCAGCCCTTTCGAAGGCATATCCAATTTAATTTGATTCTAATTTTGTTCCCAATCCAACAAGCACCATCCATGCGATCGATACTAAAAATATCTAATGAGGTTTGGTCATGAGTTCCAAATGCCTTCCAGACGTAAGATGGCGACAACCCAGAAACGCTCCTTCCGCATGCTCCACTATGTGGTCCCCACCAAGATTCCCAACAAAATTTCATTACTTAGTTATGAATCTGCCCAACGGAATCTCCGCCCCTGGATTCCCCGTGGAGAGTCCGGCGAGCAATTCACGCTGGCCGCGTGGACGACGCTGTAAACTCTCCCGCAGCATCATCTCACACGCTACTTCCGCCAACTTTCTCGCACGAAAAACATTCCATCAAGCAAGATTTAAAACAACCACCGTTGCAATATTATAACGGCCATCATGACTGTTTTAGAGGAGATTAACGAGTATTCAAAATAACAATCATTATTTTATCTTTTATTTCGTTATACTAACCATCACAACACTAAAATAACGGGGACGGTTTAACAATTTTATCATGTTGAAATAAAATAGTATTTAAAATTCAATTTTGATAAAATTTATATTTCATCATCATCTTTTTTTTTTTTTTTTATCATTTTAATTATTTCTATAATATTTTTATTCTGACCTTGCCATCTAGGAATAGCAACGAACGAGGTATAGATCGAATCGGCCCATTCCATCATACCGTTCCATATCTATCTTGGATTTAGTCAGATCGAGTCAAATAAAGTTACAATCGGATTAGATCAAACAAATAAAAGGAGTTCATCGAATCGAATATATGTTAATAATATAAAATTATTATAATTTTGAAAGAAAGATATATATTAAGATTATATCGGATCAGATTTGGATCGGGATATATTATTATCCATATCTAATCCAAATCCATTTTAGATAGTTATTTTTAGAATCCATATCCATTCTGGATTTCAATTGGATCGGATAAAATGCATCCCTTTCGGTTCAGATCGGATCGAATACTTGATAGATTGACTAAAATTGTAACTTTTATTACCATCCATCTCTAGATTACTTCTCTGGACTTGCAAAGTAATAAAAGATGTTGTTAAAGAAGTCATCAAATTAGCTCTGACCATACCTTATATGCTTAATTAAGTCAAATAAAATTTTTTGGTGGAAAATGAGGAAGAAGAGCAAGACAAAGAAAATAAGGAGTTTACATAACACGCTTTTCTGATAGGGTACAGTTGGGATCCATAATCTTCACTCTGGAGTCGTGCTGTAATCATCTAAAAAGACCATTAAAATTCAATGTAACCCTCGAAGGTTATCATGATAATCTTAATCCCAGGCTTGTAGGAGATGTGGATAGGTGCATGAGAGGATTCAGATCAGCGTGAGATAGATACCGAATATATTTGGTTCGGCCACACGGAATATCACGTCGGTTATAAGCTAGACCAATCTGACCATGCCACATTATCAGATTCATTTTCTCCAATAATATATAAATAAATCTAAATTATAGAAAATATATATGGCAGATAAGTATCATAATAAATAAATGCTATAATGGTAAATAAAACTTATCTAGTTTTGTCGCCCAGATTTCCGGTGATACGGCGAGTGACGTTTAGCGCTTTCCAACTTTTGCAGGAGTTTGTTGCGGTGTCAGTGAAACGACGTTGCCTCCAGATTTGACTAGCAACAGGAGTTCGAGATGTTAAGCGGCCACTTTCCAGCTAGATTTCAGTGCGGACTACGGGGGTTTTAATATGTGACGCTCTCCAGAGTCTCTTCGGAACAAGTCTCCCCTCCCCTTCCCTTCCCTCCACGTATCCTATCCTCTCTATTTCGGCGGTCAGTCCCAGTTATTCCAGCGCCGGAGATTCCTTTATTCTAGGTAAATTTTGTTATTCCAGCGCCGGAGATTCCACAAGGTAGTTTATTCTAGATAAATATAGCCCTTTTGTTTTCCGATATATATATATATATACGCACACCTATGGGCTCCAACTCTTCGTCGATATCTATTAGAATATCTTTATTGTTTTACTAATCCAGTGTTCATGAGTACAATTTTTTGGAGGGATCTGAAAAAATAATTCGTTGGTAATGAGTTTTATCTCGAAGTGGATGACTGGGTTCCGTTTGGCGAGCCTCGCCTATCCCATTGGCAGCGACGGTTCTTTGGATATTGTTGGAATCTGGTGGCCGCCAATCTTTGATGTTTTATATTATGGTGCCATTGGAAATTGGAAAGCTCCAACCTTAGGCATCTACTTTCCTGCTTAGTTTTTATTGAGCAGGAGGGTTGAAAAAAAAAAAAAGAAAAACAAAATGACTTTATACATCGTTTTTTTTATCTATCTAGGTTGTGAAAATTGACGCTGTTCTCTTTCGTGCTATATTTTATTTTCCTTGTCGCTCTCGTTTTCTTCTTTTTTTTTTTGTTTTTTTTTTCTTAATATTTGTGTAGGCATATCCTTCCGTTTACTGCCGACCCTACCGGATCTGGCAAAGGGATCCAAAACAGGCCTTAGAATAGTAGTTATGACTGTGAATAAACCCGGCAAAGGGAGATATATCTAGGATGAGCTTTTGATTTCTTTATTGCAAAGGATTTTGAAGGTTGCCAAAACAGGAATTTACTATTGCCAATTGGTCAATCAAATATTTATTAATCATTTTCTGAAATATAATTAAGAATGAGAAGTCACTGTTGATTACTTTTTCCCAACTCGGTTTTAGTTGATTCTGAGTTACAAGAAAAATAATAGCAGATTTCATTTTGCATATATATATATATATAATCAAATATAGCGTGCACCATTATGACCGTCCATACCATCAATGATGGAGGTACATTGCTGTGGGACCAATTAATGAGAAATAAATGAAGATATACTGTGGTGCACGCGGTCCACACAATAATTTCCCCGTCTAAGGGCAGGGCAGGGGGTTCGGCTCGTGTCCTTCGTGCGAAAGACTGGCTGATCTTCTTTGGTGGGTTAGCGCGAAGGATGGTGACAGATGCAGCCCCCGTCCGTTCTCATCTCATTCAACCATTCCAACCTTTTTTTTGGGAGAAATTTCTCCAGCCTTCCGTGTAGGGGTCGGGTCAACCATCCCCTACCCTAATTCCGAAGCAAGAGAACCATGTTCACAGCGTATCGTTTGCGATCAATCAACTTCCGCCGGTTTTTTTTTTTTTTTCAAGACAGAATAGTCCAACTGTGAAGTGTTGGCCTAAACGTCTCTACCTAATTTCATAGATTAGGGAACGTGGCCTCAGCAATCCCCAAATCTCCAACGTTTCTCTTGGTTGCTTCCACCTTGTAACACCCCTTCTATCTCTCTTCCGTTCTAGCAGAGAAACCTCTCGCTTAGAGAAAGAAAATGGGAACCGGCGACGGCGACGGTAGCGGCGGGGCGGTGAAGAGAAGAGGGTGCTCGTGCACCAAGGAGGACTTCTTTCCGGAGGAGTCGTTCAAGAGCTGGGCTAATTACCGGCAGGCGCTCTGGGAGACCGGGACGCGGCTCCGGGACCGGGTGACCTCCCGGTCGCTGGACCGGACGGAGCTGCACGAGGTGCGGGCGAGGAGCGGGCACGAGATGAAGAGGAACCTCTCCTGGTGGGATCTCATCTGGTTCGGCATCGGCGCCGTCATCGGTGCCGGAATCTTTGTGCTCACCGGCCAGGAGATCCATGACGATGTCGGCCCTGCCGTCGTCCTCTCCTACGTCGTCTCCGGAATTTCCGCCATGCTCTCCGTCTTCTGCTACACTGAATTTGCTGTTGAGATCCCGGTTGCAGGTACTTATTATTATTATTATTATTATTATTATTATTATTATTTTGCTTATGCTTTGCATTATCCTAACTCTGTGGTTTTAGTTGGCGATTCCTGTGAATAAATTAAAGTGCTCAGATTTTAGTAGGTAAATCATATAATGCCAAGTTGGTCTGTGATTGGTTTGATTAAACTTTTTAAAAGAAATAGCTGATATTGCTGATATTTATATCTATGGTCCATAAAAAATTGTATTGAATTTTTTTTTTTTTTTTTTTTGGCTCTATCAAATTTATCAATGATATTATTCGATCCATAAATAAAGTTTCATGATACAAGAATCATCATTATAAGTATATCGATAACTAGTTCAATCCTTACCTTCCATATCCCCATCCCTTGGGATCTGACCATCCAAAATTTTTTCTTTAATTTAATTAATTCCTCCTAACATGCTTATTTTCCTTCCATCTTCATCTTTATCTATCTCAAATCTCTATCTCGTAATTTTTAATAATTTATATATTTATATATTTATCAATATTTATTTATTTTATATAGCTAGTATTAATTAAATCTTTATTTTTAAAAAATCGTATCTATCTCAAATCTCTATCTCGTAATTTTTAATAATTTATATATTTATCATTATTCATTTATTTTGTATAGCTAGTATTAATTAAATTAAATGGCTACTTGGTTGGTTATTCGTGTCAAACTAATGTTGCTGAAGTTGGGTGGACCATAAGAACTGTGTGCTGAACTGCAGAGTTCCAGGGTTGCGTTAAAAGTCTCCTAATGCCGAAGATCGTCTTTTCTATGCTACCAAAAGTCTTCCAGTCCCTTTCGGAGGGCTGGAAGCTTGACCGGTCGTCATGCGCCGATGCACGGCCCTTTTACTGATAGTTGTGCGGCCTTTTTCTTAAAAAGGAGAAAAAAAGGTGGTGGGTTGACCAAAGTTCCGTTTGCAAACTAAAACGCAAAATTGGTTTCACAAGTGTGATAATGGATACGGGCAAAGTTCAATAGTTTTTTTAATGTAATTTGACTTCTAATAGAAAGGTATGATAAAGGTTAATAGACATTGAATTCAAAGATTGCCCCCCTTTCTAGAGCCTTCCTTAAGAGCCCGTTTAGTTGGGAGTAATCATAAAATAAAATCCCATGCCAATTATCATATTTGGTACAAAAGAGAGGCGAGAGATATGGCAAGATAAACAGTGGATCCCATGTTTACTTTTTTGAAAAAAAAAAAAAATACCATGAGCAAGTAATACTTATTTTTCATATTGAATTACCAAATAGAGATAATTTAAAAATATTATTTCTTAGCAGAAATATCCTCACTTATATTATATTAATATTATAAAAGTTATATTATATAATTAATATTAAATATATTATATATAGAATACTAAAATTATATTAATATATTATGAATATATTAATATATTGATTAATTTTATTTATAAGTAATAATATACTTAGGTATATTTATTAATAAATATTAATTATTAATAAATAATTAACAAATATTTATTAATTATTAGTTAATCTAACATATAATTTATTAATAATTAATATATTTATTATATACCAAAATGTACTAAGATTTATTTATAATAAGAAATATATTTTCTAATATATATTTAACTAAAAATATTTATTGATTTGTGTAAATATATTTTAATATTTGAAATACTCGATGCTGATAACGTTTGTGTAATTAGGTCGTAAATAGCTAACAAATAAACCGAGAAAGAAATATTTTTAAATGAATTATTTATTCAATAATATTGTTGAAAATTTGATTATCTGTAACTAAATATAGTAATTTTTTTGATGTTATTTTTAAAATAATTTTTTTACTGACCAAATATGATATAATTTATTTTTTCTTATAATTATTTTTTTGTAGATAAATAATTTTCAAGAATCATTAGATTATCCATAATCTTGAGAAGAATTCCAAGAAGGATTTATACCATAGTAGTGGAATTTTATGCTTATATTTCTTTAAGCAAATATCTATAAATTATGGTGAACGCAATTTTTTGGAAACAAATAGAGAAGCAGCTTTCAAAACTTGAACTTCAAGTTTCATACAATTAAAAGGGGGAGTTAGTAATTGTATATCATTATATGGTGGTTTCTCATTATCTTATCAACATAAAACTGAGCTTTTGAAATAGGTGCCAAAGGATTATATGAACAATCTTTATGTAAGTTGCTGGAAATTAACTGAAGTTCCATGAGCAATCTTGAAGTCTTTCTACAATTGTTCTTCTCTTGATATACAAAGGTGAAAGGTGTCTATAGTTTTTCTTGTCACAATCAAGTACATTTTTTTATTGGACTTGGACAATCCACGTCCACTTTTCTCCTTGGGAAAACCACAGTTGCACTTGGTATAGCCTTGCTTTAGTTCCATGTTCAATGCGATAACGAGTGGCAGCAGATTGCTTGCTTTTGTATAAAATTTTGTTCAAAATACATTAAATCTGATATTTACTTGAGATAATTTGAGCTGCAGAATGGACGTGCAAGAGGTGGTACTTATTATTATTATTATTATTTGTCTAAAAATATATTAGTTTGGCAAAAAAATTATTGATGAGTAAAAATATAAATCATTTAAGAATTAAATAATTTAAATCTATTCAGATATGTAATTATATTATGTTCTTTTCATTTGCTTTGCATGAAACCGACTTAGAAATTGAACTATTACGGATTTAAGAAAAATACTTGTGGGGTCAAGCTAGATAGGGTAGTCTATAGTGAAAAGGAAATTATATGTATTTAAAGCAAAAGAAAATTAAGTTGTAAAGAACTATTGAGTTCTGTTTTTAATTATCCTGGTGATTTATAACTTTTACTGTTCAAGACTGTGCTAATTCATTTTCAACAAAAAAGATTAAAGGATAAAAAATTCATCTCGACCTTGGATTCATAGAATTAAGTGAGTAGTATTGACCAAGGAGTCATAATCTAGAACATAATTATGTTTGGCATCTTTGCTTCCTTAATTCTAATTACCATCTTTCATTGCCTTGTTCGCTTCTGTTCGATGATATGCCTCACTGACATTAACTCTATTTTTGAAGGTGGTTCCTTTGCCTACCTACGGGTGGAGCTTGGTGACTTCATGGCATTCATCGCAGCAGGCAACATCCTCCTCGAGTATGTAATCGGTGGTGCGGCTGTTGCCCGCTCCTGGACCTCCTACTTCGCCACCCTGCTTAACCACGAACCCAACGACTTCCGCATCCATGTCTCCGCCCTCGCCAACGATTACAACCTCCTTGACCCCATTGCCGTCGCCGTCGTCACTATCGTCTGCATCATCGCCGTCATCAGCACCAAGGGAACATCCCGCTTCAACTACATCGCCTCCATCATCCACGTCGCCGTCATCATCTTCATCATCATCGCCGGTCTCACCAAGGCCAACACCAAGAACCTCACGCCCTTCACGCCTTACGGCGTCCGTGGCGTCTTCAAAGCCTCCGCCGTGCTCTTCTTCGCATACGTTGGCTTCGACGCGGTCTCCACCATGGCCGAGGAGACCAAGAACCCCGCCAGGGACATCCCCATCGGCCTCGTCGGCGCCATGTCCATCACGACGTTTGCCTACTGCGCCCTCGCCCTCACTCTCTGCCTCATGCAGCCATACAAGAGCATCGACGTCAACGCTGGCTTCTCGGTCGCGTTCCAAGCGGTGGGAATGGACTGGGCCAAGTACATCGTCGCCTTCGGGGCGCTGAAGGGCATGACCACCGTCCTCCTCGTCTCGGCCGTCGGCCAGGCCCGGTACCTGACGCATATCGCCCGCACCCATATGGTTCCGCCATGGCTAGCCCAAGTGCACGGCAGGACCGGCACTCCGATCAACGCCACCATCGTTATGCTCGTTGCCACCGCCGTCATCGCCTTCTTTACCAGCTTGGGCATCCTATCCAACCTCTTATCAATCTCCACTCTATTCATCTTCATGCTTGTCGCGGTGGCTCTCCTCGTCCGCCGCTACTACGTGAGCGGGGAGACCTCCTACGCCGACCGGAATAAGTTGGTTGTTTGCATTGTGCTCATACTGGCGTCGTCGATCGCAACGGCGACCTACTGGGGGTTGAGCAAGAAGGGATGGATCGGGTACGTGGTGACGGTGCCGATATGGTTCCTGTCGACGTTGTTCCTGTGGCTTGCTGTGCCGCAGGCTAGGGCGCCGAAGCTGTGGGGGGTGCCAATGATGCCATGGCTACCATCATTGTCGATCGCAATCAATATATTCTTGCTGGGATCGATTGACTCGAAGTCCTTCATGAGGTTTGGCATCTGGACGGTGTTTTTGGTGATATATTACTTCTTCTTTGGTCTCCATGCGTCGTATGATACAGCGATGGCCTCAACGCCGATGAGGAGGTTGGAGGAAGGTAGAGATGGGCAGGATCCTGGACATGGAAAGGCAGCAGAGGAAGTGGTGAAAGGAGAAAAAGCTGAGGGAAGCTACTGATATAAGGTCATGTTTTTACCTTTTCTTTTCTTTTCTTCTTGGACTTTTAATAAGAGCAAAAAAAAAAAAAAAGTGTTACAAGAGTTTGAAACTTAAGTTTGCTAGACGAGAGAACGTCTTAGTTGGATGGTGATGTTAAAAAGCAGTAGGTTTGTAACTAAGTGGAATTATGTGAAAGTATCAAATGCCATCATCAATGGTTTTCAAAAATCAGCTTTGAGATTGACAGCGAGCTTCTTGATACTTTGCCTATATTATGTCTCCAATGTAACGTTTTCTCGAATGACATCTTTCTTTAGGAAAGAGTCTTGCATCCAAAGAACTTATTTAGAGAGTTCCTGAAACAGACTATTTTGGTTGGTCACGGGTACAAAATGTAGCATCTTTAACATTAACATGATACCAATATCAACCTATGAGCACCAATTCATGAAAAGACAATTTGAATACAATTTTTTTTATGCTCTATAGTTGTTCTACTAATGTAGATTATAGTAATCAGTAGAAGTACATCTTTAATTATAGAAGAGCTAAAGGTTGGTGAGATATTACTTCTTCTTTGGTCTCCATGCACCGTAATGAAGAGGATGGAGGAAGAAAGATGTTACCACGTGGACCGGATCTACACTTTGATCTTAAAGAGCGAAAGTTTTTTGGTAGGGGACTTTTCAATGTCTAAGTCAGTCTACCTTGATGAAATAGAGTAGGTTTTGAAAGAGATGCTAGAAAAAGAAGAGGGAGATCAAGAAGGTAATAAAAGTGAGTGAGAAGTCAGAGTCTACATAGGAGGAGGAGGAGGAGAGCTCGATAAGTTCAAAAGAGGTTTAGTCCCTCTAGAATATTACTTAACCTGAAACTATGAGGGGCTCTCGAATGGGTCTCCATTGGTAGGAATTCTTTAAATGTACGAGTTGGTAACTTGATGACTCAGAGATTTCTACAGAAAACTCAATTGGACTTCAAAATGCTTCCAAGGATTTGCAAGTTCTTGGAATAACTTAAGCTTCGAAGAACTTGGGAAGACTTACTTAGTGAGCCCTCGAAGAAGAATACATGTAGGCGAGAGCAAGAGCTCGTCACACTATGGACATATGAGAAAGGTTGGAGATAATCGCTTGCATGTTCGAAAGTTTTTTATGACCTAGTAAGATATGGATCTTATGGTTAAGGAGGCCATTCTGTCATAATGAGCTAGCTGTCATTGAGTGGAGGTAGATTTAAATTTTTTCATGCACTCTCGGGATGGCCATAAGATGGAAATTGGTTTGCCGAGGTGATAATTCATAGCTGGTCCGTGTTAGGCTCTAATTGCTCGATAGTGCTATGTTATGTGCGTCGAATTCGAGATGCATAACTTGCCTCTTACTTTCGAGGCTGAGGTGCTTTAAGAGTTCAAATGAAGTAGATGAGCAAACCTAGCCAAGCTATGGTGCATTGCCATGGAGCCATGAAGTAGGCCATCTAAGCCAAATGCAGGGCTGAGCTGCATGGCCAAATGCACTAGCCGAGCTACGAGCCCAAGTGTAAGAAGAAAATTATGTGATCGAGTGCGGTGGTTGAGCTATGGGTCCATATGGTGAAGTGTACCTCCTCACTTTTTTAAGGCTATGATTGGACCTTTGGATGCTGTATTTATGTGATAGGTGTGTTGATATCTCGACTTTTCGAAATGACATTATGACTAGCGGATTTTTTTAGGATAATGATTGGATTTTTTGTCGTTTGCGATCTCCACGATGCTTCGATGTCAAATGAAGGGTTGACATATGATAGCTCATTATTCTACATGCTTTAACAGTCACATCGATCAAGACCCTTCAAAGTCCTATATAAGGCTTAGAAAGGGGAAAGCTATATCTCTTTTGGCTTTTTGTTCACTAAAGTTGGAGAAGAAGAGCGTAAAGGGGAAGGTGTTGGTGCCTCTATCATATAGACCTATCGAAGATTGGTCAAGACCTCTATCAAAGGCTTCTAGTGCTGTTTGGTGAAGCTGGCTAAGCATTTTTTGGAGATTGATTTTAGCAGCATTAGCCTTGCGACCTCTCTTCTATATTGCAACTTAGGGAGCAAGGAGGAAGAAGACGAAGAAGAAGAGGATGATAAGACAAATAAATAGCTCGTCCGCCATGACCCTTCTTGTATCTCTACCCTCGGGCCTTATGTAGCTTGGAAGAGTGTTATGTACTCTTCTGTGGAATGAAGTACTCTTTCTCCAATTCTTTTTTGCTTATGTCTTGTATGCTTGCTTTGTCCACGAATGCTTTTGATATCAAGGATATTATCCAGAATGAACCAATCCGTGTAGGTAGCTAGGGCATAGCTAAGTATCTTAAGTCATCTAGAGTAGCTTGGTGAGTAGAGGTGGGCACCGGATCGGGCCGCCCATGGATCGGCCCGACCTAGTATGAATTGGGCCGTGCTAGGCACGACCCGCTTAGCACTATAGCAAGCCGTGCCATGACACGACCCAAAATAGAAGGCCGGGTTGGGCTGGGGTTTGGTGGCCCATGGCCTAGGCCTGGCACGACCCTCCAAGGCCTGGGCTGGCACGGCACGGCATGCGCCCAGGCCCGGCATGACCCGCATGCTAGCTCATATGGGCCATGCCATGGCACGACCCATTTGGCATGTTATAGCCTCTTTAAAATTTTTTTTTAAAAAAATAATTTTTATAAAATAAATTAAGTTGGTGGATAAAAAAAAGATATTAATTTTTTTTTATAAAAATAAAAATCATCTTGTAATGGTGGAGGGTTTGGCGTGGATCTCTACCAGTTTATTAATATAAATCAAAATTATACAAAAGATGGAGGGGCGCTAGGCCTAACCTCCACAATATAAAGAGAGAGAATTGATAAGAAAATAGAGGTGACTCACCTCAATAAATAAAAAGTAAAAATATATAATTTTTAAAAATTAAGAATTAAAAATAAATCTTACTAATTATCTATTATATTTGTGTCATCCTCATCATCAGATCCAGTATCATGTCCTCCTTTGTCCTGAAGTCTCGCCTCTGCATCCAGCCAATCTTTGAAGTAGAGCAACATCTCAACTATCTCGTTCGTCATCCTGCTTCTCTTTTCATCCAAAATGCGCCGACCTATACTGAAAGCTGATTTTGACGCTACTGTGGACATCGATACAGCTAAAATATCACGTACAATTGTAGACAAAATAGGATATTGATTTTTTACATTCTTCCACCAGGCCAATACATCAAGATTTTCTATTTGATTTTCATCTAATGCAGAGGATATATCATTTCGTAAATAAAATTTTAATTCAATACTTAAAGATAAAGAAAATTCAGATGAAGAAGATGCATGTGAATATCTCCTATATGCAAGAAATAAAAAAATAGATGATGAACGAGAGATACTAGAAGTTGATTGTGAAGATGATGTGGACTATCTAGATCCACGAAGCTTTTCATCATATAATGCAACAATATCATGAAGTAGCTGACTTACCTCAGCTTTAGATTCTTCAGAATCATGATTCATATATCTATCAATTTCATCAAGTAAAATATGTACGCCACTTAATTTGATCCATGGATCAAATACAGTAGCTAAGTTATACATGGGACATACGATATTTCAATACTAATTTTATTTTATTTTTATTTTATAAATAATAGACATTAAAACATCATCAAATCTATATTGTGCAAATTGACCATAAATTATATATGCTTGTTGTAAAAATGCACAAGAGGTTGAAAAATAAACACCAGAAAGAGTATTTATAGCATTATAAAAACTAACTAAAAAATCTTCTAAATTTTTTTTTCAATCATTTTCAGTCAAAATAAATCTTAATTTATGATTATTTATATATGTATTTAATAAATTTTTATATGGATATGCATCATAAATTATCATATATATAGAGTTCCAATGGGTAACTACATCAAATTTAAATTTTTTAAAATATTTACCATGGTCTAAACATAATTATTTAAATTTTTACAATCGTACTCTTGAAATATGAATAAAAGATACTGCATTTTTAATTTTCGTAATTATATCTTGAACCATGTCCATTCTAACTTGAACAGAAAGATTCAAAATATGACATGTACATCTAATATGAAATAATTTTCTATTAACAATGGGACGAAAAGAGTCTTTTAATAATTAGATAGCTACATTATTATTAAATACATTATCAAATATAACAGACATAATTTTATTACTAATGCTATATGCAACTGCAGTTTGATAAATAATATTAGAAATTTGTTGGCCAGTCAAAAGAATGAAAAGTATGAATACGCTTATTTAATTGCCAATCATTATCTATGTAATGAGTAGTAATAGAAATAAAATACATACTACCTACAGATGCAGTCCATATATCAGAAGTTAATGATACTTTTTTATTTAAAGTAGAAAGAGTACCAATTAAATAATGCTTCATTGCTAAATAATTTGTTATAGCTATTCTTTTAAATATACTGGTTCTTCTATAAGTGGGTTGTAAAGCTAATTGAATATATTCTTCAAAATTGAAAGATTGACATAAGCTAAAGGATAATTCATCTCTAACATCCATTTTATAAGTGCCTTTCTTTGATTTTCATGATTATAGGCAAGAGTTCCAATAAGAGCACCCTCTTGTGTATTAAGAGTGCTTTGAAAATGAGAATCACTTATCCTATGAGACTCTTGATATCTTTTCAAATAGCCAGTTCCTCCAATACTGGTACAACTATATAATTTGGCATATTTTTTACATTTTGCATTATAGACTCCAACTATCAAAATTCTATTGGAATCATTCTACACGGTGCTAGTCCTCTTATGGGAAGAGAATTCAACTTCCTCAGAAGAGGCTTCAGAGAGAGCAGGAAGAATTTCTTCCTCCTCCAAAATAGGAAGAGAAATACCGGCATGCCCAGCGGCGCCGGCTATACTCTCATCATCATAACTTACCATCTAAACTAAGTAAATGTAAAAAAATAAAAACTAACCAGTAATCAGCAAAAGCAAATTAAATTGTAGAGCTAAAGAAGAAGAAGAGATGGAGCTGAGACTGGAGAATTGAAAAGACGGAGGAGGAGGGCCGGGCTGTCGGAGGTTGGATAGCCAGAAAGTCAGATTTGTGGAGCTGCCCTTGAACTACGATCGCCAAAAGAGAGATGCTTCCTCCTCTTGTATGACTCTTGAATTGCTAAACTATAATTGCTACATACTAAATAATTTAATGGAAGATTGAAGAATTGCTTGAAGAGAGAATAAATAGAAGTAGGAAGATTAAAGAAAGAGAATTAATTTGATGAATTAATGTGGTGAGAATAAAAGAGAAAAATTTTATTTATAGAAGTTCTAAATTTTTATTTTTTCAAAATACCTCTCAATCTAGCCATTTTTTTGGCTATTGAATGGGTTACAATGGTAAAAATAAGAAAACTAGCCATTTTAATCTTTAAAAAATTTAAAAAAATCTGATTTTAGCCATTATGGGCTGGCTTGGCCCATTTCAGGCCGTTACGGGCCATGCCAGGCACGGCCTTTTCATACCGTTGCCAGTCGTGCTGGGCATGGCCCGTTAAGGCTAAAAAAAAAAAGGGCCTGACGGGCCAACGAGCCGTGCCAGGTCTAGTCCGCCAATTTCCGGGCCTAAGGTCGTATCGGGCGGGGATTTTATGCTTGCTGTATCGTGCCGGCACGGCTCGTTTATGGAATGAGCTGTGCTTGGCATGGCTCGCTATAGTACCAGACCCATTGGGCCTGGGCTGGGCTGGGCATGGCCCGATGCCCATATCTATTGGTGAGTCTTCAAACCAACAAGAGGAAGACCGAAGCTCGGGCTTACTAGCGCACCAAGGCTCATGGGTAGGCGCAAGGCCTGGCTGAAGCTATTCAACCAACTGGGGCTTACTGGTGCACCAAGGCTTATAAGTGGCCTGGCTCTGACTGCTCGGCCAACTAGGGATTATTAGTGTGTGAGGCTTATGAGCCAACTAGGTCCTACTAATGCATTGAGACTTGGAAGCAAGTGCTTGGGCCATCGAGCTGATGGGGCTAACTGGTACATAGAGAGTTGCTAGCTATTCAAGGGGCCTAGCTTCCATATAGGCAGGTGGCTTGGCTCAGGCCATTAAAATTATCGAAGTTAGTTAGGACATTAAGGCTTTAATTGCAAGCAGTTACCAAACTCGGGGTTATGGTTATCCATGCTTACCTGCAAGCATGGTGGCCTGGGTTGGGCCATTGAGCTGATGTGGCTTACTAGAGCTCTAAGACTCGTCAATGATGATGAGGTTGCCTGGCTTAATTGGTCCATCTTCACTCGTCAGTTGTAAGATTGCTGTAAGCATGTTCTGCCTATATAAATTGATTGGATCCTAGAGTTCTTTAGCCAGGACCAGAGCCATCAAATTGCCCCTCCGACCATCGGTCATGTTGCCGCTACATGGCCCGTTCAATCATGCTAAAGTGCATTCGTCAGTGATTATTCCTATCTCGTCCGACTTGTGGTTGGCATGTCTGATGTGAAATACTTTGACAACAATTCTTGCAAGAAGAAAAGTAGTTTCAGGTCAATTTTATATTGACCTTTTGATGGTACATCTTATTGATAGCAAGGTCAGAGATTGTTAGAGTTTGATGATCGAGGATGAGTATCCCACCCAAATATTCCAAAGAATATGTCTTGAGGCATACCACCTCGACAACATAGTACGGTCCTTCCTAGCTAGATGAGAGCTTTCCATGTTTTGTTGGCCGGATGACTTCGACTCTTCGCACCAGATCTCCAAGTTGAAAGAACTTGACTTTTACTCAAAAATTATAGTACCGAGCATTACAAAAAAAAAGATTACCAACAATGACTCCTGAGCACCAGATCTTCAAGTTGGAAAAACTTGACTTTCACTCAAAAATTATAGTATCGAGCATTATAAAAAAAAAAGATTATTAGCGATGGCTAAATGTTGTTGCTAGTAACCATTTATCATCGCCTATACTATTAGCGATGACTTTCCATTGCTAAAAGATCAATAAAAATAACCTCATCACTAATTATCATTATTAGCGATGGCAAAATTTCTATCACTAATAACGATAATTAGCAATGAAAATTACCATCATTAATATCTTTTTATTTTATTTTTTAAATTAAAATTTTTAAAAAAACTATTAACGATGGTATTTTCCATCGCTAATGCCATCGCTAATAATTTTTTATTTTTTTTAAAAAAAATTATAATTATTTTTTTTAAAATTTATTTTAATTATAGTAATAAATAATTATATTTTTTAAAACATATTTTCTCAGGTTAGCATAAAAAATAATAATTTTAAAAATTCGAGCATAGAGGCCTCCTCCAGCAGACCCCTCTCTCCGATGGCCAGTCGTCAGTCAGCCACTGGGCCCCTCTCTCTTCCCCTCCTCTCTTTATCTCCCTCTTCCTCTTTCCCCTCTACTCTCTCTTCCATTCTTCCCCCATCCTCTCCTCTCTCCTTACTGGCTGCTCTCGAGCCCTTCTCCCTCTCCCATTCTTCTTCTTCTGCTCTTTGCCAGTGGAACCCCCCTATGGATGAGCCCCTCACCCCGTCATGGCCTTCTCTAGCGGCCGACTATTCTCGAGGGCTGATGCCGGCCGACTGCTAGGCTCCTTTCTTTTGCCCCTTCCTAACTAGATGCTATGCTCCACCACAGCTAGCTAACTGTTAGTCCTAATACGAGCATATGATTTTCTAACATTCAACAGTTAAAATAGCAAATTTGAAATCTTAGTTTGCCATGAATTTTTCAACATCAACATCATCAATCATAGCAAAGTAATTAAAGATATGTTAAAAATACAATATCTTAAAAAAATCCATAAATTAGAAAAACAAAAAAGGGTAAAAAAAAAGAAAGCCAAATTCATCATTCTTCCTGTAACTAAAAAATCAAAACGACTGCAAATAGTTGCTTATAGAGGAAGAGTAGTAGACCATCCAAGATTGTCTTGCCATTAAGAAAAGTTCAATAATGTAGTAAAATCCTTATCCAGAAATCACCACAATCTCCTCATTTAGAGCCATATAAAGAAGATGAACAAGAAGCAAGAAAAGAAGATATATAAAAGATCGCATGTAGGAAGCACAACATCACCTCCATTTTCTACCTGGAAGACCTAGGATAAGAAGAAGAACAAGAAAGAGAACCCAGCCAATCTTGAGGAAGAAATTTAGAAGCCAACCTGGGAAAAAGATTCCTCTTGCATTATCTTCTTCTCCTTTCCATCTAACGATGGCCGCATGCCAGATGTCTGTGAAACAACAGACCTTCCAAAGCTACCACATCTTATCGATAGAAGAGGAGACATACAAAGAAGAGGAGAAGACGGGGAGGGCATGAGCTAGGAAACCAGGAGGGGATGCAGTGCAGGGAATTTGGCAGGAGAACGGTGGCAATGGGGGGAAGAAGTGGGGAGGGGGAGGCAGGAGGAAGAAGAGGAAAGAAAGAATGAGATTTAATTTCTTCATAAAAAAAAAGCATCAAACCGAAGTAGGAGCATACAAATTATTGTCACACCCCGTCACATGTTTGATATCAGCAGGAGCAAGTTAATTTAGATGCTAACAAAACCAACATTACTTTTGCATATGCAGCTTCCTAGGATCAGGGTAGATGTTTTTAGCATTCCCAACAATGATATTCTGATGATGATGATAGATAAAATTATCTGCTAACTTAAAACAACTTCATCTGAAATGCTAACTTAAAACAATTTCAACTATATAAACAATATTAATTGGTATTTAAGACTTACCATTTGAATGAAACATTCTTGCAACAAAGCGGATAGTTGGAGGTTTGTTTGGACAGTCCTCCAGGAACTAAAGAATTAGTTTGAACATTCCTAAAAAACTCGAGATTTTTTATATATTAAAAAAACATATTTAATTAACGAATACGAGACTAGCTATCAAATTTAAAAAAGAACTTAAAACTATGAAAAAATCAGCAAAATCAATGCTCCAAACAAACACATTGCTAAACAAATCCTATTCTTATTTTCTACGCCTTGCGGCAACTATAGGAAGTGAGGAAAATATTTAAAGAAGTTTGAATGAACAAGAAGCAAAATCAAAAAAAGCGATGCAAACAAATATTAATAACTATATCAAATGCAGGCTACCTGCGCATTAATTTTTGGGCTTCAATAATCAAATCATTCCGTGTATTTTTTATAGCAAGATGTCCAACTTAAGGCCAGGAAACAAGGGCCCATCCGATGACCTCACTGTTATGCAGAGGCATATGGATTTCCAAGCAAAACTAATTCAGTTGGCAAGAACACGCCATCTAATGATAAGCAAAATAAAATCTATTAATCTATTACTTGACAGCTTAGGCTGATATGCATAGAAAATAAGATGCACGTATCTGTAGCTGTTCCAACATGCCTAAATCATGATCAAATGCAACAACTGAGGTTGAAGGGACTAAAACCAGAATCAGTGGTGAGCAAATTGCAAATAATGACATTATTCTTTGCATGCAAACAAAGAAAAGAGGAGCGTGCTTCAGAATTCCTTCGCAGGGGGGAACTACCTGATGGCTGAAACCAAAATTTAGCAAACAAACTATTGGAATCAATATAAAAAAGATTTATCGAGATAGCAACAGCATGTAATTGATATAAAAAAAATTCTCATGCCGCACGTATGTCTTGGAAATAATACTGGAGGAGCTGAGTTGCCTTACCTCCATCCCAAGGTGTGTCATCAGGACTGCAATTCAAAACACATGCGCAAAGTTGAAGCAAAATGTGAAAATACAAACAACTCTAAAAATAGATCAAATTGTTCCTTCCAAACATATCCAAAAATAACCGCATTCCAGAGCATGATGTTATCGTCCTGGGGAGCCCGCTTATACCAGCAGGGGGGGTCTTGCTGCAACCGCTTGAAGTCCCTTATCAGCCTCTTCCTTCAGGAGTCGACATTCTCACTGCCCATAACAAAATCACCAAAAAAAAAGACAAAAAATTAATTACTCCCCTCCAAAACAGACATGTCTTGAACTTCCTAATAGATTCTAATCTACCTGAATCCTGAGAATTCAAAGGAAACTTGATCCTAAATATTTTAAACAAAATAAAATATAAAAGCAAAGATGGTTCTTATTCGCCAAATTTTACTAAGCCAACTAAATCCAATGATTAGTAAGAAAATAAGACGGAGGAAGAGAATAAACAAAACTCTTGAGTTGTATCTAATTAACATGATATTAAAATTCAGTCACTATTTTGTCCAAAAATTTAACATTTTAATGATAGATGAGGATATTTTAAAATGAAATTGGATTTCTCAGGATCTAAATTAGGATTTTTAAGTTGTTTACACACAAGAAGGCACCATGCATGAAAAAAAGATAGCAAGAAGGGTCTCTTATCATGCAAGCAGTACCAAACGAACAACATCTATAACAAAATCCAGGTTTATCTAAAACTAAATTAGGTTTTAAGTCATCTGAGTTTGGGAAATAGAATAGAGCCACCAAATCACATGCAGAAGGGAAACAAGCATCAAAAAAAGAATAAAAAATCATCAAGAGAATAGGATCAAGAATAAAACTAAGAGGAGCTAGGCCGACGGCTCAAGGAGGTGGCCGGGGCTCGAGGAGGCGGGAGATGGCCAGAGGCTCGAGGAGGCGGGAGACGGCCAGAGGCTCGAGGATGGGGGATCGAGGAGGTGGGAGATGGCTGAGGGCTCATAACCGGGGGCTTTGAGAGGCGGGAGATGGTCAGGGGCTCAGGAAGATGGGAGGCAGTCAGAGGCTCGAGGAGGCGATTGGGTGCTCGGGGATGCCGGATCCAGTGGCACGGTGGAGTAAAACATAGATTAGAGGTGGGGAAAAGAGGAGGCGGCAGGGGGACCAGAGGTGGGAGAATGAGGGCGCGTGGGGAAAAATGAGGACGTGCGCGGGGGGGGGGGTAGAGAAAAATGAGGGTGCACAGGAGAAACAAGAGCACAAAAAAGAATTTTTTTTTTCTTTATTATACAAAGATCGGACTGGATCATGAGTGATCCCGATTCGATCTGATTTTTTAATCGGGTTCTAATGTTGAACCCGGACCCAACCCAATAGAAGATCGGGTCAGATCAGATCGGATCCATATTCAAAAATTTTACCTTATTGGATTATTGGGTCGAGCTAGATTGGGTTGGGTCGGATCGATGTATAATCCTATTCTGTTTGCTCTATAGTTTACATGTTGGATCTAATACTGAATTTGGATTGGGTCAAATCGGGTTGGATCCAAATTTAGTAAATCCAGATCCAATCCAAAAAATTAAATAGATCAAATTTTAGAATCCGACCTGATCCCATGGATCCTTTAAAATAGGTTGAATCGGGTTTAAACGGATCAGTCTGAATTGGGTCACTAGTCAACTCGACCCATTTGCAGCCTTATTCAAAATATATAAACCAAAATAAAGTGAAATAGAGAAAAAAGATTCATGTTGCTAACCATAACTTACTCGAGATTATATTTTAGTTGAGTTAGATTTAATATTTTTAACTTCTAATACAAACTATCTATTTGATAACAAGTAACAGATCCTAGTTCATATTTTGGATGGTCCGTCCTTATGAGATTCAATCTTGAATAATTGTGTAATATTGGATGATCCATTCTCAGGAAGGTAGGAGGCGGCCGGAGGCTCGTGGTTGGAAGCTCGAGGAGGTGGGAGGCGACCAAGGGCTTGCGATCAGGGGCTTGGAGAGGCAAAAGACGGTCGGAGGCTCGGGGAGGCTACCAGGTGCTCGGGGATGCTAGATCCATGACGTGATGGGAGAAAAAGGGGACTGGAGGCGGGGAAAAGAGGAAAGTAGTGGGAAAAAAAGAAAAAATGAATATGTAGAATTAGGATAAGTATTAGTGACGACTAAGTTGTTGTCGCTAATATCGTCACTAATATCTATAGAGATGACAGTAGTCGTCACCACTACCATCGCTAATAATTATTAGCAATGGCTAAAGTTCTGTTGCTAAAGCTATTGGTAAAAATAGTTATTAAAGATGGTAATTTTGCCATCTCTAATTCTGTTACTAATACTCATTATTAGCGATGGCAAAATTACCGTCGCTAATACTCTATTTCTTATAATGGAGCTACTAGTCATTGTTAGGCTATTATTAAGATTTGAGCTCATTTCCTCATTTCTCCAAGAAGATTCCAGTTGGCTCAGAGGTCTTTCAGATTTCTCTGCTCATCAATAGCTTCTACACAATGCGAGGCAGATCTCCAAAAGGATGATTGCTTCAACGCTGAAGGTGAGGTTGAAAGATGTTTCACAGGCCAAAGTCTGATAAGTGGTGGGGTAGGCCCAGAGGATGTTGTATAGGTTGTCCACCCAAGGTCCTTTGGCTCGATCTAGCTGCATCTTTTGGATCCTACAATATAGTCCTGTTGGTCATCTCAACTTTCCTGTTGGCTTGAGAATATTTAACTAAAGTAAACTGATGATCAATATGCATGTCAGTGCAGAACTCTTGAAAGTCAGAGTTGTCAAACTACCTCCTTTGTTAGTTATAATGACTCAAGGTAATCCAAAATGACAGATGATGGATCTCTAGATGAAATCCTAGACTTTCTTCTCAGTGATTCGGGCTAGTAGCTTAGCATCAACTGATTTAGCAAAATAGTCAATCACCACTATTAGCAACTTTCTCTATCTAGTGCTTGTGAGAAAGATCTGAGGATGCCCATCCCTCACTGAGCAAATGGGCAAAGCACGCTAATTAGAATGAGTGGGGCTACCGGCTTGTTGACCTAAGGATTAATTTTAATGATGCCAAAATGCTTAAGTATAGTTCTTACTAATGTAAGTTTGTGAGCATGCTTATAGGAAAATTCTTAATGCTCACATGTTGCACAAATAATCACAAAGAAGTCCTTTCAAAACAAGTCAAACAAGAAGCTTTCTAAAATGCTCAACAAAGGATAAAGAAGAAGCATCGACTCTAATACATTCGAGCCAACTCAAGCACGTTCAAAATGAGATTTGCATAATTCAAGAGTCAACCACTACTCATCTTGAGTCAACTCTAGAAAATAAGTCGATCCCTGCAAAACAAGAGTCGATGATAGAATGGTCTTGGGGTGAAAATAGAGAGCAGTGAAAAATAGCTGAAACTCAAGTCAGCCTCAGAACATCTCAAGTTGACTCTACTAGAATTTAAGTCGATCGCACTAGAAGCTGAGTCGACTCCAAAATGACTATAGTCAAAAGATAGAGAGGTATTCTGAGATATTATGGATTATGAGTCGACTCCTGAAAAAATCGAAGCAACTTTTGATGAAGTTGAGTCGACTCCTCTGCATCTGATAAATATAATAGCTAGTTTTATAGAAATTCTTCAATGACTAGTTTGAGTCCTCTAACAGCTATTTTGCCTTTGTCAATCATTTTTGGAGGTATTTAAATGGAGGATTGAATTGAAAAAAAGTGGGGAAGTAATAAATGAGTGAGAAAGAAGAATAAAACACCCAAGAGAGCACTCAAGTCTATCCTCTAACAATTCAATTGAATGGAGAAGAAAGCTTGAAAGCATTGATTGTGTGACCTACCAGCTAAAGCATCTCCTCCAAGTATTTAATCAAGCTTCTCTCAAGCATTCAAAGAGAAAGTCAATGCATTCAAGAGATATCTACATCGACTTCTCTGAGCTACAAAGAATTTTTATCTCTTGAGCTTTAAACTATAATTTATTATATTCTTTATATTGTAACAAGTTTCTTGAGCATAGAAATTTAGGATTCAGGCTAGTCCAAACTGATAATTAGATAATTGTATTTGACTAAGTTAAGGAAGATCTAGTTGAAAAGCTTTTAGATAGTAAATCTATGTAAAACCAACTTGGTTGATTGTGATCCTGGTGAAAATAATCGGACTATATAATCTTGGTGATTATAATAAAATTTTTAAGTAAGGAGACTTAGAGAGTAGATGTAGGTATTCTACCTTATACCAAACTGCTATAAATTTTGTATATTTATGATTATGGATCAATTTCACTTATTATATTATATTTATTTATTTAATTCAACTACTTTATATTGCATTCACCACATTATCATGCAATTACTTACAAATTAGTGCACATACTTATTTTAATTACAAAATTTTGAAAACCTAATTCACCGCTTTCTTAGGTTGCTATTTCTAAGAAACAAGTGATATTAGAGAGAGATACTCTGACCAATTGATTTAACAATTAAGAGTTAAACATCATGACAACTCTGACTTGCTCTTCACTGAATAAAGGATAGTCAACTAATAGACCATCTCTTTTTAATCATACAAATTATATATATTGAAAAGCATGCATGAAAATTTTCATTCAAATATAAAATTATGATGTATGGAATATTATAATTAATAGACCACACACCCATTATTTTGATTAATGGTGTACCTTCTCCTAAATTGGAAAAGGATTAGGATGATCTAAATAAAAGAATAGGCCAGCTAAATGCAAAGCCATAAATATTTTATATTATGCTCTAGACACTAATGAATTTAATCATATTTTTGCTAAAGAGATAAGAAAACAGACTTGAAGTTATCCATGAGGGTATGAATCAAGTACAAGAATAAAAAATAAATATAGTCATATATAAATACAACTTGTCCAAAATAGAACCTCAAGATATACTATCACTAAAATATTTACAAGATTTATTAATATTAGTAATAGCTTGAAAAGTCTTGGCAAGGATTATACTAATAGTGATCTTATAGTAAAATCCTTAGGTCTTTGCCAAAGAATTCAATAGCCAAGGTGATGGTGATACAATAAGCTAAAGATTTAAATGTGTTATCCTTGGAAGAACTCATAGGCTCACTCATGAGTCTTGAGTTGAGTATGCACCCAAATGTTAAAGAAGAGGCCAATAATAGAATGATAATAGCTCTAAAATCCTTGGCCAATAATGAAGATAAAAGTGATGGGTTAGAGGAGACCGACAATAAAAGCGAATTGGCCCTAATAACAAAAACATTCAAAAGATTTATGACAAGAGAATGGTATGGATTTAAGAAAAAAAGGCCCGACCAAATAGGAAGCAAGCAGGAAAAAAAGGAGCAACCAGCCCTATGCTACGAATATAAGAAGCCTAGACACTTCAAAGCCTATTATCCTTTACTTAAGAAGGGCCTCAAAAAGCACAAAAAGAAAGTTATGGTGGCAACATGGAGCAATAATAATGATTCAAGCTTGGAAGAAAAAAGGTGAAAAGGAAAAATTTGCCAATCTATGCTTTTTGGCTCATGAGAATGAGATATATTCTAAATATCCCCATGAATTTACTTTTTAAAAAATTGTAAGATGCTTTTTCTATAAACTAATTGATGATTTGAAGAAGTTGAGTTTAAAAAATAAGAAACTTAAAAGGCTAAATCAAATTTTGGTTAATGAGATAAATGATTTTCAAAAGCAAAAAGAATATTTTTCTCAAAGAAAAGTATTTGATTGAACAAAATGGAAAACTTAAATCGATTATTAATAGACTTATTTTAAGTTCTAAAAAGATGCAAATGATCTTAGAAAGTTAAAAAGTGATATATTGATAGGACTATAGCCCCTAACCACTCTTCTAAAAGGTAATTGCCTAATAGAAGAAGTGGTTTATTAGCTTCTATACACAAGGCATAGAACCCCGCATCTATAAGTGTTACAAGTGGGCCTAAGAGGTCGACCCCAGTGGCAGGTTGGGCAGTCAGTCCTAATTTAATTCTTACCAACCAAGGAATGAGTTGATCCCCTATAAGTGACCCTTCCGAGGCTTGTTGCCATATCACCATCCATATAAACCCGACATCCAGGCCCCAAAAGGTGTGAGCTGAAATATAGCCAACATGTATGACAAAGCTGGATTAGGTTTCAATTCTTTGAAAAAGCAAAAGTTTCTAAAGAATATATCTATGAAGCCTATTTCTAAAAATCACTCAATTTCTTTTTTAAATGTAATAAAATTGGATATAAAGCTTTTGAGTGTAACTTGAAGAAAATTAGAAATTTTTTGTTTGAAACATTTTAGGTTTCAAAAGGAAACAAGCCTGCTAATCTTATAGAATCCAAGATGACTTGGATATCTAAATTAAAAAAATAATCATTATTTTATAGGTATGCTTGGTATTCGGTATAATAAAAGAAGATAGTTCTTGGATAATGGATGCTCAAAGCACATGATAGAGGATGAATCTCAATTCATCAATATCCTTGGAGCTAAAGATGGAGGGGTTGTAACTTTTGAAAATAATGAAATAGAAAAAATCATTAATCTCGGTAATATTCAAATCACCCCATCTACTTATATTGAAAATGTATTATTTGTTAATGGATTAAAATATTATTTGCTTAGTATTAGTCAATTATATGATAAAGGTTTTAAATTTTTTTTTTGAATCATCTCATTGCATTATAACTAGTTTCATTAATAATGATATTCAGTTCATAGGACATAGACATGGAAATATATATTAGGTATATCTCGATGATTTATCCAAGGATAACTTACAATGTTTAGTAGTTATGAATGTCAAAATTAATGAATCTAGTGGAATTTAGCATGATAGATTAGGTTATGCAAACATGGATTTAATCATTAAATTGGTTAGAAAAATTTAATAAATGATTGATTGAAAATCAATTTTGAAAAGAACAAAGTTTGTGCTATATGTCAATTTGGAAAACAAACTAAATCTTTATTTAAGCATAAAATATTGTTTCAACTATTAGACCATTAGAGTTATTATATGTGAATTTATTTGGACTAATTAAAACCACCAACTTAGCTAGAAAGGACTATGGATTTGTTATTATTGATTATTATTCAAGATTTACTTGGATTTTATTTCTTGCACTTAAAGATAAGGCTTTTGACGCATTTTCAAAGCTTTTCAAAAAGATTACAAATGAAAAAAAATTAAATATCTTAAAGATCAGAAGTAATCATTTTATTAAATTTAAAATTTATGATTTCAACTCTTTTTTATTTTAAAAATGGTATTAAATATAATTTTTCAGTCCCTAAGATATTTCAACAAAATAGGATAGTAGAAACAATGAATAAGATCTTAGAAGAAATGGTACAAACCATACTTTATAAAAGTAATCTTCTAGAATATTTTTGGATGAAAATAATTAACACATCATGTTATGTGCAAAATCACACATTAATTAGACCTTTTTAAAGAAAATGCCATATGAGCTTTGAAAAGGAAGAAAACTAAACATTGTATATTTTAAAGATTTTGGATGCCATTATTTTATCTTAAATAATGTTAAAAATAAATTAGAAAATTTTAATGTAAAATCTGATAAAGGGATATTTTTAGGATACTCTTCTACTAGTAGAACTTATAGAGTTTTTAATAAAATAACTCTAGTAGTAGAAGAATTAATTCATGTTATTTTTTTATGAAACTAACAATCTTCCGTCAAGAGAAGTAGATTCAAGTGATGATGTAGGTACTTTTGATAAAGAAATAAAAAAGATAAATCTTAAAGATACTCCTCTGTGAGAACAAGAAGAAAACAAGAAGAAGAAGAAGGGTTCTTCTTCTACAGTTTTTCTTTGATCTCTTCCTCCTTCTTTAGAGATTTTTGAGAGGTGTCCTAGGTTCAAAATCTCTTTTTCTTTCTTCTAAAAATTGAAGAGTTCAAGATTTAAAAAAGATGATTTCAAATCAATTGTCGAAAAAGAATTAGTATAGTACTAGCATACTATACTAATTTTCTGTATCAGAATTTCTGATCGTGATTTGTGGACTCATATGGATGACGTCTAGAGGTCGAACACGTGTGTAGCTTACAACATCATCCTCAAGCTCAAATCAGTAAGTTAGAATATTTAACTTACATAGGTAACAAAGATTTGATCTCCTATTATGCATATGATTCTAATCCAGTGTAGATCTATGTTGATATGATCAATACTTCTTCTTCCTTTATATTTTTAATTTTTGATTTAATCTCATGCCATAATCATGTAATAAGATTTTAGATCTAGGATATTTTTTGATTTTATAAATAAATATTAATTTATTTAAGTCTTTCGCTGTTTGATCTTGAAAAAAATTTCAAGATCTAGTTCTGAAATCCTAGATCTGATTCCTACAATTAGTATCAGAGCTTAGGTTATTTATTACATGATTATATATACATGTTTAAATTATTTTTTAGATTAGATCTAATTTATAATCTCATATTAAATCTAAAATTAAAAATCCTAATCATACAAACTGCCATAAGGTTGTCCTACTGTAAGATTTATCTCTTACAGTGGAGAGGTTATCCTAGTACGTGCTGATCTAAAACATTGATAAAAATTTTTTAAATTAGATCTAAGAGATTTTATGATCTGATTTAAAATATTTTAATCTAATTTTAATCATCATAAATGTGTAAGATTTGATCTAAGATAATTTATGATTGATTATAGTTGAAACTATTTCAATTACATGAATATATTTAGATTAGATCTAAAGTAGTTTCATGCTTATCTTACTTGCATATTGATTATGAATCAAACATGCAGCTTGATTGATAGAATCATATTATAAAAATATTTTATAAATATAAAAATTATTTTTGAAAAGTCAAACTCTAACCCTCAGCCCAAAACTTAATTAAGAATTAAGAAGTTATTTGATTAGAATCTAGGATTATGAATTGAAGATCCTAAGACACAAATCATAACATATTGGGTTAAATGGATTAGTGGAGATTAGGTCCATTAATTAGGTTAGACCTAAGGTTAGATTAAAGAATAGACTTAATTAGAGAATTGACTAAATCTAATCAATTATTATCATAGATTAGATCAAGAATTCTCTAGATCAATTACAATAGTTGTAGTTGGTCAAGGTCATGTCTTTAACGAGATCCAAGATGGATTTGATTCTTGGCTACGCGGTCTAGTACGAATTGTTAGGTTGATCTAATCAAGATTAATTAAATCAGTTGGTGTCTAAGATAAATTAGACCGGTTGTCTTTAATTGGTAGCCCGTTTACTTGGCCATTTTTAATGATATCTAAGGCAAGATTTGATAGACCCTCTCATTGATCAAACTTACATGGCCTCTTGGTGAAATTATATTTTGATCGGATCACTTGACTATTTGAGCTGATTTATGTCAGCTAGGTAAATCAGTATGACTGATTTAGGTGCTCCTAGACCAGCCTTTTAATGATCTCCGTTAAGTTAACTTAGTGAAGCCAGTGGAAAGATCATGATAAGCTAGTTCATCTAATCTTTTCTCTTTCTTAAATTAAAATTTTTAAAATTATTAGATTCTTAAAATAAAATAGTTATGATAATAACTAGATCATAGTCTCCTATTAAGTAGATGATAATGGATCCATTAGTTGGATAATCATTGGAGGCCCATAGGCCTGGTGCTTATCCACTAATGAAATTATCCTTCATAATATGATTTCTTGACTGCGTCTCCCTGAATGATGATTAGATTGATCAACTATAGTTAGGCTTAATCATTCATTAGTTAGATGGATCAAGTAAGATCATATTAATGGTTGGACCTAATCAGGACTTTCAGTGAAGGCTCTAGCCTACTAAAAAGATACCTAAGATAAAATTAAATTACTAAAAATTATTTGGAGAAGCAATTGATTAGGAACCTATCCTTAGATATACATGGATTGACCAACCATAGTTGGACTTGTGTGTAGTCTATGTGGATAGTGATAAACTTATGAGGCCTAACTTCAATAATAAGTATCGAAAGTTAAATGTTGTTCAGCAGCATGAAGTGGTTTGTGCTAGGGCCTCTATGTCTAGATTAAACATAAGATCCAAGAATAACCTAGATCAGATAAAGTATTATAAAGAGCAAGGGCATTGGAAGAAGAACTATCCTTAGTATCTTGATTTCCAAGACTCCAACAAGCTAAATAAGAGAGATGAGTAAGTAGTTGCTGATCAAGGATGTTATATGATAATATCTTATAATTTCTCTATTTGTGATACTTCTACTTGGATATTGGATACCGAAAGTCTAGTCCATATTTGCAATATGTTGCAAAGACTTTAAATTAGTAGAAGATTTGAAAATAATGAGCGATTCCTAAATGTTGAAGATGGAAGGTCTGTTCCAGTTCTAGATATGAAAATAATTCAACTTATTTTCAATAGTAATATCATTTCTTTAAATGAATATCATTATTGTCCTTTCTTTCTAATGAATATAATCTCTATTGGCCTTTTGGCCAAAGATGGTTATCATTTATCTATAAAGAAAGATTATTGTGATATTATTATGAATGATATTATAATAATGCAAGAACAATAAAGAAATGATATTTATATTTTATCACAGTTTATGAGTATAATGTACACTTCTAAAAAATATCCTAGATTAGATAATATTTTTGATATCTCCCTATGGCACCGTAGGCTAGGCCACATAAACAAGAATAGAATAAATATATTGACTCAAGAGAAAATTCTCGAAGTCAGTGATTATGAACCACTTTCAACCTATGAATCTTGCCTTCTTGGTAAAATAATCAAGTCATCTTTTACTGAAAAATGTAAGAGAGCTACTGAGCTCTTAGGTCTAGTACATACTGATGTATGTGGACCAATAAGCACAGATGTCAGAGGCGGATATTTCTACTTCATTACTTTCACAGATGATTTATCCAAGTATGGATATATTTATATGATGAAACATAAGTCAGATTCATTCAAAATTTTCAAAAGATTTTGAAGTGAAGTAGAAAAACAAACTGAAAAGAGTATTAAAATTCTTCGATTGAATCGAGAAGATGAATATCTATCCAGTGAGTTCTTAACATATCTAGGAGAAAATGAGATTCTCTTATAGTGGACTCCTCCAAGAACACCATAGCATAATAGTGTATCGAAAAAGAGAAATCGAATCTTGTTAGACATGGTTTGATCTATGATGGAGTTTTCTAGTCTGTTTGTTTTATTTTGGGATTATGCTCTTGAGACTGCATGTTATATATTGAACAATATACTGAATAAATCTATCATAAACTCCATATGAGATATGGACTAGACGTAGGCCTACACTTTCTCACCTATGGGTTTGGGGTTGTCCGGCCTATATCAAACATTTATATATAGATAAGTTTGGATCCTAGTATGATAAGTGTTTGTTTATAGGATATCTCAAAAAAAGTAAGGATTACTATTTCTACCATGCTGAAGAATAAAAGATGTTTGTCAGTCTTAAGATAATTTTTTTAGAAAAAAAGTTTTTTGGTGAAGGAACCGTTACCTCTAAGATTGAACTTGATGAAGTTCAACAAGTAGAAAAACTGACATATGTAGCTGAACCTGAGTCAAATTTGATTAGATCAGATCTGAAGCCTAGTGTACCTACATCATTAAATGATCCGATAGGGTACCGCATCATTCGAACAGATACTATGGTTTCTTGGTCAGAGACGGTGATCCCATCAAACTTGATGAGAACGATGAGGATCCGATCACCTATATGAATGCTATGCAGAGATCCGATTTTGAGAAATAGCTTGAGGCCATGAAATCTAAAATGGAGTCCATGAAGGTCAACGATGTGTGGACATTGATTGATCCACCCAAAGGGGTTAAATCTATTGGGTGTAAGTGGATTTTCAAAAGAAAAAAAGATGCAGACAGAAAGGTGAAGACCTATAAAGTGTGTCTATTTGCCAAGGGATATCATCAACGTTATGGTATTGACTATGATGAGACATTCTTTCCTATGGCAATGCTCAAATTCATTTAGATAATGCTTGCGATAGCTATCCATCTGGATTATAAGATCTGGTAGATGGATGTGAAGATAGCTTTCTTAAATGGAGAGCTGACCAAAGAGATGTATATAATACAACATGATGACTTCACATGCATAGATGAGTCCAAGGTGTGCAAACTTCAGAGATCCATTTATGGATTGAAGTAGGTATCTCAGAGTTGGAACATGCATTTTGATAAGGTAATCAAAACATATGGCTTTGTTAAGAACAGAGAAAAGCTCTACATTTACAACTAGACAAATGGTCCAGCAGTGGTATTTCTTATCTTATACGTGGATGATATTCTTTTAATCGAGAATGATATCTCCGTTATGCAAGAAATAAAAATTTGGTTATCATCATAGTTCTTCATAAAGAACTTGGGTGAAGCATCCTACATCTTAGGGATGAAGATCTATAGGAAGAGATCTTAAAGGATGATTGGGTTATCCCAGTTCACGTACATAGATACTGTGCTGAAGAGGTTCAGTATGAAGAATTTCAAAAAGGACTATCTCTCGATAGGCCATAAAATTTCTCTCTCTAAGAAGGATTATCTAACAACTCCTGAAGAGAGAGAGCGTATGAGTAGAATCCCATATGCTTCGATAGTGGGATCTATCATGTACGCCATGACATGTATAAGATCAGATATGGCATACTCATTAGGAGTAGTGAGTAGATACTAGTCTGACCCTAGACAAAACTACTAAAAAGTGTTTAAAGCCATCCTTAAGTATTTAAGAAATACTAAGGATCAATGGTTGGTTTATGGCAAGTCAGATCTAAAACTTATAGGATTTATAGACTCCAGCTTTCAATTTGATCATGATGACAGTAGAAGCATGTCGGGATATATCTTTACTCTAAATGGTAGAGCCATCTGCTGGAAGAGTTCTAAGCAGTATACTATGACAAACTCTATTTATGAAGCAGAGTACATCGCAGCATCAGATGCCATGAAAAAAGCTATGTGACCGAGAAAGTTTATCACCGAGCTCGAAGTAGCAGTCTTCCTAGATGGTCTGATTCTGCTTTACTGTGATAGCATTGGTGCCATAGCTCAGGCGAAGAAATCAAAGGCACACCAGCGGATGAAGCACATCCTGCACCACTTTCATCTGATCCAAAAGATCGTAGATCAAGGTGACATCAATCTTGAGAAGATCGATGGAAAGGAGAACCTGACCGATCCCTTCACTAACGCCTTGGTGATAAAAGAGTTCGACAACCATAAATCAAAGATGAATATTAGATACTGTGCCGAGTGGCTTTAAGACAAATGGGAGTTACTGAAAAATATATTCCAAAGCCAATCATCAGTCTGTTGATGATTGTGCTACATTATATTTATAATTAATTTATTAATTAATAAAATATATTTTTAATATTTTTTTCATCATAAAGTATTCATCTTCTAACGAACTCCATTATTGTGATGAAGTTCTTAGGACTATTTAGCTTCGATAAAGAAAGAATTTATCGATTAGTCCTTAAAACTATTCATGATTAAATGATAAGCTGTTAATTAGAACGACAGTTTCTATCGAGCATAGATCGCCGTATGCTATATAGATTGATTGTCCTCTTAACCAAGGAGTATAGAGATACTAGTATGACATAGAGATGAGATGTATGGGTACATCATCATTGAACGTGATCAACTCTAGAGCATTCTGCTATCGAAAATATCTCTGATGGGATATAGATATAAGTGTCCCTTAGATCCGAGATCACCTCAGTGACTTGCAAGCAACTCACTATGCTTTGGTATCGGACGAATTAAATTTTTAATTTAGTAATAGAAGGCTTCTGGGCATAGTCAAGTACTTGCATAGTCGGTGTGTGATCAAGATGGGATTAACCACTCTAAGAGTTGGAGAAGAATGTATCACTCTATTTTAATATAGCAAAACCTTAGCCAGGATAATCCATAAGATGAATTTGATATTTTGAAATATAATGTGGATAGCCTAATCAGAGTTGACAGTTGAACTTTGAGGTATCCTATGAGCATTTTGGTTAAGGAGATGAATTATATGAAAACTATATCTGCATGGATTTTAAGAATATTATTCTACACATTCGACATATCCGACCATCGGGTACCATTGCTAGATGGTTACTTCAATTGATAGAAAAATTTATTTCTATACTATCGACTTAGGTTCGAACCTATGAGGTTATGCATATTAAAGTTCATGATCTGATTGGATGGTTGATCAACGATTAAGAATCATTCTAGGATCAAACGATCAATATGATTGATATTTAACCTAGTGCAAGTATTGTAGGAGGATTAATTAGTAATTTGATTGCTAATTAGCTTAATTTAATTAAGCCAAAGAGTTGAGATTAAGTCTAATTAAATATAATTTAATTAGATTTGATTTGAATTTAATTGAATCAAGTTCAATTAGTTTATTAGATAAGCCAAGTGCAAGGAAGAACTAGTCCTAGTTCAACTAGGACTTGGGTCAACCCAATTTTCTAATTTGATTAAAAAATTAAATAAAAAATAAATCTAATTTAATCTAATTTAATTAAATTTTTAATTTATTTAAAAACTAATTTAATTAGATTAAATTAATTCTAATTTAATTTGGTTCATAGATCACTTGGACCAAGTTAAAATAGGAATCCTAGTATGACTAGGACTCCCTATTTCTTGCGTCATTGACCCCTCACGCCCCCCACTCCCCTTCTCTTTGATTTTGAACATGAGAAAATCTTTTCCTAGGCCTTCATGCATGCCTATAGCCTTTCCTTATTTCTTAGATGGCATTTGGTTGTGGACCAAGTCAAATTAGGAGTTGGTTTTGACTTAAATTCTATGAGATAGAATTTTAAGCACCTAAAACTCCTCCTTGCTTTGTGTCACCCACATCCCTGATTTTTCTCTCAATTTTTCTAGGTAAGAGGAGTATTTTGTGCGCTTATTCCTGATGGTCTACGGCATAAAAAAAGGAGGGGATGTCCAAGTATTGGGTGCTCCAACTAGTTGCCTATTTTGGACCTACCTTATCTAGGTGTTTGACCTAGATAAGACTCTTTCATATCTCAATATTTAAAATAAATTTTGGGCTAATTTTTTCATGAATTCTAGACCATTAAGAGACTTTTGAGGCATGTAAAAATCAAGGAGAAAGAATATTGAGGCATAGGGATTTCACAGACACCAATCTAGGTGTCTAGGTGAGAGAAAATAAGAAGAAAAAGAAGGATTCTTCTTCTAGGATTTTTCTTTGATCTCTTCCTTCTTTAGAGATTTTTGAAAGATGTCTCAGGTTCAAAATCTCTTCTTCTTTCTTTTGAAAATTGGAGAGTCCAAGATTTAAAAAAGATGGTTCCAGATCGACTGTCGAAGAAGGATCAGCATAGTACTAGCATACTGTGCTGATTTTCTGCATCAAGATTTTTTATCATGATTTATGAGCTCGTGTGGAGGACTCCTAGAGGTCGGACGCGTGTGCAGCTCACAATATCATCCTTAAGCCTAGATCAGTAAGTTAGAATGCCTAATTTGTATAGGTAACAAACATCTGATCTCCTGTTACTCATATGATTCCAATCTAGTGTAGATCTATGTTGATATAATCAACATTTCTTCTTCCTTTATATTTTTAATTTTTGACTTAATCTCATGCTATGATCATATAATAAGATCTTAGATCTAGGATATTCTCTGATTTTATAAATAAATATTAATTTATTTAAGTCTTTTGCTATTTGATCTTGAAAAAGTTTCAAGATTTAGCCCTAAAATTCTAGATCTGGTTTCTATAGCAGGTACTCTTGATAAAGAAATAAAAAAGATAAATCTTAAAGATACTCCTTTGTGAGAACAAGAAGAAAAGGATAAGAAATGAGAAGAAGGAGAAGAAGATGAAGAATCTTAAGAAAGAGCAAATATTCCTTAATAAGATATTAATGAATTGTCTAAGAAATAGAGGTATGCTCATAGTCATCCGAAAGAATTAATTATTGGTGATCTATCTCATGATATTAGGACTAAAGCATCTATTAGAGAAGTATTAAATCATTTTATATTTATTTCATAAATTGAATCTAAGAACATATTTGAAGCTGAAAAAGATGCTAACTAAATTAATTCTCTATAAAAATTAAATCAATTTGAAATAAATAATATTTGAAATTTAGTCAAAAGATGAAGATCATCCTGTAATAAAATAAATGGATCTTTAGAAATGAATTAGGTGAACAAGAAAATATTGGTAGAAATAAAGTTATTGCTCAAGGATATAATCAAGAATAAGAAATTAATTTTGATGAAACCTATACATCTATTGCAAGATTAGAAGCAATTAGATTATTATTAGCTTTTGTATGTTTTATGAATTTCAAACTTTTTTAAGTAGATGTTAAAAGTATAATTCTAAATGATTATCTCATGAAGGATGTTTATATAGAATAACCTCCTAGTTTAAAAGATCATAAATTTTTAAATTATGTTTTCAAATTAACTAAAATTTTGCATGGTTTAAAATAGACTCCTCGTGCATGGAATAAAAACTAAGCAAATTTTTAATTGAAAATAATTTCAAAAGAGGGGATGTTGATACTACTTTATTCATTAAAAGAAAAATGAATGACTTTTTGATTGTACAAATTTATGTTAACGATGTCATATTCGGTGCTACTAATGACATTTTATGTCAAGAGTTTGCCAAGCTAATATAGAGTGGATTCAAGATGAGCATGATAGGTAAACTAACTTTCTTTCTCAGACTCCAAATAAGACAAACGAATAAGAGGATCTTCATTCATCAAAGTAAATACACAAGAGAAATATTGAAGAAATTTAGAATAGGGAATGCTAAAGAAATTAGCATCCCTATGAGCTCTTCATGTAGACTTAACCAAGATGAAAATAATAAATATGTTGATTCTAAACTTTATAGAGATATGATAGAATTATTACTTTATTTAACTACTAGTAGATCCGATATCATGTTTAGTGTTTATTTGTATACTAAATATCAATCTAATCCTAAGAAATCACATGTTGTTAATATTAAAAGTATTTCAGATATTTAATTAAAACTTAAAATATTGGTCTATGATTTTTCAAGTAGTCCTCTATTAATCTAATCAATTATTCAGATATTAATTTTGCTGCATGCAAATTAAATTGAAAAAATATTAGTGAAACTTGCCAATTTTTAGGTACAAATTTGATCTCCTAATTTAGCAAAAAGTAAACTTAAGTTGCATTATCTATAATACGTGGAAGTTAGATATATTGTAGTTATAAATTATTGTGCTCAAATCTTATGGAACAAATAATAATTAAAAGATTATGGCATCAATGTAATCAGATTCCTACAATATGTGATAATACAAGTAGTATATATTTAACTAAGCATCCTATTCAACACTCAAGAACTATGCATATTGAAATTAGGCATCATTTTATTAGATATCATATGCATCATAATCATATTTTACTTGAATTTATTTCAACTTAAAAATAACTTGTGAATTTCTTTACTAAACCATTGTATGAAGAAAGATCTTGTTTGATTAGAAGAAAACTAGGACTTTGTAATCTCTTTAGTTGAGCCAATGTTAGAAAACTTTATCTAGATTAACCAACATTCCACTTTAGCTTATTTTCCCTATTATTTAATTCAATCTCAATTAAGTTTTTTTCTTAGATCAAATCTATTTTTTTTGTTGACATCTAGAATGGTGAGTCAACTCGTAATCTTATAGAGCCGACTCCTTGGTCCTGGTCTTTGAAAGATTGATTATAAGGCTAACCAGTAGATTCCTATGTCGTAGGAGTCGACTTGAATAGATCTCTAGTCAACCCCTATACCAGAGTTGATCATAAATTTTTTGAGTTGACTATTTTACAGGAGTCGACTCATATATTTCATAAGTCAACCCCTACATCGGGATTGGGCATGTTTATTTTAACTGAACCAATCCCAAAGCACTTTTCACATTTCTTTCTCTCGAGCCGAAAGTCATTTGAAACTCTCCCTCCTCTACTCCTTTGAAACCTCCAAGCCCTAAACCCTAGCTTGAGAAATCTCCTTCTCCAATAGCACCAAAGAAGTAGCTCACATACAAAGTAAAAAGATCTTGCTCCTCACATTCATCTCAACCATTGGATAGGGCACCAACCATTGGGGCATAGCTCGTTGAATGGTGCACTAAGTTTAGGTTTGACCCACATATTCCAGAAGATCTGATCCTTAAGCGCCTTCCTCCTCTTCTTGGCCAACAACTCCACCCCCACTAAGTCCTGTTCCTCCACCACTGGCTACATCCCCTGCTCCACCACCATAGGTACTACAATCTTCAAGAATTGTTACCATCAGATGAAAAATCAATTTTGAATTTTTAGAAAGGAAATAATTTCAAATTGGTAGATACATAAAGGGTCTCGAATGGGAGTTTCTATGTAGATTAAATGTTCCCACTTACCCTAATTTTGTTTGACAATTTTATGGTAATGCTAAAGGGGGTGATGGGAATATCACTTCAAAGGTAAAAGGTGTAAGGATTCACCTGAATATTGCTCAATTAGGTTAGACTCTTTAAATGCCAATAGATGGGCATATGCCTAATTATTTGGAAGAAAGGAAAATAAAGCTAATAGCTATTTTAGGTAGAGAAGATGTGGATAAGTATGATGATGTTTTTGCTAGCTTGTTATCAGTAAAAATGAGATCACTATAAGAATTTTAAATATTAGCGATGGTATTAACGATGAAAAAAAATTGTCGCTAATAATACCTTTTAGCTATCATAAAATCAACCAAAAAAGTTATCATCGCCAATAGTATTAGTGATGGCAAAAGCCATCATTTAAATTTTTTAATTTTTTTTGTAATACTTAAACATAAAATGATTATTAGCGATGATGAATTTAAGTTATTAGCGATAAAAATAACTCCATCACTAATAATTTACTATTAGCAATGGCTAATTAGATATTAGCAATGAAAAAAGCTATCGCTAAAAGTTTTTAAATCTTTCAAATTTTTTTATAATATTTAAATATAAAATAATTATTAGTGATGGCAGGTTTAGTTATTAGCGATGAAGATATTACCATCGCTAATAATTTTTTAAAAAAATTTAAATAATAAATTAAAAATAATTTTGTTTAAAAATATTAGTAATGAAATTAGAGACGATGACTTCCATCACTAATAATCAAAAAAAATCTCACCAACTCCATTTGAATCCAATTCAAATTTGATTCAAAATCCTGCCAAATCTAATTTAATTAGGCTTTGAATTCAAGTCCTACTTGAATTATAAAATCTAATTAGTCTCAAATTAAATTAAAATTAATTAAATTAATTTTTATTTAAATTAATTAAAAAATTAAATTTTAATTTGGATTTAATTTTACTTCAATTCAAATCCAATTAGAATTTAATTTCAAAATTTTGTCAATCCTAATTCAATTAGACTTTGAATCTAAGTCTTACTTGGATAGTAAAATTTAATTACCTTCAAATTAAGTCAAGTCTAATTTAATTTAATTTAATTAAAAAATAATTTTTAATTTAAATTTAATTTGAATCTAATTTGATCTCAATTCAAATCTTATTCGAAATTAGGGTTACAAATGAGTTAAGCTACTCATGAGCTACTCGAGCTCGACTTGAGTTTAAGCCTGACTCGACTTAGATTATTATCGAGTTCGAGTCAAGCTCGAGTATGCAAGTCAAGCTCGAGTAACAAGATACTCGATTCGAAAGCTTACGAGCCTACTTGTATATATATTTTTAATAATATTAATTATATATTATTAATAAAATAAGACTTAATTTTGAGCTTAAACTTGAGCTTAAGTATGGCTCAGTTCATATTTGAGTCGAGTCGAATCGATCTCGAGCTTTGCCTATTTTTCATCGATCCCAGTTCGAGCTTCGGATTTTAAGGCTTGATCGAACTCGAGCCAAATTTTGAGCTCGAGTATTTTGAGTTGAGTTGAGCTCGAGCTTCTAGTTACTCGACTTGATTGCACCCCTATTTAAAATTATGCCAAATCTAATTTAATTTGACTTTGAATCCAAGTCCTAATTAGATTGTAAAATTCAATTATCCTCAAATCAAGTCAAGTTTAATTAAATTTAATCTAATTTAAATTAACTAAAAAATAATTTTTAATTTAAGTTCGATTCAAATTCAATTCAAATCCAATTTAAATTCAATTCAAAATCCTATCAAACTTAATTTAATTAGGCATTGAATTCAAGTCCTACTTGAATTACAAAATTCAATTAGCCTCAAATTAAATCAAGCTTGCTTAAATTAAATCTAATTTAATTTAAATTAATTAGAACTTGATCTATGATTCAATTCGAATCCAATCCAAACCCAATATGAATCTAATTCAAAATTCTATCAAACCTAATTCAACTAGACTTTAAATCCAAGTCTGACATGGATTATAAAATCCAATTAGCCTCAAATTAAGTTAAGTCTAATTAAATTAATTCTAATTTAAATTAATTAGAAATTGATCCATGATTCAATTTAAATTCAATTTGAATTAAATTTGAAATCTTATCAAATCTAATTCAATTAGTCTTTGAATCCAAGTCCTACTTGGATTATAAAACCTAATTAAGCCTTAAATTAAATCAAGGCTAATTAAGTTAAATTTGATTTAAATCAATTAGAACTTGATCCATGATTTGATTTGAATTCAATTCGAAACTAATTCAAATTCAATTCAAAATTCTTTCAAATCTAATTCAATTAGACTTTGAATTCAAGTCTTACTTAGAATATTAAAATTTACTTAGCCTCAAATTAAGTCAAGTCTAATTAAATTAAATCTAATTTAAATTAATTAGAACTTGATCTATAAATTAATTAAGCTCAAAACTTTAAGAAAACCCAATATTGATTTTTAACCACAAAAAAAATGATCAAGAAGAAAAAAATTAATATTAATTTTTTAAAAAAATATGATTATTAGCAGTGACTTTAGCGATGAAAATCTTGCCATCGCTAATAATTTTAAAAAAATATTATTTTAAATTTTTAAAAATTAATATTAAAATTTAATATTTATAAAAATTTAATAGTATTAGCAACAGCTGATGGGTATTAGTGATGGAAACACGAAAAATGAAGTTTTGCCAACCATATTATTGATGGTGCACTTGCCATCGATAATAGTCTATATTTCTTTTCGAGCCTGTCGGAGAGAAAAAAATTTTCTTTCCTCCTTCACATAAATCCCCTCCCATTCTCCTCCATTGCTTTTTCCCACCATACTAGTGCCTCCTCCTGACTGGCGGTGACCCCCCTCCCCGATGCATCCTTCCTAGCATTTTTCATTCCCTGCACATCCTCCTTTCTGACATCCTGGCCTGACCAGTGCCTCCTTTGCTGCGACCCCAAGCCCGCCGCCTTGGCCCCTCCTTGCTCGAGCCTGCCAATGCTCCTATGCGGCCATCCTGAGGCCACCACCTTGGCCCCGCCTTGCCCGCGGCTGCCCTGACCTCATCGATGCCTCGTGTGCTGTAGCCCCGAGCTAGCCACCCTAGCCCCACCTTGCCCGCTGGCCGAAGCCTACCGCCCCTACCCCACCGACCTCCCCATGGCCCCATTCTTGCCAACCTGACTGCATGGTCCCTACCCCACCGCCCCCATCCCGCAACCCCAATCTTGCGGTCTCGTCCCTATATCAACACACCTACCATTATGAGTACTAGTGATGGCATTAGTGGTGGCTAATGTTGTCTAGTATTAGTAAAGGTATTAGCAACAGCTAGTACCATCTCTAAAATTTAATTAAATATTAATTTAATTAATTAGTTAGATATTTAATTAATTAATTTATTATATAAATTTTAGATCTCGGTATGTAAAGCGTTCGAATCAAAGAAAGATGCCGAGCAGCATTGCAAACATGGAGCCGAGGCATGCCCTACGTGCCCAAACCTTAGGTCATAGCTGGCATCCAAGGCATCTAGCCTTCGCATGCCCTATGTGCTCAGGCTGATAGAAGGTATCGGACTGCATTAATTATATGTCAGTTTTAATAAAATTTACATCGCATAGAGCGATAGACCCATCAATTGACTGATGTACATATTCTAGTGTATTCATATATTTATTTATTTTTATATGGATAGAAGAATTATGTACATTGGTTAATTGATTGTCCACTATAGATAGTTTGAAAAATATAAGTAATTATATAGGTCATTACAGTAATCAAACGATATGCTGAGTGTACGAAAGAAATTTTGGACTGTATTTTTTTTATTCTCCCTGGACGCGAGAACTAAGAAAAAATATTACCAAAATTTCTTTTGGCCCCTATTGTATGTTGTTTGATTATTGTAATGAATCAATAGAATTAATGCATTTTCTAATACGACAGAATTTATCTTTGCCTATTAGAATTTTTAGATAGTTTGCCATAGACCATAGTTGGATGGACCATCGAGTAGTCGACAAAAAGATTTCTACTAAAATAGGGAGAGTGTAGAGTACTTCTATGATTTTATTTTTGAAAATGTTGTACTCTTACATCAAGGATGGGCTAGTTGCCCTTGTAATAGATGTGATAATAGAGAAATATTTGATAGGAATATAATTACTACCTATTTGTACTGGCCAACTATAAGCATTGGTACCTGCATGAAGAGATGTGGAAGAAAGTTATAAGGATTAGAACCGAGCAGGATAGACATGGATAGAATGGTGGACATGGTTATGGATGCGGCTAATCCTAAATTTAATTGAGATGTGGAGGACGATGTAGAAGCTGGTAATAGCAATATTTATTATATGCTGAAAGATGCTAATGAACCACTATGATCGAGATGTGAAACATATACTATACTATCAGCTCTGTCAGATCTAGTTGTTGAACGTGAAAGCTGAGTTTAATATGATGGTCAATTGTTATGATAGGATGGTAGTAATAATAAAGAAAATGCTACCAAAGGATGAGAAGATTGTTGAGAGCTTCTATGCTTCGAAGAAAATGATAAAAGAGTTGGGCATAGGATATGAAAAAATAGATACATATTGTAATGGTTGCATGCTTTTCTATAAAGAGGACCAACAAAAGAGCTTATGTGGCATATGCAGTGTAAACCAATTTAAGCCAAGGCAAGAAGGTAAGAATCAGAAGGTCATACCATACAAGGTTCTTCGATACATTTCTCTCACTCCTAGACTTCAGAGGCTCTATTTGTCCAAGAGTACTGTCGAATAGATGATATGGCATAAAGAAGGACTCGCAAGCATTCTAATATGATGTGTCATCCGTCAGACAGTAAGGTATGTAAGTAATTTGATGCTTGTATCCTTTATTTGCTCAGAAATCATGCAATATTCGACTGGATCTATCTATGAATGGCTTTACATCGTTTGATTATGCAGCAGTCCCTTATTCATGTTGGCTAATTTTTATTACTCCCACTACTACAGAATAGGATTAGGACAGCGGTTGGTAACTGCTGTCATAGCCTAAAAAATCACTGCCACCTAGGATGTGTATGAAAGAACATAATATCTTTCTTACATTAGTCATTCCTGGACCACGATATCCTGGTAGAAGCATTGATATATATATATAAGGCCTCTTATTGATGAGTTGAAATTATTATGGTTTGATGGCTTCGTACTTTTAATGCATCGAAGAAGTAGAATTTTAATAAAGATTGCATTGATGTGGACCATTAGTGATTTTTCTGCTTATAAGATGCTATCAAGATGGAGCAGTCATGCGAAGCTAGCATGCCCCTATTGCATAGAGAATATAAAATCATTTCAACTTGAGCATGATTGAAAGTCCTTCTGGTTCTATTATTATCATTAATTTCTTCCCAAGCATCATTCTTTTTGAAAGCAACGGGAAAGTTTCAAGAGGAATAAGATAGAGGACCATGCACCCGATTGCCTCAGTGGTATGGAAGTATTTTAGAGGGTATCCTAATTGGATGAAGTCCCATTTAGCATTGAATTTGATAAGCTAAAGCCTAGGGGTTCGGTAGAACTCATATTGGATGAAGCGAAGCATCTTCTGAGAATTACTGTACTAGTCCACCAATTTGATCTATCGTAATCTTGACTTCATACGTATCGAGAAGAACATATTCAATAATGCTTTCTACACTATTATGGATGTTAAGGGCAAGACGAAAGACAATCCCAATTCAAGTAGATATGAAGAATACATGAAAGTATCCTCTATTAGAGTTGATTGAGGTATCACCTAAAAAATTTTTAAAGCTGAAAGCATCTTATACCTTAACAAGGGATTAATTGAAGGATGTTTGTGAATGGTATAAAAGTATTAAATTTTTAGATAGTTATGCAAGTAATCTAGCACGGTGTGTTAATGTCAAAAATTATAGATTCTATGGGATAAAGAGCCCTACTGCCATATATTTATACAACAATAACTCCCATTGGCTTGGTGTGATCTCCTTTCTAACTTCATATAAAGTTTTTCGATCCCAATATGCAGACCAAGCTGACTTAAGTGGGTCAAAATGATAATAGTGGTGCTGAGGGATCAGAGTGGGAGATCTCAATATTTGCCTATCTTGCTTGAGAATTTGGACTCGAGGTTCATCGAGTTTTCTCTAATACTGAACTTCAACAAGCAGAGATATATATTTTGCTAAATTGCATGGAGGTCGACCCATATATCTTATAAGTATCCATCATAATTCTAATTCTTTAATCATTTATTTCAGTATACTTATCTTATGTATATTTAGATAATATGATGAGATACTCAAGGAGAAAATCCAATCATAAGTGATGAAAAAAATATCAACACAGCATCCAAAGAACTTTGTATGTTAGCTCCGTCAACTGGTAACCATCCATTGTTACTATATATATTTTTTTAATTTATTTTTTTATAATATGTAGGTTATTCAAGAGAGTGAGTCCATACCAAGGATGCTGAGACCATTAGGTTATGATCCTGAAAAATATGTGACATGCTATAATGGCTGTAATGTAAATAATTTCAAATTTCATACCTAGCAATATGAAAATTATAAAAGCACAATGAACAGTGGTGTGTGTATCAAAAGCCAACTAGTGGGAAGATAAGGTGAAGAGTGATTATGATGGAATTCTCAAAGAAGTGATTAAGATGAGCTACATTGGAGGTAATGGTGTCATTCTATTTAAATGCCAATATTTTAATATCGATAATGGTATGAAGGTTGATCCACGGCATAGGCTTATTGAAATCAAACATGGATCAAAGCTTATATCAATAAGCCATTTGTACTAGCTGCACAGCTGCTCAAGTGTATTATACTTTTTTCCATCAAGAGAAAGAGAAAAAAGAGATCAGTAGGCTATATGCAAAATTAAGTCTTGAGTCATTCATTACACGCTCGAAGAAGAAAAGCCCCAATTATTAAAATGCTTTCAAGAGGATGAGATAGCAGTAGTTCATTAATCTTTCGATGATGTAGAATTGATGCTTCAGAAATTCTCGTATATGAAGATGGCCAATATGAGGAGGTAGATCCAATCGAGATTGTTTTAAAGGCAATCCTCTCCAAGAAGAGTGTTGGTGTGGAATTTGATTGATGCTGGAGTGAGCTAGAGTTGAGAAAGACGAGGCCACCATCAGTAGCCTGTAAAATAAAGTCCTGATCAGAGCCAGTGTTGGTGGCTCCGATAGAACCCTTCGATGCTCAAGTTAGCTCTTTCGGCCAACAGAAATGGAGTGCTCAGAAAATTAAGAAATAGAGCAATAGAAAGAAGAATGAGAGTTTAAAAAAAATATATCTGGAGGATCCTTTTATAGACAGAGCATGTAACAAACTGATGGTGATAGTCATAATCATCTGGTAGTGGATCGTTCAGATCACGTGGAGTTTGTTATGGAGGATAGAGAGTTTGTTGTTGTGACGTGCTAGTCTATTGAGATTTAGTAGTTGAAGTTTGGATGGAGCATGCATTGGCAGTGAAGAGCTTCGAGTTACATCAGTTCCAGAGTAGTTCAAACTTTTTTAAGGTTGCCTGCTTATATATTGATTTGTATTAAGTTGCTAGCTGAATTCATGTGGATAACAAGGTCCTTCTGGGTGATTGGAAGAAAGTCGACTGAATGAAACTTACCTAGCAACTGAAAGGAGCTCGTTCATAATAATTTTACCTGAAGGAGATCACTTGGAAGAAGATCAGATGGAGAAACCTGACTGGAGGAGATCATCCAGAAGGAGGATGACTGATGAAGTTCGTACGATGAGAGTACAACTGAGAAGATAATTTAGAAGAAGATCATTTGGAAGAAATTCGGGAGAAGATTTACTAGAGGAGTCTAGAAGGAATCCGACTTTGGATAGTTCAGAAGGAGTTCCGCTGGAGAAGGTCCGACTAAGGCGTCGCTAAGGGAGTCCAGAAGACTGGAGGAGTTCGATCGAAAGGAGTTTGACCGAAAGAAGCCTATCTAGTGATCAGATGGAGATCGGCCGATAAATGTTTGGTTGGCGGCTGTAGATGACCATGATACTTTTGCGACTCTGTTGCCCAAAAATGTAGCAACCCAAGGAGGGGGGGGGTGAATTGGATTATCTAAGAAAAAATTAAACCAAATTAAAGTTTAAGCAAATATGTGCTTCTATTTAAGCTAAGTTGTGTATTTGAGATGTATATAATGCAAGCAATAGTGGAATCATAATATAATTAGGGCTATGCAAGAATTTAATCAAGCTAAGCAAAAATTAAAAGTATGCAAGATAAGAGAGAAAAGGCACAACAAAATATAAAATAATTTATAGTGGTTCGGTGCACCCTCGCACCTACATCCACTCTCCAAGAGTCCCTTAGAAATTTCACTATAATCTCTTGACTACAGTGTGTTTATTTTAATTCGGAATCATAAATAAATCTAGTTGGTTTTTTAGGATCACCAACCACAACCTTACATCGATAGTTTTTCAGGCTCACTATCAACCTAGTTGGTTTTTCGGGATCACCAACCAAAATCTACATAATATCCAATTCTTGGCTTGGACGAGCCTTCACCCCAAGTTTCCTTCTTCCAAAGAAACTTGTAAACAAATCAAAATACAAAGATAAGTAATTTCAGCACAAAATCAAAAACCATAAATAAACTCTTTTGATGCGCCAAGAAGAGATTAATTGATTGGCTCTTTTAAAGCTTGAATACTCTTCTTTGGAGCTTGAGAGAATGCTGGAGATGATGGTGAAGATTGTCCTTGAAAGCCCTTTGAAATCAGTACTTGGTTCCTCTCTTTTCTCTCTTCTTTTGATGTGTAATAAATTTTACTCAAATCTAAAATATATTTTTTTAAAAATTTTTAAATCTTCCTTTTCAAATATTTTTCTAGCCTTTTATACTCTTTGTGATAGCTTTAGGATCAGTTCTAGATGTTGGAAGCCTTAAAATAGCCATTCGAGTGGAGAAATAACTGTTTGAAAAAGCTATAGAAAACTAGCCATTACGATCATTAGGTTGGCTCATTTTTTGACTGGGTCAGCTCAGTCCCCTGGGTATTGAAAAATTGGCTTTCTGCACTTTCTATATTTTGCTTCCACTGAGACTAGGTCAGCTCAATCTCAAATTGGATCGGTCCAGTTTGCGTGCCATGCATGCTAAAGATCATTTATGATCCTTTCTTCTCTAAATTCTTTTGTAGGCTAGACTTATCCTTTTTATCTTAATTTAATTTTTATTTTGATCTCTTGAAAGATGTATCCATTCTAGAATTTTTTTTTTAAAATTCTGAGTGATGAATCTCCATTTGCATGAGTGGAAATATTTAAAGTTTGTGAGCTCTTGAAATTTACAACTACACATCCTCACAAATATCATTAGTAATTTAATAATTTATACTCAAATACTTTTATTATCATCAAAATCAAACTAGGGTCAACAATCTTTTTCTTTTTGATGATGACAAAACTTTGAGTATATGCATAAAAATATAGTTTAATATGTTTCAAAAAATTAGCTAGAATAAGTCATGAAGTAATAATATACATAAACATAAATGCACATACATTTCATGAAAGCTCCAATTAATATTTCACATAATTTATATACTCATATCAAAATAATATTTCAATCCAAATCAATGGATATTAAGATTTCAAGCATGAAATTCATTGAGTTTCTTAAATATTAATTCTTTAAGCGTATACTCAATATACCTCTCTCCTTTTTGACAACATTAAAAAGCTCATAGAAAAGAACAAGAAAAAATCATCAAAAGCAGCATCAAGATATTAAATTAAGAGATGTATCAAATTCATAAAGTCAAATCAAAAAAATTATCTTTCCTTTTGAATGAATATTTCTTTTTATTTTTCAAAAATTAGCTTAAATTCAAATTCATTATTTTGAGTAAAAATTATTTCAAAACAAATAATTCACAAGAATTTTGCAGCAAAAATTTAGGATCAAATTTGAATTTTTAAATGAGTTTCAAAATTGAGTTTAGAAATTCTTTTTTGAGAAGGAATATATAGAAAATTTAATTTAGCTCCAATCATTTGCCAAAAATGATTATGCAAATCAAGTTTAAAGGTTAGCACATGAAAAGTTTAGTATTATATTTATCAATAAGCTTCAACATTACAAGAATGTATCAAAATCAATCTTTTTGGAGTAAGAATATGTCTCAAACTCATTTTTCACTCCAAAGAGTTATCAAAAATGATTTGATAAATAAAAGCATGTATGTCAAATTGAATAAATACCTGAAAGCTCAATTTAAGAAGATCATAAAGAAGTTTATTGAGAATTTAAGTTCATATTTAATTTTTCTTGACTTAAATTAATTAAAATTTTTAATCAAATTAAATTAAAAAATATCTCTCCTCCTATTTTATATATTTATAGTTAGATTAATTTACTTTTTAACTTTCTTCCTCTCTTTATTTCAAACCAAGTATATTTAACATGAATTTAACTACTAAATTTAGATTTTCTAAAATTGAAAGATATTTTTAATTTCAAAGATCTTTTTAATTAAATGATCATTTCTTCTTTAATATGTTCTCCCCCTTAATTTTGCAAACAAAGATATTCATAGTTAGTTAAACTTTTATTGATTTAAGTTTCTCAAATGAATAATTGATAAGAAGAAGCTATTAAGTCATGCTGATTTTCAAGAGCATGATATATTTCAACATTGATCATTTCTTTTCATAAATTTTAGATTTATCATTTTCTCACAATGCCTCCAAAATTTAGAAATAATATTACGAAAGTATCAGAGTAAATATATGATCCTAATACGTAGTATTCGAACAAAATTAGAGTAAAACATGTTATCAATACAACATACATTTGAGAAGAAGATTGTTTGATATCAATTATAAAAATAAATATCTCTTTACCAATTTTGATACCAATTAAAAAAATAGCTTAAACAGTAAATATCTTAGATATTTTTCTTGATACAAAGAAAATCTATGAAAATTATTTCTTTCTTATCTTGAGAGGTATCAATCAATTTGAAATATAAAGGTATCAATATTATAATTTATCTTAAGGAATAATGTCAATCATATATTCATGCAAAATAAATTTGAGACAATGCATTTTTTTCTTTTGTCAAAGATAAAGTAATAGAGTATAAAGCAATAATGGTCTATTTGATACCAATTGTTAAAGCTTTTGATCAAAAAAGATAAATCGATTAAATTTAGATCAAATTATTTTGATAGATTATTTTGAATTGATATCAATAGATCATGTAAACTAATTCATAGAGAGTATTTTTTTTTTAATTTAAATTCAGATCTTTCTTTTCTTAAGAAATACTACTCAATTAAGTTCAGAAAAGATATAAATTTTTTTAAATTTATCTCAAATGATATCATATCAACAAAAAAAATCAAATTTGAGATAAATACAATCTTCTTCTTTTGCCAAAAGATAAAACAATAGAGTTTAAGGCAAGAGTAAACTACTTGATATTAATTATGAGAATTAGGATACCAATTATAATAGTATTCTTGAAAAATTCTACTTGATACAAATTGAAAGAAGTTTGAACCTATATCTTTTAAGAACATTCCATTTAAAATAGAAAATAATCAATCTAATTCTTCTTAGTATCAAATATTTTGAAATTCAATCCAAATAGCAACTATCCAGAAAGAATTATCTTTATTCTTTTGATCAATGTAGATTTATAAGCACATCTTTTCCTGTTGAATAATGTTGGATATATTAAATGGATTTTTAAATTTAATTATGAAAGAGCTTGAGTTTCAAAAATTTCAGAGTATTGAAGCTTTTCAATGATTAGGGATAAGCATAAGATAAACTTTATTGCTTTCTTTTATTGAAAAGTATCAATCAATTACATTCATGTAGGAAGTCATTTTTCTAGATTTGTTTCAAAAGATATCATATGAAAAATATATCGAGGTAATGTATGGTATCGAGTAAAGTATACTTGAGAAGAAGATAGTTTTATATCACTTATTTTTTAAAAATAAACAAGTGAAGCAAAGTATTTTTCAGATACCAATTAATTATAAGATGGTACAATTAAACTAAATAATATATGAATGGGTAAATCAACAGTCATATAAATCCTCAAAATAAAGATGGATAAATCAAGCAATATAAGTGACTTCTTTTTAAAGTTCAACAATAATTTTTTTTTTTAAATGAGTACTCAAACAACATGAATATTCAAATGTGTAAAATGATTTCTCTTGAAAGATTGTAGCTCCTAACCGATGAGGATATCACTTGAAGATCTAAGAGGAGCAATTTCACTTATTATCTTTCAATATAACTCAACTAAAATTTTCAATCGGAATAAGATTAAGTTTAGAAAATATCTCTTCCTCATTTTAAATTCAAAATTAATTGGTCAATAAAATACAATTTCAATAGTGCATTTTTTTCCTCAAGACCATAAATTTAAAAAGAAATACTTCTCAAATTTAGTTAAGGATCAAAAAGCTCAATAAAAGAATTTTTAGAAATCATCAAGTAAAGTATCAATTAAATTCATAAATCTACAAAGACATATTCAAGAGTACTTTTCAACTTAAAAACAACTCTTGAATTTAGATCACATAAGATCTTTTCATCCTTCTTACATGGACCAATTCACAGAAAAATATCATTAAAATCAATCAAATTATATCAAATTTAGAAATTATAGTAGGATGTACCAAATATTTTGTAATATTTGTGTATCAAAGAGTATCAAGATTAGATTTGCGGCATACTTCATTATTCTCAAATGCATGAATGCAAAACATTTTCTCAAATACAATTAGACATAAGCATTTTAAAAACTTATCTATTCTTTTTAAATTTAAGTGTCTACTTTTCAAAACTCATCTTGTTATTCTCAAATTCAAATCGAAGTATTTTTTAGCATAGAGTATTTAAGAATTCAATATCGAGATAGGTCATTATGTGAAATTTAAATCATCATCTTCTCAAAAAAAAAAAAATCACTCATTTAAGTCCAAAGAGACATAAAATTTTTAATTTTGTCTCAAATTACTTTAAGAATATAGCAGTGTTAGTCAAGTTTTAAGATTAAAGGATTAATTCCATTTACTCCAAAAGATTGAGATAGTAATTTGCAAGGCAAAAGCAAGAATACCAAGTAATAAAAATTATTTTATAAAAATTATTTACCATAATATTTACTCATGCAAAGTTCATCAATAAATTATCTTTTAAAAGTTACTAAAGATTTTCAAAAATGAGTCAATAAAGTAAGTTCACTAAAATAAGTAAAGCATAGATAATCATTAATAATTTTATAGTACAAGTAACTTGATTTTAGTATTTCAATAATATTTTCTTTCCTTATTTTTCATAGTAAATGCTAGAAAATTAGTATTTTTATGTTTGTTCCCCTTTTTCTTTCAAATTATACATATTTAAGCTTAATATTTTTCTCTCCCTTTATTTTATATGTTAATACATTTTCAGTCAAATAGCCTTTTAAGAGCAAAAGTTTTACTTTCTCCTCCTATGTTTTATAGCCAATGCCATAAATTGAGTTATTTTAAAATTTTCTTTTTAAGTTGTCAACAAATGACCATGATATGTATATAAGTAAATATAACAAATGATCAAATTAATTGAAGGCAAAAATAAAATTGATGCTGAACATAGGAGTTTGATATTCATTAATTTTATAAAGGATGTCTATAAGAATGACAAACATCAAGATGATCAAAATGTATGACATCTATGACTAACAAAAATGGATTACTAGAGAGTACTAAAGTTCTAAGAAAATAAATCCTAGCATCCTCAGAAGAGCAGGTCGGTATATCTTTAAGAAAAAAGTTCAAGTTGACTAGATAGAGAGGGTAGTTTAGTATCTCCAAATAACTGATCTTAGTCATGCATATACTCCCTTGCTAAAGTGATAGCTTGAATCAATCATATTAACTCCTTTCTGATCGATGATTGTGTTTCCATCAGATCTCATCTTATCTGCTATGCTTGTGAAGTAAACTTTTGAATTTTTGCACAAACAAAAAGAATGATTATGATGAAAATCCTATCGATAAATGCATTTTTTCATCCAATATATTAAATAATCAATCTGAGCTCTCTAGATGATTGATCTATGGAGGTAGAGCTACTTTTGTCTAAACTACTAGATCCTCAATCCTGACATCTATTATAGCATGAATGTAGGTATGCAAAGTGAAATCTTCTGGAGAATATGATGCATGACTAATATGAAGAATATCCTATTGGTCATAGTAGTCGCATTTCTATACTTAGCTGATTGGCATTGATATCCTCAATGCCCTCGATATTATCTCAAACTAACATAATGTTTAAATATATCACTACTTGAGATAATCTAAGATACTCCTAGTATGCATCCAATATTATCAACATTCATCTCAATCTGCATGTCTTTTACTTTCAAAATTAGACTTTCAACTCTCATTTTTATGCAACCATAAACTTCTTTCGCTGATCCGAGGTAGGTGGGCAAATCTAAATAGCAGATAAATTTTTAGCCCATTAATAAATATCTTTAGTGTCCGAGCTAATCTTATATCATCCAATATAATATGAACACTTCAAACTTCTGAGTCTAAATTTTCGACCCTAAATATTATGTTTCCAAAGAATTCTTGAACTGAGTTCAGATAGATCAAAAGAACATGAAATTTCTTAGCGCAATCTCTTAATTTTCTATACAATTAAAATTTTTTCTTGTTCTAGAAATTCAAGAATTATTTTGAAGCTTGGTCCTTCTTTCTTGAATGGGATAATGATTTAAAAAAGTCCTAATTTTTTGAATTTTTGCATGAAATTTTCTCTTCTTTTGTGCCAATTACTTCCGAAGTGCCGAGAACAAAGACCACAAGGATAGGATGGAAATGAAAGGAAATGTCCAATTTTAATGGAAGTGAGGTTTGAAAGTAATTATGGCTTGAGAAATATGAAAATAGAATGATAAAGCCTTGAAATATTTTCAATTAAGAAATCCATCTCAGACATAGGGGTCGATTCCTTACAAATAGTTTTTCTTCAAGAAATCATGCAGCAAATAGTTTAAGGAGTTTTGATTCAAAGTGAATATAGTCAAATTGAATTGGAATATCAATAGTAAATCAATTCAATGATCAAGAATAATATTTGATTTAGAATTTATAAATCAATTTGGGGAATCAAAAATTAATCAATTAGGGATATAATAATTTGTCAATTCAAATGAGATCAACTCAAGAGGATACTAGATAATAACTCTATGAATTTTGGTTCAACTAAGAAATTTTGCAAATTCTTAAGAGTCAAGCTAAGATGCTATGCAAATCAACAATATCAAGCACACAATCTTTTATGACTAAATATCTTATCTTGATATTGTTAGTTCATGTATTTTTTTTTCAAATTTTGAGAGTTAGATATCTTATGAAAATGTCTAAATTTAATTTATAAGATTTGCACATAAATGTTAGAGCATATGATTTCTTTTGGAACCCAAATTTATTTAACCAAAGTATGACCATTTTTAATAATACTACATTCAGAAATTTTGTGGTCTACTTTGTTACATTTGAAACAAACTATGGAATGACCTTTAGATAAACATTTTCCAAACATATCCTTAACCTTTTTTTTTTTTCTAAAGGATTAAAATCAATTTCAGCTTTGTGAAAAGTAGATTTTTGACTTTTGAATATTAATTGAAGCTTTTCATAACTAAATATGAACTTTTCAACAATTAGCTTTAATATTTCAATCTCTTTTCTAATTTTACCATTTTCATCCATTAGAGATTTTTTAAATTTCAAAAGAATTTCTTTTTCTTTATCTAACATTTTCTTTTCTTTCAAAAGATTATCTTTTCCATCAAAATCTTATTCTTTTCTTCATATAAAGATAAATTTAAATTTTTAAGCTCTTTATTCAACTTAACATGTTCTTCAACTAAAAATTTTTCAGATTTGAAGTATATTTTTTTATCTTTAGTCATAGTATCTTTTTCTATTAAAATATCTTCCTTTTCTAATAAGAGTTTACTCTTTTCATCAACTAAAAGAATATTAGACTTTCTGAGCTCCTTATTTTTCAGCCTTAATTTCTTAAATTCATCCATTAAGTCATTAAGGGCTTCATATAATCCATCAAATATAAAGTTGGAAGAATTTTTAAGATTTACCTCATTTTCATTAGCCATGAAGCAAAGATTGGGGATACCTTCTTTCTTTTTCTCATTTTTCTCTTCTTTTTCTTGCTCCCTCTTAATCAAAGCATTCTTTCTTTTGTGTTTCTTTTTCTACTTCTTTTTTTTTTTCATCGATATGAGTGTTGAGGCATAGGTTGGGGTGAGCTTCATTCTCTTTGTAGGAGCTCGATGTTTCTTTTTGATTTTCTCTCCCATAAGTCATTTTCAATTTCTTCCAAACTTTCTTTGCTAAAATACAAGAAGAAATTAGATTGAACTCATTTATATCTAACGAACAATAAAGCATATTTAAGGCCTTAGCATTTAGTTGTATGGACCATTGATTATAATCTTCCATAAATTATAATTATGTGATTGTATAAAAATTTTTATTCTAGCTTTTTAATATGTATAATTTAATCCATTTAATAATGGGGGTCTATCTATAAAATATTCTTCATTAAATAAATATTCTATTTGGATTGCCATGATCTTTAACTCATGGCCGCTAGTTCAATAAATAATATTAGAGCACTTGCTCTGATACCACTAATTATCCAAAAATATAGCAACCCAAGAGGGAGGGTGAATTGGATTGTTTAAGAAAAATCAAATTAAAGTTTAAGCAAGGATGTGCTTCTATTTAAGCTAAGTTGTGTATTTGAGATGTATATAATGCAAGCAACAGTGGAATCATGATATAATTAGAGCTATGCAAGAATTTAATCAAGCTAAGCAAAAATTGAAAGTATGCAAGATAAGAGAGAAAAGGCATAACACAAATATAATATAATTTATAGTGGTTCGGTGTACCCTCGTACCTACATCCACTCTCCAAGAGCTCTTTGAAAATTTTACTATAATCTCTTGACTGCAGTGTGTTTGTTTTAACCCAAAATCACAAACAAATTGAGTTGATTTTCTAGGATCACCAACCATAATCTTATACCGATAGTTTTTCAGGCTCACTATCAATCTAGTTGATTTTTTGGATTACCAACCACAACTTTATACTAATAGTTTTCCGGGCTCACTATCAATCAGTTGATTTTTCGGACTCACCAACCAAAATCTATACAACGTCCAATTCTTGGCTTGGACAAGCCTTCATCCCAAGTTTCTTTTCTCCAAAGAAACTTGTAAACAAATCAAAATACAAAGATAAGTAATTTCAGCACAAAACCAAAAACCATAAATAAACTCTTTTGATGCGCCAAGAAGAGGTTGATTGATTGGCTCTTTTGAAGCTTGAATACTACTCTTCTTTGAAGCTTAAGAGGATGCTGGAGATGATGGTGAAGATTGTCCTTGAAAGTCCTTTCAAATCAGTACTTGGTTCCTCTCTTTTCTCTCCTTTTGATGTGCAATAAATTTTACTCAAATCTAAAATTTTTTTTTTAAAAATTTCTTAATCTTTCTTTTCAAATATTTTTCTAGCCTTTTATACTCTTTGTGATAGCTTTAGAATCAGTTCTAGCCATTGAAAGCCTTGAAATAGCCATTGGAGTGGATAAATAATCATTTGAAAAAGCTGTAGAAAACTAGCTATTACTTTCACTGGGTCGGCTCAGTTTTTGATTGGGTTGGCTCAGTCCTAACTAGGTCGGCTCAGTTTATAGCTGGATCAGCTCAGTCCTCTAGGTATTGAAAAACTGACTTTCTGCACTTTTTGTCTTTTGCTTCCACTAAGACTTGGTCGGTTAAGTATCAGACTGGATCGGCCCAGTTTGCGTGCCATACATACCAAAGACCGTTTGTGATCCTTTTTTTCTCCAAACTTCTTTGTAGGCTCGACTTGTCTTTTTTGTCTTGATTTAATCTTCATTTTGATCCTTTGAAAGATGTATTCATTTTAGAATTTTTTCTCTAAAATCTTGAGTAATGAATCTCCATTTGGATGAGTGGAAATATTTGAAGTTTGTGAGCACTTAAAATTTATAACTATACATCATCATAAACATTGTTAATAATTTAATAATTTATACTCAAATACTTTTGTTATCATCAAAATTAAACTAGGGTCAATAGACTCAATCATTTGTTTTGAAGCTCTGCTACCTTCATGAATGCCCGAAGAGTAATAAAGTAGAGACGAGGCTCTTTCGCTCACGTATCCGAAGCTCTTGGTGCAAGAATGCAGAGGTCCACCACTCTTTGTAGATTATAGAAGTTCATCCAGGAAGGAAGAGTTCTGTCGATCCGGTGTCAATTCAGTGCTGAGAATGCAGTGTCGATTTCGATAAGGAGAGAGTCCAAACAGCTTTAAGATCGATCAGGCCAGACTGCATTATGATCGATCACTTAATTGCTTCGAGAGCCGCTGCCATTGTTCAAGCTCATTCAGGAGAGACCCATGAGGCCCTAGAGGTTCTCAAGTTATTGCATGAAATTGGCCACGATTGCTGTCACTGGACGAGGTCGCCCCAAGACCCGAATCTTCTCAGACTTCGGCAGGAAAGGGTTTATCCCTAACATAAGCCCCCTACTCTTGAGTTCAAATTTTAAAAGAAAGAAGTAAAGGAATGTGAGTGCCAAAGTCCTTTTTTCACCATTCGTACCCTTTATAGAGAAAGTCTTAGCACTATCTTCACTGACATCGAAGCTTCATTAATATGATTTGACTTGAAAAGATGAATTTTCGAAACTCCCATCAAAGTGCTGCCCAAGGCATGGCTCAATAAAGATTTCGGTCGTTGCTGCTCTGCTACCATGATGAGGGAGACACGTGTTGGCCTGAAGTTGGTTACTAGAGATCCACAATCATGTCCGTTTCAAACTTTTTTGGCTATTTAAACTCATCTTCCTTCCTTGAGATTTTATTTCGCCCAGGTCTCCTTCCTCTTTCTCTGGTCTCCCTCTCCCTTCTGCAACATAGCACCAGTGTCTTCCAACATCTTCTTCTACTCTTGGGGGTTCTCTCCTTCATTTTTCATCAAGCTTGCCACCTCTCTATTCTTTTCCATCGATTTAGGTCAGTTTTTGAACTCTTTTTTTTTTATCATTTATGTCTTTTAGCATCTCTACTTATTCGATTTCTTCGAGTGAGCCTCGAATTTTATTTTCTTTGATTTTTTGAAGGTTTTCTCCATTTTGGTTTGATCCTCATATCCTCTGAAGAATCCTGATCAATCGATTTTGAAAGTTTGGCTCATTTGGCTTTAACGGATCCACCCCATAAGAATTTTGAATTTATAGAAGAACCTCGGCCATCCTTCATCCCTGATACCATCCCATGCAAATTTTGGCCTGAAGACCTTTCACTGATTAGGATCTAGTTTGAAGTTTCTTTCGATTACGAACTTGAACTCTCTGATCCTAGCGATCGAGCCTGCTCTCCTCCTGACCGAATTTGTTTGTATGTCGAAACCCTCCAGATAGGACTTTGGCTAATGATACCTTCCTTTATAATCAACTTATTCAAGTTCTTAAATATTTTCTTTGCCGCCATGGCACCAAACTCCTTTAGGTTTATTATAAGATTGCTCTTTTTGTGCATTATGGGCGGTGTCTGACCTTCCATCTCCTTATTTCATAACATTTTCATCTTCAAACATCACCCGACCATCAAAGATTGATTGTATGTGTCTCTCCAATTTGGTAAGAAGGGGATACTCAAGGGTGCCTCTTTTTTTATTCATAACTAGAAGAAGAGATTCTTTTTTTATCTTGTGTCCTTCTCTAAAGCTAGGCTTCCTTCCTGGGGTAACATAAGGGATTCAATCCATCAAGCTTCCAAACTTGAGAAAGAGGATCGAGACTCGGTCGATAAGCTAAAAAACTACTGAGCTCTCCCAAATAAGGACTGCTAGATGATCAGATCTTTTTCAACTTTGGTCTTAGTCCTCTCAATCCGATAGATAGTTCTTTGTAGTCTGCCAATTGTGTATGGTCTCCTTTCTCTTTTTGATTTTATTTTTTTTTCTACAGAAATGACTCCTGAGGCGCGGAATCACCTGGCCAAGGGGATTAAGTCTCTTAAGAGGAAGGATAGCTCCACCAAAAAAATATCAAAGAAGGCTCGCACTGATGAGCCGATGCGCCTATCCAAGATTCTGATGCGGCAGCACCAACTCCGACCATGCCCTAAGAGGACGTTGCCTCTGCACTTTCTAAATAGTGTGAGGTCGTTGAGAAGAAGAAGAAGAAAAGGGATGCTGTCAGAAAAAGAGAAAGAAGGATGATCGAAAACTTAAGTGGTGAAGGCTCCGATTAGTAGTGAGCTTCCTTGGATGACCGTAAGATTGTCCAATCTCTCATGAAGGGTTGCATCCTCCCATACATTGCTGATAAAATGGTTGGGACAGAGGATGTGGAAAGATTTGATGAGTCCTTCACTGCCTTCCTCAAGGTAATCAATATCTTCGAACTTGATCGAATGTGGGATGCACTTCTAGAGTTTTGACTTAATTTTCTTCTATCCTACAGCTGGAGCATTACTTATTTGTCCATTCGAAGGCAATCGATTTCCACCATGTTGAGGCCTCTAAGGCCCTTCAAGAGGCTCGACGGAGATCGAGAGGGTTTGGATCGAGGTCAACCATTTGAAGGCGACCTTAGAGGCACAAATTGCAAAGGTCGATCGCCTTCGATAGGCATTGAGGAGAGAGGAGGAGACTTCTATGGAGCTAAGGGTAGCCTTGACTCTTTCAGAGGATAAAAGAAAGAAGGATGAAGAAGAGGTCAGCATCGAGAGGGAGCGGGCTGTTGAGGCCTTCAAGTCCTCCAAAGTAATGGAAGATATTAAGATTGCCATCATCCAGAAAGCTTTTCTAGAGGGATTCGAGATATGCATGAGGAGGGTCGCGAAGAACTTCTCCGAAGTAAACCTCGACCTTTGGATAGATGAGCCTAGTGATGAAGCTAGTCCTTCCAATGCTGGTGCTACCTCTACCATCACCGAACCTCCCCCTGAAGCTCCAAAACCTATAGTTGAACCTGAGACCACAAGAAATGCATCGACCTCATCTACTTTTGAACCAATCGACATCTAAAATTTTTGGTTACCTATACTTTTCTCTCTTTCTTTATTTTTTTTGTACTCAAATGTTTTGAGAAATGAAAATGCACTCCTTTCCTCTTTGCATTTGTACTATGGTAAATGTTATTCAGAGTCTCTTTAGTAATCGGGGTCAAGGTCCATCATCCTCGACTAATGCCGAGCCCTTGCTCCATGGGGTCCCTCTGAAATCCATAGTCAAGGATTTGAAGAGAAAAATTCATCATCTAAAAAGAAGGCTGAAGAAGATAGAGGACGAGCTCTATAAATCCAGGAAGAATGCTTCTGAGGTGATGATTGAAGTCATTCACCTCTGTAAGCTACATACGAAGAATTTCACAAGCTTCAGCATTAGGAAGGGAAACTTCGAGAGAAAATTGGCCGAACTCAAGAAAAATTCCAATAATAAATCTTGTACATTAACTGCAAAGATTAACTTCCTCGAAGTTGAGCTCAAGATGATAAAAGAGAAGATTCAGCTGTTGGAGGGGAGTTTTCCATGGTCTTCTGATAAAGCTCGATACAAATGGGATTGGTCCTAGAGGTTCTCCATGCTCTAGAAGTAGCTATTTGATGTTGAGTCTGCCAATGAGGCCTGCCAGGTGGGTTGGTGCAATAGGATATCCAAACTCGAGCAGCAGCTCCAAGTTGCTAATAGCAAAGTGGCTTGGCTTCAGCAGCGGCTCACTGTCAGCCATCGATCTGGCATCAATAGGAAATCAGAGGAGATTGCTTCTTTGAAGAGGATCATGGATGAACTCTTGGAATCGATCGAAATTGAGAAAGCCAAAGTTTAGCGGTTGAAGCTTCAGTTGATTTGTGAATAGTAGGCCATCAAAGATGCTAAAGTCGAATAGGAGGTTTTGAGGAAGAGGCTATGGGCGTCAGAAGAAAATTATCAAAGGACTAACAGAATGTTCCACAATAACCTAATGAGGAGGAAGGAGCTCGAAGAAAAAATTACCAGTCTGAAAGAATTTTTAGTGATAGCCAGCAGTCCGAAGTCTGAGGAATCAGATCCCTCTTAAAACTTTGGCTTTTTCTTTCTTACCTTTTTAGCCGATCTTACAGACCTTTATTTTATATCTGATTTTGATTTTATAAAATAATACCTTTCTTCATTTTCACTCTATGTGAGTTGAACACCTGTCAATATCTTTGGTTTCCTTCTCTCCCCCTCTTCTTTTTCTCCTTTTTTTGGGGGGGGGGTGGTCTCATGGACCTCGACCTTCTAATGTACCTTGATTTCAGTAAAAAAATACTTTCTTCAATCATCTTTTTCACTTTGCTTGGATTGTTTTGATGTCCCTTGGTTCTTCTATTTTCTCCACATTATTTTCTGTTGGAATGGTTGCTGAAAATTGACTTTTCTTCTATCTTTTCACAACCGAAGATCTTCATCTACGCTCGATTGAGGTTATCCTTTTATTTTCAACTTAATTAATTTTTCTATCCCCTTGTCACGACAAGGTCCTTCCCAACTCTTGAAGAGATCGATCTTTACTTTGCCCCCCCCCGGATCAGGATGAGGTCCTCTTCCTATTCCTGATGGGGCAGGTTTCTACTTCTGCCAAGGCAAAGTTTTTCTCCTATCTTGGTTAACTGGACATCTTTATTTACATCGGGATGAGGTTCTCCTCCTATTCCCATCAGCACGGTAGGAGCTCCGCAAGGCTGTTGATAGGGGCCTCTCCCCTCTTCTGATCTTAAATAATCGAAGATCTTTATCTTGCTCAAGTTAGGACGAGCTTCTCCTCCTATTCCTAATAAGACTGAAGGGATGCATAAGGATCATTGAAAGAGCCTCTCCCCTCATCTCGTCTTAAATTAACGAGATCTTCGCTTTGCTCAAGTTAGGACGAGGTTCTTCTTCTGTTCCTAACAGAACTGTAGGGGTACATAAGGACCGTTGGAAGGATCTCTTTCCTCATCTCATCTTGGATTAACGAGATCTTCGCTTTGCTCAAATTAGGATGAGGTTCTCCTCCTGTTCTTAATAGGATTGTAGGGGCACATATACTACTATAAAAATGGCCTATGACAGCACTTACTATGATAGCAGTTTTCAAAATCGTTGTCATAGCTCCTACGGCAGTGATTTTCGTTAACCACTGCTATAGGTCGGACCTATGGCAGCGACTTTTGTAACCGCTGCTATAGGTCCGACATATAGCAGCGGTTATACAAAATCGCTATCGTAGGTCGGACCTATAGCAGCGGTTATAAAAAACTATTACCATAGGTCGATCTATAGTAGCGATTTATTGTAACCACTACCATAAGTCAGATCTATAGCAGTGGTTAGTAGGAATCGCTGCTATAATCTAATTTATGGCAGCAGTTAATTATAACCATTGCCATATATATATATATATTTAGATATTATATAAGTTTAAAATTTAATATCCATCTTCATCATTCATTATCTAAATAATTATCATTAGAGTGTCATCGCAAAAGGTCGCCTCGATCCGATGGCCCTAGCTTCATCGATCAGAAAAATTTAATTTCGACGATCATGAATGACGATGCGATGATCTGATACATGGAGACCTCCAATAGATTCAAAAATCTGCAACGATGATCTCAATGATGTTTGTAGCGTACTATCAAAGTTTCATTTTAATTGAATATCATTATTTTGATCAATTTAGTATAGGTTAGTTTCGATCGATAAATGATAAACGAGTGATCAAAGGACCAAATGGTGTCCGATTATGAGATAATTTTTTATAAATAATTTTAGCTACTACTTTAATTATTTTTTATAGTAATGATTATAAAATTAAACTCGTGAGATGAAGAACGATCTAAAACTATACATCTCCTGATAACCATTTTAAAATTTCATTGATTGTTATGCTCGTACTTTTACAATATCTGCTTAACATGAATAGTTTACATGAAAATGATTTAAAATTTACTATCATCACCATATAAAATATTTAAAATTATAACAAAGATCATTTAACTAAAAAATTATCTCATAATTGGACGACGTTTAACCCTTTGATCGCTTGTTTCTAATTTAACAGTCAAAATCATTCCATGCTAAATTGACCATGATACCGATATTCAATTGAAGTAAAACTTTGATAGTATGCTACAAACATCATCGAGATCATCATTGTAGATTTTTGAATCCATTAGAGGTCTTCATCTATTAGATCATTGCATCGTCGTTCGTGATCATTAAAATCAAATTTTTTGATCAATGAAGCTAGGGCCATCGGATCGAGGCAACCTTTTACAATAATACTCTAATGATAATTATTTAGATAATGAACGATGAAGATGAACATTAAATTTTAAAATTATACAATATTTAAAAAAAATATTTTTAATTTATGGCAGTGGTTATCAAAAATCACTACTATAGATCTATAGCAGCGATTATAGAACCGCTGTCGTAGATCTATGGTAGCGATTTTGGATAATCGCTGCTGTAAATCTATGATAGCGGTTCGATAACCACTACCGTAGGTTAGGTTAAAAATCTTTAAATTTCTCTCTCTCTCTCACCCTCCTCCTCTTCGTCGTTGGTGAGGCTCCTTCTCCCTAGACCGATGTTGCCCCTCCTCCCCCTCGGTGGGCGTCGCCCCTTCTCCCCCTCGACCGATGCCGCCCCTCCTTCCCCCATCCCCGGTCACCTCTCCCCGCCACCCTCCACCTGCCACTCGACCCCCCCACCACTCCATCCGACCCTTCCTCGGCCCCCAGCGAAATCCCTCCTCCGACAAACCCCATCCGACCCTCCCTCGGCCCCCTACAAAACCTCACCTCCCTCTGGCGAACCCCCTCCACCCTCGCTCGCCCCCTACGAAACCCCCCCACCCCCACCCCCTCATTCAACCCTCCCTCGGTCCCCAAACGAACCTTCCCTCCGGTGAACCCCCATCCGACCCTCCCTCGGCCCCTATGAAGCCCTCCTCCGACAAACTCTCATCCACCCTCGACCCTCCGTCGGCCCCTGTGAAATCCCTTCCCCACATTCTATCCTCCTTCGGCCCCGATGCAAAACCAAACCCTCCTTTTGGCGAGCCCCCTCCACCCTCCTTCGACCCCCACAAAATCCCATTCCCCCCACCACCACCTCCATTCTGACCCTCCTCCAACCGAGTGCGAAGCCTCCTTCAGCCTCCTCGTTACTATGCCCCCTCCTCCTGGCCCCCCCATCCCGACCGCCCCTGCTCTCTTTCTCTCTCTCTTTTTTCTTTTTCTCTTTTCTCTATCTTACTATCTTGCTATTATTTTGTAGGTTACCTCTAGTGCCATCGTCCTTCTCTGGCATCATCGTCAATGATCCTCAAAGCTTTCGGTACGACTCGCTCTCTATAACTGTAGGTATAATTTTTAAAATTTTATAGCATTATTTATTAATCATGTATATTTATAATAATTTATAAAATATTTATAATAAATATTATAAATATTTATTATAAATATTATAAATATTTATTATAAATATTATAAATATTTATTATAAATATTATAATTATCTGCATGCCGTAGTTTTTGGGTCGTATCGTGATGGTAGCCTTGGGCCATGCCATGTCGGTGGCTGTGGACTAGATCTATCAACAGGTTGGATTCGGATCAGAACATGGATATTCAAATCCAGATCCAATTTTAATTACTGATACTGGATTCGAACCCGAATATCCGATGGATCTATACTTATGAGAGGGAGGGATCCGACCTCACCGTCATCATTGGAAGGGAGGGAGTCCGACCTTGCCGCCATCATTAGGAGGGAGGGGGTCCGACCTCGCCGTCGAGGGAGATCAAGAGAGGGAGAGTGGGAAATCGAGAGAGTGAGAGAGGGAGGGAGGGTGTTCGACTTCGTCGGCATCTCTGGGAGGGATGGGGTTCGGCCTTGCCGACGAGGGAGATCGAGAGAGGAAGAGAGGAAGATCGAGAGATGGAAAAGCTGGGAGGGAGGGATTCGGCCTCACTGTCGTCGTCGATGAGAGAGATCGAAAGAGGGAGAGAGGGAGTGATCGTAGCTGAGCCAGCTCGAGCTGACTAGGAGAGGATCCTAGCCAGATGTCTTAGGCATGGAGCTGATTGTCTCAGGCACAGAGCTAGCTCAACTTTCAAGTGAATAGAATTTGATATATCATGATGTTATATTGATTAATGTTCATTAATGTTGCAGGTCACGATGGCACCGAAACACCATCAAGCTTTCACCCCTGCCCCTCGATGGGTTACATGCAGTTCAGCATTCGAGGAGTAGTCGGAGCATACTCCATCCACCTCGACATCGACTGCTTAGGGATCTCCATCGTCGATATCTACTCCATCGATGGCATCTACTCCATCGATAGCTGAGCCTTTACCATCGCCTATATCTGAGGCACATGCTACTATGCAGGCATCTGAGTGTATGTTTTTATTATATTAGCACAACTTTATTTTTTATATAGTATTTGTGCACTTATATATTTGCATAATGTATTTGCATTGCAGGTGCATCATCTAGTCGGATATTTCGTGATCCCACACATATGGCACATGTGTAAAATAGCTAGTGTTGGGGATAAATCCCGCTCCAGCCGAAGTCTAGCTCAATACCCAGCCTAATGCAACCAGTAGCCGCAGAAGAGCTCCGGCAGATGGGCTTCAGCCAAACTCCCAGCGTCCGAGCTTCTTCTAGCCGACCGAACTAGTTAGCTACTGAGCTCCTTCCAGAGTCCCAGCGTCAAGACCGAGCCCCTCAGCGGTCGCCCCCTTCCAGCCGGTCGAACTACTTAGCAGCCGAGCTCCTGAAACCCCAGCATCCGAGCTCCTTCGAACCCGTTCAGCTGGCCGAACTGCTTAGCGATCGAGCTCCTTGGACTCCAAGCGACTGGGCTTTAACGAAATCCTCCAACGCCCGAACTCCTCAGCGGTCGCCCCCTCGACCGAACTCCTCAAGCAGTCGTCGCTCGACCGAACTCCTCAGCAGTCGCCCTCGCCGAACTTCGGTCGACCGAGCTCCTACCGAACTCTCAAGCGTCCAAGCCTCAGCTGAAGTCCAACATCCGGCCCAACGGTCGAGCTTCGGATTCCCCTCGGCCGAACTCTTCAGCGGATGAGCCTTAGCTGCATACCTCCGCCTATGGGAGCCAAACTCCCTCCAATCTTCCTCTTTAGGAGCCCGAACGCCTCCGAAATGGGCACACGACGAAGGCCTTCAACCCTTCTGCAGCCATCACCATCAGTCCACTACAAGCTCTGCAGCTATCACCATCAGTCCGCTGCAGACAAAATAGCGACCCACTGTCAGGCGGCGATGGCTATCACCATCAGTCCGCCGCAGGCGATAGAGACCCACTGTCAGGCGGCGATGGCTATCACCATCAATCCGTCGCACACGGCACCATCCCATGAGACTGACTCCGCCGAACCTCGAGCGGCCCACCAGCATGCGGCTGCAGTTGTCACCATCAAGCTTCGCTATAAAAAGGACCCTTTCGATATGCTAAGGCTAAGCTCTCTGACCTCTAATCTCTCTGAGCTCTCCTCTTCTTCTCTAAGCTCCAGAACTCATTCCGAGCACTCCATTCCTGTTGGTCGAAAACTGACTTGACCGTCGGAGGGTACTATCGGAGCCACCCCCATCGATTTCGGATGGAACTTTATTTTGCAGGTCCCCGACGGCGACCTCACCGGCCTCGACTCCGGCGACCTCCGACGACGATGAGTTTCTGCACCAACAGATTGGCGCTAGAGGAAGGGGCCTCCGAACCTCCGAGGTTCCCTTGTTCTTAAAGGAGTGCTCGGCGACTCTTCTCTTCCCTCTCCGGAGATCTCCCTTTTCTCTTCTCCAGGAAGAAGATGCCTCCTAGGAGAGCTTCGACTCGACGCTCGACGGCCTCCATAGCCCGATCCCGTCCGAATCCGTCTGTTCCCGCTCCGACCCCGGTGACTCAGGCCCCATCCGTAGCTGTGGTGGATACGGAGTAGTTCAACTAGCTCGTCCAGTAGGTTCGTGGTCTCACAGAGGCGGTGCAAGCAGTGCTGCGCCAACAAGCCCTAGTGCCACCCCAACCGGCGTGGGACTCTCCGAAGTCAAGCGATCCGGTCCAAAAGTGATTGACCTGGGCATCCCGACCTCCGATACCCGAATTAGAGAGGTGAAGGAGGGAGAGCCCTTGTTCGGATCATGGATCGGCCAAGGGTGAAGCCTCGCGCCCATTCCACCAGAAAGCCTAGGAGATCAGAGACCGTGAAGATCTCTTAGATCAAAGGGTCTTGGAAATGAGCCGGTGAATTGAAGAACTTCGTCACACTCCCCCCTCACGCGGTAATGACGTCTGCACTAACCCCCCTTTTTTGCAGAAAATCATGCAGGAGCCGGTCCCGTCGAACTTTAAGCTCCCATAGTTCGGGAGCTACGACGGGACCACTGACTCGGTCGACCATTTGGAAGCCTTTCGGACGACGATGCTGCTCCACGGCACGCCAGACGCCATATTGTGCCGGGCCTTCCCCTCTACCCTTAAAGGAGCTGCTAGAAACTGGTACTCGGTGCTTAAGCCGAGTACCATCTTATCGTTTGACCAGATGAGTCAACAGTTCGCAGCCCACTTTATCAGTAGCAGACGGCTGCGCCGAGGTTTGAATTCCTTGATGGCCATCAAGCAGGAGGAGGGGGAACCCATCCAGGCCTACGTCACCCGGTTTAACGCTGTCGCGTTGGAAGTCCGGAACCTGGACCAATCGATCGCCATGGCTGCCCTCAAGGGCAGCCTTCAGAAGAACAACTTATTATTCTCCCTAGAAAAGAAGTATCCAAGGGATTTTGCGGATATGTTAGCTTGGGCTGAAGGATATGCCCGGGCGGAGGAGGCCTTCAAGGCTAGGGATGGCGAAGCCGACGGCAAGCGGCGAACTGAAGGGACGGCCAAGTCCACCGAGGAAGGGAAGTGGAGTAAAGCTCGACGGTGCTCCCGGACTCCTTCTGGTCACTGGCGGACTCGAACTCTCCAGAGGAACCCGAGGTGGGGAAGCCCAGACGGATCAGCGCGCCGAGGTTCTCCTCAGCGCCGAAGCTCTCCCCGATGAAGGTTTCACAACTACGCCCCCCTCAACACTCCAAAGGCCTAAGTGCTGATGGAAATCAGGGAATAGCTTCCGAGGCCAGACAAGATGTGTTCCCGACCCAGCAAACGCGATCCCAACAAGTTTTGCCTCTATCATCGCGACCACGGCCATGACACTGAAGAGTGCATCCAACTCCAAGACGAGATCGAAAAGCTCGTCAGACAAGGTAGACTCGGCCGGTTCCTGCAAAAGCGGCCCGAAGAGCGAGGGGAGCGGCCAAGGGCGGTACCATCGGGTCGGGAGAGCCAGGAAGGTCGGCCGCCTCTTGGCATCATCAACACTATCTCGAGGGGACCTCGGAAAGGGGAGACCAGCGAACCAAGAAGGTCGATGAAGAAGCAGAGGATCGCGGAGCCCGTAGCCTTCACCGAAGAGGACGGTCGGGGGATCCAATTTCCACATAATGATGCGATTGTAATTTCCTTGAATATCGCTGACTACGATGTATGCCGCATTTTGCTAGATAACGGAAGTTCGGTCGATGTATTATTTTATGATGCCTTCTTAAAAATGTCCCTGCCCGACGATCGCTTGAAGCCAATAAATTCTCCGCTGGTAGGGTTCGCCGGCAATACCGTACCAATCGAAGGCGAAATAACATTGACCGTAACAGCGGGGCGATGTCCGAAGCAGGCCAAGGCTCGGGTCAACTTCCTAGTCGTGAGGACTCCGTCCGCCTATAACGCGATCCTCGGCCAACCTGGTCTAAATGCACTCCGGGCGGTAGTGTTGACCTATTATTTGAAGATGAAGTTCCCAACGAACCATGGGGTCGGAGAGGTCAGAGGAGACCAGGCACTAGCAAGGTATTGCTACTCGATCGCCCTGCATAAGGGAGATCAGCTGACCCCTGTCTTGTTGACGGATTGGACGTTCGCGACGACCTCACTGAGGAGCGGGGCAAGCCCGCCGAAGACCTCATCTCTGTGCCCTTGAATGACGGAAGCTCGGAGCATGTGATGCAGATTGGCTCCAACCTGGCAGCCGAGGTTCGGGAACAGCTCGTCGCTTTCCTCAGAAGGAACATGGACGTCTTCGCCTGGACCCCAGCGGATATGCCAGGGATCGACGCCGAGCTCATGGAACATCAGTTGGCCGTCGATTCGAAGCACCGTCCTATAAGGAAAAAGCTGCGCCACCATGCCCCGAAAAGGCAAAAAGCGATCGCCGAAGAAGTAGACAAGCTCCTTAATGTCGGACTCATCCGGGAGGTTAGCTATCCGACCTGGGTCTCGAACGTGGTTCTTGTCAAGAAAGCAAACAACAAGTGGAGGATGTGCGTCGACTTCAAGAAGCTGAGCAAGGCTTGCCCAAAGGACAGCACCCCCTACCTAGGATCGACCAACTGGTGGATGCAACCTCGGGCCACGAGCTCCTCACCTTCATGGACGCCTTTTCTGGCTACAACCAGATATGCATGGCGCCCGAGGATGAAGAGAAGACCGCTTTCATTACTGACCGAGATCTTTATTGCTACAGGGTCATGCCTTTTGGGCTCAAGAATGCGGGGGCAACATACCAACGTTTGGTTAACAAGGTCTTCAAGGAGCAGATCGGCCGCAACATGGAGGTGTACGTAGATGATATGCTTGTTAAGAGCCGAGCTTCAACGGATCACCTCGTCGACCTTGAAGAAGCCTTCGGTGCACTCAGGAGGCATAAGGTGAGGCTGAACTCGGCCAAGTGCGCCTTTGGTGTGACCTCCGAAAAATTTCTGGGGTTCATGGTATCGAGACGAGGAATCGAAGCAAATCCCGAGAAAATCTGAGCCATTCGAAAAATGATCGCTCCGAGGATGATCAAAGAGGTTCAACGCCTGACCGAGAAAGTGGCGTCCCTAAGTCGCTTCGTGTCAAGATCGACCGAACGATGCATGCCCTTCTTCCACGTTCTTAGGCGACCGAAGGACTTCTCCTGGACGGCGGAGTGCCAACAGGCATTTAAAGAGCTCAAAAGCTACCTCGGCTCGCCCCTGCTGCTGGCAAAGCCCGAACTCGGGGAGGAATTATTTTTGTACCTTGCTGTCTCCCCCAGGGCCCTAGCGGCGGTGCTAGTCAAAGAAGAAGCGAAGGCACAACGGTCGATCTACTACATCAGCCGAGTCCTGAGGGATGCGGAGACCAGGTACTCTAGACTGGAAAAGTTAACTTACTCTCTCCTAATCGCCGCCAGATGGCTCCGACCCTATTTTCAGGAACATACCGTCACGGTCCTCACGGACCAACCAATAAGAGAAGTTCTTCATCGGGCAAACGCTTCTGGAAGAATCACAAAATGGGCGATCGAACTCACGGAGTTCGACATCAACTACCGGCCCAGGCCGTCAGTCAAGACCCAGATACTGGCGGACTTCGTGCTGGAATGCATAATTCCGATCGAGACCGAGCTAGGATCGACCAAGATCGACATCGAAGCGGAGCCAGGCCTAGACGAAGCCGAGCTTCCACAACCGAACCCCACCGAGGAAAGCACCGACCTCCCCATAGGCTCCTGGACCCTGCACATGGATGGCTCGTCCAACTCCGCTGGAGCTGGTGCAGGGCTGGTCCTGGTTAGCCCCGAGAGAGTCGTCGCCGAGTACGCGCTACGCTTCGAGTTCCCGGTGATCAACAATGGGGCCGAATATGAAGCGCTGATAGCTGGATTAAAGATAGCAAGAGAGCTGAAAGTAGATCGGCTTTAGATCTACAGCGACTCCCAGCTGGTGGTCGGCCAAGTCAGCGGCAGTTACGAGGTGCGGGAGGAAAGCATGGCGAGATACCTCGGGTAGGTGAGGGATTTGACTCCGGCCTTTGATAACTTTGGCGTTCGACATATTCCGAGGGAGGAAAATGTGAGAGCCAACCTTCTCTCCAGGTTGGCCACTTCCGTCCCGGCCGAACTGCCCTAGGGAGTATTTTTGGAGACCCTAAAGTGCCCAACCCCGGAAGAGCTTCGGGTCGTCCTGCAGATGGAGTTCGAGCCAAGCTGGATCGACTCGCTGGTTGCATACCTCAGGGAGGGGTCCCTTTCCCACGATTCGAAAAAAGCTCGAAAGCTCAGGAATCAGGCTTTCCGCTATGTCTTATACGAAGATAGGTTGTATAAGAGGTCGTACTCCCTCCCGCTGCTAAGATGCCTCCGACCTTCGGAGGCCACCCTCGCACTGCGGGAAGTGCTCGAAGGACTCTACGAAAGTCACGTAGGAGCCAGGTCCCTATCAAAAAAACTGCTCCGGCAGGGGTACTACTGGCCGACCCTATTTCGCGACTCCATGGAATACGTAAAGAAGCGCGATCGATGCTAGAAGAACGCCAGCGTGCAGAGGCAACCTACATCCGAACTCACTCTGCTCAGCTCGCCCTGGCCATTTGCGCAGTGGGGGATGGACATACTCGGCCCCTTTCCAGCGGCGTCGGGGCAGAGGAAGTTTCTCTTGGTCGCGATCGACTACTTCACCAAGTGGGTCGAAGCCGAATCTCTCATGAGGATTACCGAGGCTAAGGTATAAGACTTCGTCTGAAAGTCACTAATCTGTCGGTTTGGCCTCCCTCGAACCCTGATAACCGACAATGGATGATAGTTCGCTGGGGCAAGGTTTGCCGAGTTCTGTGAAGGACTAAAAATCTCCCATCGCTTTACATCGGTGGCTCACCCGCAGGCCAACGGGGAAGCTGAGATAACCAACCGGACCCTGCTGCAAGAAATCAAAGCGAGGCTCGATAGGACAGGAGGGGCCTGGGTGGATGAACTCTACCATGTCCTCTGGGCATACCGGACTACTCAGAGGGTGCCCACTGGAGAAACATCCTTCATCTTGGCCTTCGGTACTGAGGTAGTTATCCCGATCGAGCTCAAGCTCCCGTCTGCGCGAGTCACGGGCTTTAACGAGCAACGCAATCCCCAGGACCTCCGAGTCGACCTCGACCTGCTGGAAAAAAAAAGGGAGGGAGCTCACATCCGGACGGCGGCCTATAGATGGAAGGTGGCTCGGTATTACAACTCCAGAGTCAGAAGCAAGGCATTCAGAGTGGGGGACTTAGTGCTCCGGCGAGCCGCTATCTCTCAGCCTCAGAGTCAGGGAAAACTCGCCCCTAATTGGGAAGGCCCATACGAAGTGGTGGAGGTCGTCCGGCCTGGTGCTTACCGTCTAAAAGTGCTTGGAGGGAGGATGCTTCCGCGACCTTGGAACTCAGAGAATCTGAGGATGTATTACCAATGATATCCCTTCAGTAAAGTTGCTTCGTTCCCGCATTATTATTCCATGGTGCAGAAACTGCGATAGCAGGAAATGAAGCTGTCAAATATTTGCCATATTGGGAACCGGAGGGGACCTCGTGCTAACGGGGGTGGACCGAGGAAAGCTCGATCGTAGGAGATAAGATCTCCCCCGAGCGCGCACTTCGACCTCGGCTGCAGGAGATAAGATCTCCCCCGAGGGAAGCTCGGCTGCAGGAGATAAGATCTCCCCCGAGGCGAAGCTCGATCGTAGGAGATAAGATCTCCCCCGAGGGAAGCTCGGCTGCAGGAGATAAGATCTCCCCGAGCGCGCACTTCGACCTCGACTGCAGGAGATAAGATCTCCCCCCGAGGGAAGCTCGCTGCAGGAGATAAGATCTCCCTCGAGGGAAGCTCGGCTGCAGGAGATAAGATCTCCCCCGAGAAAGCTCGACTGCAGAGAGATAAGATCTCCCCCGAGCGCGCACTTCGACCTCGACTGCAGGAGATAAGATCTCCTCCGAGGAAGCTCGCTGCAGGAGATAAGATCTCCCCGAGGAAAGCTCGACCGCAGGAGATAAGATCTCCCCCGAGGGAAGCTCGCCATAGGAGATAAGATATCTCCCCGAGCGCACACTCGACCCCTGCAGGAGATAAGATCTCCCCGAGGGAAGCTCGGCTGCAGGAGATAAGATCTCCCCCGAGGAAGCTCGGCCGTAGGAGATAAGATCTCCCCCGAGGGAAAGCTCGGCTGCAGGAGATAAGATCTCCCCCGAGCGCGCACTTCGACCTCGGCTGCAGGAGATAAGATCTCCCCCGAGGGAAGCTCGGCTGCAGGAGATAAGATCTCCCCCGAGGAAAGCTCGGCTGCAGGAGATAAGATCTCCCCGAGCGCGCACTTCGACCTCGGCTGCAGGAGATAAGATCTCCCCCGAGGGAAGCTCGCCGTAGGAGATAAGATCTCCCCGAGAAGCTCGGTCGCAGGAGATAAGATCTCCCCCGAGGAAGCTCGGCTGCAGGAGATAAGATCTCCCCGAGCGCGCACTTCGACCTCGGCAGGAGATAAGATCTCCCCCGAGGGAACTTCGACCTCGGCTGCAGGAGATAAGATCTCCCCCGAGGAAAGCTCGGCGTAGGAGATAAGATCTCCCCGAGCGCGCACTCTCGGCAGGAGATAAGATCTCCCTCGAGGGAAGCTCGGCCGTAGGAGATAAGACTCCCCCAAGGAAAGCTCGGCCGCAGGAGATAAGATCTCCCCCGAGGGAAGCTCGGCTGCAGGAGATAAGATCTCCCCCAAGCGCGCGCTTCGACCTCGGCTGTAGGAGATAAGATCTCTCTCGAGCGCGCACTTCGACCTCGGCTGCTCGAGATAAGATTTATCCTGAGCGTTCGTGGACAACTTCGGCTATGGATCGGATCTCGCCGGAGGGACTGGGCCAACTTCGGTAGTGGGAAATGAGATCTCCCCCGAGCGCCCGCGTCAGCCTCGGCTGGAGCGCTTGAGTAACCTCGGATAGGGGTAAGGCCCACGATGACCTCGGCCTTCAACATCGATCTTGGCTAGAGAAAGCAACCATGTCAGCCCCGGCTAAAAATGAGATCTCCCCCGAGCTTCGACCTAAACCAGCACAGAGCTCAGAGGAAGACTTCGGCAGTCGCCTTTCCTGCACTTTCTTCCTTCGATTTTCGAACTCGGAGAGTGGGGGGGCTAATGTTGGGGCTAAATCCCGCTCTAGTCGAAGTCTAGCTCAATACCCAGCCTAATGCAACCAGTAGCCGCAGAAGAGCTCCGGCAGACGGGCTTCAGCCGAACTCCCAGCGCCCGAGCTTCTTCCAGCCGGCCAAACTAGTTAGCTGCCGAGCTCCTTTCAGACTCCCAGCGTCAAGACCGAGCCCCTCAGCGGTCGCCCCCTTCCAGCCGGCCGAACTACTTAGCGGCCGAGCTCCTGAAACCCCAGCATCCGAGCTCCTTCGAACCCGTTCAGCTGGCCAAACTGCTTAGCGACCGAGCTCCTTGGACTCCAAGCGGCCGGGCTTTAACGGAATCCCCCAGCGCCCGAACTCCTCAGCGGTCGCCCCCTCGGCCGAACTCCTCAAGCAGTCGTCGCTCGGCCAAACTCCTCAGCGATCGCCCTCGCCGAACTTCGGCCGACCGAGCTCCTACCGAACTCTCAAGCGTCCAAGCCTCAGCCGAAGTCCAACATCCGGCCCAACGGTCGAGCTTCGGATTCCCCTCGGTCGAACTCTTTAGCGGACGAGCTTTAGCTGCATACCTCCGCCTATGGGAGCCAAACTCCCTCCAATCTTCCTCTTCAGGAGCCCGAACGCCTCCGAAATGGGCACATGACGAAGGCCTTCAACCCTTCTGCAGCCATCACCATCAGTCCGCCGCAAGCTCTACAGCTATCACCATCAGTCCACCGCAGGCAATAGCGACCCGCTGTCAGGCGACGATGACTATCACCATCAGTCCGCCGCAGGCGATAGCGACCCACTATCAGGCGGCGATGGCTATCACCATCAATCCACCGCACACGGCACCATCCCGTGAGACTGACTCCGTCGAACCTCGAGCGGCCCGCCAGCACGCGACTGCAGTTGTCACCATCAAGCTCCGCTATAAAAAGGATCCTTCCGATATGCTAAGGCTAATCTCTCTGAGCTCTCCTCTTCTTCTCTAAGCTCTGGAACTCATTCCGAGCACTCCATTCCTGTTGGTCGAAAACTGACTTGACCGTCGGAGGGTCCTACCGGAGCCACCCCCATCGGTTTCGGATGGGACTTTGTTTTGCAGGTCTCCGGCGGCGACCTCAGCGGCCTCGACTCCAGCGACCTCCAACGACGATGAGTTTCTGCACCAACAGCCAGCATCAGGTGATGGTCTATTATGTTGCAGAGGAGAGGCTGGTAGGGGAGATCACATGGGAGATGCATTTTTTTTTTGAAATGCTTGTGAGGTGGTCGGACATCATTTTCGTAGAGCCCAGAGACTGGCGTTTGATGGATGCTGCCATTAGGGATCGGATATGGGAGGAGATATGGATAAGTACGTGCATCTTAGCTATATTTATGTATTTTATATGTTTATACTATATATGTTTGATTAGAATAATTTTGTAACTAATTTTTGATAAATTTGTGTAGAGGAGGTATGACTTCTCCGATCACAAGAGGGCTCGAGATGCCTGACTAAAGAAAATCAAAAAGTTATACCAAGGTTACAAAGTCAAGATCCACAGAGGATGACTCGAGCATCGATGAGACACTCCGAAGGAGCTTGTTTTCTGAATACAGGACTGTCCTCCAAGTCAGTAGAAGAGGATGGTTAGACACTGGAGGAGCTAGAAGTTTGAGATAAAATTTTTAACTTTTAAATTTTTCAATATGCTTAAAGTTTTACTTAAATATTTTTTAAATATTTATTATTTATTTGAATACTTGTTAGGCTACCTTCAATTAAAATTGAAAGGATCGTGCAATCCAGGAGTATACGCACACTCTAGATCGCGAGTCTGTGGCCAATCGTATGCATAGAGAGATAATTAATTCTAAATCTTACTAGATTAATTAAATTCTCATTTTTTATCATCTTTTTGATAAATTTATTCTTTATTATAGCTGATGAGAGATGGAGTGATGCCCAGTCGTAGTGAGATCTTCCGATTCAGCCGCACGGACAAGATGGGCAGGCCGATGAACATCACGATCGGATGTATTTTTGTAAGTATTAAATATATTAGTATATATGATTAGTATTATAGCATTTCTTATAAAATTTTATTTTAATTTATAATTACAGGATTAGTTAAATATGCTCGCAAGCGAGGATCTGGATATCTTTGGGCCCCATGACCATCTATCTCAGATCTTGAGGCTTGAGCACTCTAAAAGGATCCAATACAGGCCCGGACATACGTTGATGAGCTACTGGTTTGAGGCGAGCGTCTCCTCATAGACTTCTGGTGTTGTCAGTCGGGAGAAGCTTGAGGAGGCATTGGCATGGGCAGATTATGCTGCGATGCGGGCAGATCGTGCTGAGGAGCGTGCATCTTATCTAGAGAGTGCACATTTTGGAGTTACGAGCTTTGAGGATATGTTGGCCCATATTTCAGCTCTAGCTCTAGCTCTGGCTCCAGCTCCAACTCCGGCTCTGACTCTTGGTGATGACGATGATGATGTAGATTTAGAAAACTTTAGATATATTTTATTTTTTAAAAAAATATTATAATAAATTTTATTCGATAATAAAATTTTAGCATTTCAAAATAGTTTTTGTATTTATTATATTTTCTTATATTATATATCTATATTTATCAGATAAAATATATAAAAAATAAAAATTTTATTTTTTTAATTATTCAAGATCTACGGTAGTGGTTTTATAACTACTGTCATATTCATGCCAATCACTGTCATAGATCTCTGGTGCAAACGGTGCCAACCACTGCATTAGACCTATGACAGTGGTTATGTAACCGCTGCTATAGATTAACTATGGCAGCAGTTTCATAACCACTGCTATAGGTCGATCTATTGTAGTGATTTATAAATCGCTGCAATAGACTATCTATGATAGTGGTTCAAACAATCATTGCCATAGAGCTACGACGATGGCCGCAGTAGCAGCAGTTTTCATCGCTGCTATAGATCTATTCCAGTGATTTATAAATTGCTGCAATAGGCTATCTATGACAATGATTCAAACAACCACTGTCATAGAGCTATGGCGATGGCTGTAGTAGCAGTGGTTAGAAAACCGCTGTCATAGCCTATGACAGTGGTTTTTTGGGCTACGACAGCGATTACGAACTATTGTCGTAGCCCTTTTTGTAGTAGTGATAAAGGCCATTGGAAGGGCCTCTTCCCTCATCTTGTCTTAGATTAACAAGATCTTCGCTTTGCTCAAGTTAGGATGAGCTTCTCCTCCTATTTCTAACAAGAATGTAGAAGCACATAAGGATCATTGGAAGGGCCTCTCTCCTCATCTCATCTTAGATTAATGAGATATTTGCTTTGCTCAAGTTAGGACAAGGTTCTCTTCCTATTCCTAACTGAATTGTAGGAGCACATAAGGACAGTTGGAAGGGCTTCTTCCCTCATCTCGTCTTAGATCAACGAGGTCTTTACTTTGTTTTCAAATAAAATTTGATTGAGTTATTTTCTATAATTATATAATTTTGCACCAAGAGATAGAGGTATTGAAAAAAAAAATTATTAAAGTAAGATTACTGATAATACATTCGTAAGTTCTCCAAATTTGAAGATCGTGGGAGTGTCGCCCCTTCGAGCTCCTTTAAATAATAAGTTTCAGACCGAACGACCTCTTTGACTTTATATAGGCCTTCCCAATTTGGTGCGAGCTTTTCTTAGTTCTGAGATTATGAAATGGTTGCTCGTTGAAGTACTAAGTCTTCCACTTTGAATACTTTATCTATGACCTTTGAGTTGTAGTAGCGAGCTACTTTCTATTTGTAGGCTGCCATCCAAACCTGAGCTTCTTCCCTCTTTTCTTCCAATAAGTCGAGGTTAGTCCTAAGTCTTATGAGTTCTGCTGCTCATTAAATGCTACAACTTATGCCGTTGGAAGTTTGAGTTCTGTTGGGATGACTGCCTCTATTTCGAAGGCCAAGATGAATGGAGTTTCTCTGATTGGTGATCTTTGGATAGTTCGGTATGACCAGAGTACATGATAGAGCTCATCTATCCAAGTCCCCTTCACTTTCTCAATCTCATCTTGATACCTTGAAGCATGGTTCTGTTTGTTAGAAAATATGTTCTAAAGTCAATCATCAGCCTATTGACGATTGTGCTATTTTGTAATTATAATTGATTCATTATTAAATAAAATATATTTTTGATATTTTCATCATAAAGTCTATATCTTATAATGAACTCCATTATTGTAATAAATTTTTTTGGACTATTTAGCTTCGATAAAGAGAGGACTTATCGATTAGTCCTTAAATTATTTATGATCAAATGATACGCTGTTAATAAGGACGACAATGTTTATCGAGCGTAGGTCATTATGTGCTATATGCATTGGTTGTCCTTTTAATCAAAGAGTGTGAAGACACTGGTATGGCATACAAGTGAGATATATGGATACATCATCATTGAACATGACCAACTCTAGAGCATTCTGCTATCGAGAATTGCTCTGATGGGATATAGGTATAAGTGTCCCTTAGACATGAGATCATCACAATGACTTGCAAGCAACTCATTATGCTTTGGTATCAGACTAACTAAATTTTTAATTCAGTAATGGAAGGTTTTTGGGCATAGTTAAGTACTTGCAAAGTCAGTGAGTGATTAAGATGGAGTTGACCACTCTAAGAGTTGGAGAAGAATGCATCATTATATTTCAATATAGCAAAAATCTTGGCCAGGATAATCCATGAGATGGATTTGATATTTTGAAATACAATATGGATGATCTAATCGGGATTGATAGTTAAACTTTGAGATATTCTACGAGCATTTTGGTCAAGAAGATGAATTATATAAAAACTATATCCACATGGGTTCTAAGGATATTGTTCTGCACATTCGACCTATCCGACTGTCAGGTACCATTGCTAGATGATCATTTTGATTGATATAAAAATTTATTTCTATGATATCGACTTAGGTTTGAACCTATGAGATCATACACATAAGAGTTCTCATCTGATCAGATGGTTAATCGACGATTAAGAATCATTCTAGGATTAAACATTCAATACGATTAATGTTTGACCTAGTGCAAGTATTGTAGGAGGATCGATTAGCAATTTGATAGCTAATTAGCTTAATTTGATTAAACTAGAGGACTGAAATTAAGTCTAATTAAATATAATTTAATTAGATTTAGTTTGGATTTGATTGGATCAAGTTCAATTGATTTATTGGATGAGCAAATTGTAAGGAAGAACTAGTCCTAGTTCAATTAGGACTTGTATCAATTCAATTTTTAATTTGATTAAAAAATTAAATTAGAATTAAATCTAATTTAATTAAATTATTAGTTGGACTAAGATCTAATCTAATTAGGTTAATTAAATTTTAATTTAATTTAGTCCAATGATCAAGTTGGATCAAGTCAAACTAGGAGTCCTAGTGAGACTAGGACTCCTATCTCCATGCGCCACCTCAGCCCCAATGCCCCCCATGCCATTTTTATTGGATTTTTTTATGAAAATATTTCTCTCCAGATGTTCATGCATGCCTCCTTTCTCTTTTTATCTTAAATATGGTATTTAGATATTGTGATCAAGTCAAAAGAAAAGTTTGAGTCGATTTAAACTCTATGAGATGAGTTTTGAGAAACCAAAATTCCTTTCTATTTTGTGTCGCCCACATCCCTATTTTTCCTCTCAAATTTTTATGACTTTTAGAGACCTTTTTGTGTGACATTCCTTAGTAGTCCATGTAAAAAATAAAGGAGAGGGCACCCAAGAGTTGGGTGCCCCAAGTCTAGCCCTATTTGGATAACCCTTGACTAGGTATTTGACCTAGTCAAGGATTCCTCTATATCTTCTTATATAAAATGAATTTTGATCTAATCTTTTCATGAATTATACATCTGAGAGAGATGATTTGGGGTGTGAAAAATATAAGAGAGAATCCTAGGGTGTGAGATTTTGTAAAGGCACCAATCAAGGTGCTTTGGTGAGAGAAGAAAAAAGAAGAAGAGGGTCTTCTTCCTCTTCTTCTAGGTTTTTCTTTCACTCCTATTCCTCCATCTTTGTGAGTTTTTGAGAGGTGTCTTAGCATCATGAATCATCTTCTTCGACTTCAAAAAGTTGGAGAGTCCAAGCTTGAAGGAAAGAAGATCCAGATCGATCGTTGGAGAAGGATCAGCACAGTACTAGCATATTGTGTTGATTTTTGGGCACTGAACTTCAGATCTGCAATCAAGGACTCATATGGATAACTCGTTTAGTGGATGAACCTCAGGCCACGAACTTCTCACTTTCATGAATGCCTTTTTCGATTATAACCAAATTCGGATGGTACCAGAGGATGAGAAAAAATTATTTTTATTATTGACCATGGTCTCTATTATTACAAGATCATATCTTTTGGACTCAAAAATATAGGAGCAACATACCAGCGCCTGGTTAATAAGGTTTTCAGGAAGCAGATCGATCGCAACATGAAGGTATATGTAGATAACATGTTTGTCAAGAGTCGAGCTTCAGCAAATCACATAGTGATCTTGAAGAAATCTTTAGCACTCTTCGAAAGTACAAGATGAAGTTAAACCCTACCAAATACGTCTTTGGTGTAACTTCGAGAAAATTCTTAGAGTTCATAGTGTCGAGACGTGGAATTGAGGCAAATCCAAAGAAAATTCAGATCATTCAAGAGATGACTGTTCCAAAATCGATAAAAAAAGTTCAGCACCTAACTGAAAAGGTGACGACCTTAAACCGCTTTATTTCAAAGTCAGTCGAGCGATGTATGCCCTTCTTTCGAGTCCTCAAATAGCCTAGGAACTTCTGCTGGGATACTGAATGTCAACGGGCATTTGAAGAAATCAAAAGCTACCTTGGCTCATCTCTCCTACTGGCCAAGTCTAAATCAAAAGAAATTATTTTTGTACCTGGCAGTCTCTCCGACAGTTCTTGCAGCAGTCCTAGTCAAGAAAGAGGTAAAAGTGTAGCGATCGATCTACTACCTAAGCCGAGTCTTGAGAGATGTCAAGATCAGGTATACTAGGTTAGAAAAACTAACTTATGCTCTACTAATTGCAATCCGAAGACTCCGACCTTACTTTCAGGGTCACACCATAATCCTCCTCATTGATCAGCCAATCAAGGCAGTTCTTCATCGAAATGCCTCCGAAAGAATCACGAAATGAGCAATTGAACTTACAGAATTCGACATCAACTTTCAACCTCGACGATCGATCAAAGCTCAAATACTAGTAGATTTCATAGTAGAATGTACTATCTCGGATGAGGCCAAACTTGAACAAAATGAAGTCAGCATTCCATGGCTACAGTCGAGCTCCAATGAAGAAAGTACCGATCTTTCTGAAGGCTTCTGAGTCTTGTATGTGGATGGCTCATCTAATGCCTTAGGCTTAGGCACTGGATTGATCTTGGTAAATTCGGAAGGAGTCATTACCGAATACGCACTGCACTTTGAGTTTTCTATAACTAACAATGGAGTCGAATATGAAGCTCTGATAGCAGGATTAAGAATAGCCAAAGAGTTAAAAGCAGATCGACTACGAGCTTACAGTGATTCTCAACTAGTGGTTGGACAAGTTAGTAGTAATTATGAAGCTCGAGAAGAAAGCATGATAAAATATCTTGAGAAAGTAAAGAACTTAACTCCAACCTTTAGCAGCTTCAGCATCCAGTAGCTTTCAAGAATAGAAAATGCCAAGGCCGATCTTCTCTCTAAATTGGCCACACTAGCTCCAACCAAACTACTTAAGAAAGTCTTCTTTGAAGTCCTAAAATGCCCAAGTTTGGAAGAACCATAGTCTATGATACAGATTGAGCATGAACCGAGTTGGATTGACCCACTGCTCACTTATCTTAAAGATGGAGTTCTGCCTTATGATCCAGAAGAAGCTAAGAAATTACATAATCAAGCCTTCCAATATGTTCTCTATGAAGGCAAGTTATATAAAAGGTTGTATTCGTTGCCACTCTTAAAATACCTCCGACCCTTCGAAGTCGACTTTGCATTATAGGAAGTGCATGAAGAAATCTATGGGAGTCATTTAGGGGCTCGATCCTTATCTCATAAGTTACTTTGGTAGGGTTACTATTGATCGATAATATATAATGATTCTATAGAGTATGTCAGAAAATGTGACCAATGTCAAAGAAATGCAAATATTCAAAGACAACCAGTATCTGAGCTTATCTCCCTAAGCGCCCCATGTCCATTCGCATAGTGGGGAATGGACATACTTGGGCCCTTTTTCATGACATCCGGACAACAAAAATTCCTCATGATGGTGATTGATTACTTCATAAAGTGGATCAAAGCTGAACCCCTAGCAAAGATTACTAAAGCTAAAGTACAGGACTTCATCTAAAAGTCCATTGTTTGCTGATTTGGCTTACCCCGGACCCTCATAACAGACAATAGACGGTAGTTCACTGGAGCAAAATTCATCAAGTTCTGTGAGGACTTGAACATTTTTCATAATTTTACATCAGTGGCTCATCCACAGACAAACGATGAGGTCGAGGTAACCAACAGTGTAGAACCGATCTAGGATTCTAGGATTAGCTTTTGAAACTTTTTCAAAATTACAGCAGAAGAGGTGAATTAATCACATTAAATCATGAACAATATAATATAAAATCCTAGATATAAGATTCTATTACATGATTAAGGCATGCTATTAAATTAAAAAATAAAATATCAAAAGAATTGCATATTAATCATATCAACAGTAGACTACTCTAGATCATATCTAGATATGTAATAGGAAGATAAAATCATCCTTACCTTTGAATCTTGAGTTTCTTAACTCACTCATCCAAACCTGAGATGGTTGCTTCAAGCCATACACATGTCTGACCTCT